>CM060964.1:252974696-253333804 GCA_030765045.1 Tenodera sinensis | reverse complement strand
TCTCTCTTTCTCTCTCTTTCTCTCTTTCCTTCCTTCCTTGCTTGCTTCCCTTGCTTTCCTTGCTTGCTTCCCTTGCTTTCCTTGCTTAGCACATGCTTACTCTAATTTGATTTACACGAAACATTTGTGTCGTGTTGTAATTTTTCGTTTAACTAATGTTTAACCTTTTTGTTTCAAGTTTAACTGTTATTTACACTTCCATGACCTACATAGTGGGTACACACTGAGAATTTCGTTTTCACTTAAATGAGATTGTTCAAGCCTAACTAACAGCTTAGAAACAAGTAAATAATTGATAAGCACTTGGAAGAGCTACATGCGATTGAATTATTATAAACAGAAGTTGAATTAATATTAACATTACAATAGGTACAATAGTTAGATACAAGCAGGATAAAGGTAAGGAAATAAATAGTGAGTGAGTGAAGGTTTCATATCTTGGCACCTTAATAAAATATGATGATAAATTGAGCGATACAATAAGAGAAAGAATACAGGCAGGGAATAGATCTTATTATGCAAATAAAAAGATTTTCTCTAATGGAATAATAACCAGAAATAGTAAACTCCACGTTTATAAAACATTAATAAGGCCAATAGTAACCTATGGGTTTGGTCTACAACAATGAACGACGAAAAGGCTTTGCGATCTTTCGAGAGAAGAATATTCAGACAAATGTTTGGGCCTGTACGTTGTGGTGCACAAAACTGGGGAGTGAAAAACAATCAGGAAATAAATTATTTAATAGAAGGTCAATATACTGTTAGATTTTGAAATCCCAAACACTTGGATGGTTGGGACACCTAGAAAAAAATAGAGGACGAGCGGAATCCAAAGAAAATGTGAACTGGGAAAATATTTTCACGAAGAAGGAAAGTCAGAACAAGGTCAAGGCCCAATCGGGTTGTGGAGCCATAAAAAGGAAGGTGCAGGCTTCAAAGGAACTGCTCAAATGGTGACCTCTAACATCAATGCATAGGCGACATCAACGCAGAAAAAATTCGCGAATCCTGTTGAGTATTCCTGGTGCGTTGCGAATCTCATCAGAGGCTGCAATAATGCGGACAACCAGCGTTACTCAGAATCAATTAATGATGAATACGCCATTGTCTGAAGATAACTCCAGAAAAAAGTCCTCAGATGTGACAAGAAGCAAAAGTAAACAATACTCTGGGCATTGCATATGATGGTCGTAAAGCAAACGCACAACATTGCTCTCAAAATGGAAAAGAAAGGGCAAAAAAACTTATCCCCTCTTTGGGTTTGTGTTCGACTTCTCGGGATTTTTAGGTTCAGTCATTTGGCATACCGGTGCGGCCAAAGCACACGTTTTGGTACTGCCCTATATTTTTCTAGCAGCTCGCCACAACCTGTTATCCATTGCAGTGGCATATAGCCACATGTTAAAGTGTCCAATTTAAGCGATTTTGGTAACGCTGCACTTTAGAAATGCTTCTTCAGAGATACAGCAGGCGGGTTTTACTAACTTTCTAATAAGCACTATTTTGATATCAATGGACAATATTGACATATTTCTTTCTGGTTATGATTTATTGGTCACAATCTCTAATTACTTTGAATACGTATAACTTATTAACTTGATATCGTAGACCATTGGTTTCCTATCTCAAATTGATTGTCTGTGAGCCCTCTATTACTAGTAAAATTCGTGCGTTGTTATTCATTTACTATCTGTATATGCACCTCAGAGGTGTTCTTAGCAATCACGTGTCATGAAAACAAAAGGTGTTCTCCTTGTTCGTTATCAGCAAGCATGTCCTAGCTTTCAGGTAAAGAAAGGGGCAAAGGGCAACAGACTACTTATGACTTGGACAGTTTCGAGGTTGCTCTTGGTTGTGAAACATACATATTTTACCCTCACCAATCGTATTTGTTATTATTCTAATAGTAATCTTCCAACGACGTGCTGGAAATATCAACAACTTGCTTTTAAATGTGCAAATGCTTCATCTGGTTCTGCGAGTTAAAGACAATAAAATTAACTTCGTGTCTCATTGCAAAAGGATTTTATTGTTGTTTAGCTTTACCTACAATCCTTTGGTAGCATTCTGGTAGTATTCTTGCCTCTGTTGTCTGTATCAATTGTTTGCCTCCATCCTTAAAATCACCAACATTAAATTGCCTCTCAAAGATATTATTAGCGGCTTATGTATCCCAGCTTATTTTCCCAGCCATTTTCATTTATTGAATGTTCTGGTGAAATATGTTGAAACAATAAACAAATAACTAAAGGAATAGGTTCTTTAGCAGGGTTTCGTAAGACAAGGAATCAGTTAATGTTAGCTAACCACTGTGCAGCATGTCGGTGTTTACGAAAACACTGCTGAGGCACGTAACTCAGAGCTTCCTAACAGTTTGTTCACCATCTCATGGTCCCTGGGAGGAATGCAGCGAGCCGCTACATCAGTAAACAATTCTGTTACTTGAAGCAGCAGTTGTCGCTTGCGATAATGTTGCCAACCTTGGAATGTGTACTCACACTAGATCAAAGCGAAGAAGTTGCTCAAAGTAGCGGAATTTAAATGTTATGTTTAGTTCATGCAGCACATTTAGCTATAAAACATAAACGATATTTTCAGCTACTCCGACTTTCTCCCACTGATCATTTTCTACCTTTTCTACATGTTTTGAAAACCCCTGCCAGCCTGTTTCGGTCACAAGTGATATACCCTCGAGCGTTATATCGTGCAATTGCTGCAAGAATAAGTCACCTTTACATTAATTCTTTAACTGTTTGCTTTACCTTGGCCCAAGCTAGATCTATGGGGTTGAGATCACGCGTTACGGGACAAGCAAACGACAGTGTGGCCTAATGAAACCAAACATGCGTTCGCTTTAGAAACCTCTTTAGGTTTGTCTGTTTCTATCATCCTGAAAAATCGTTTTACATATGGGACTGTCACTCCGAATCCCTTTGTTCTACAACCACAATATCCTTACAGATTTCACAACACTCCTAGGCGGGGATTTATCTACTTCTACACTTCTCTTTTCTTTACTTCCGAGATAACGACAGTTACTCGTCCAATTTTTAACTGAAATTAAGAGATATTACCATATTAGCGAGCAAACATATCGGGAGTTACATTGGAGCTAAGTTGGCAACCTAACCAGCAGCAATATTATCTACCAAGTTTACAAAACTCGGGTTACACTATTGTGAAATGCGTCTCCCCTCCCCTTCAGTTCCCTAAGACCATGAGCCGGTGAACAGACAGTTGGTTACACAGATTATACCAGATGATCGACTCTGTGTTAAAGGATGATGTCACAAATGGCGCTGATGTCGCTATGTTTCACCACGGGGCCGGTACGAACTAACGATCCGTCGGTAATGCTGTGCGCCTCTATATCGACCGAGCAGCGCTACTTCCGCCTCTCCCCACCTCTCCTTCGTCCGTATTCATTGCCAGAATTTCTTTCGAAATCGCATCTCGCACACTCACGAATAGTTCACCGCACATTTCAAAATTTCACATATTAGCGTAATGCGCGTTACAAGAACTACATGGAAGCCAAATGCGGTAAACGATTCTTATCCACGTAGCTGATGTATCGCATATTACGCTAATATATGAATACTGGAAATGTGCCGTAAACTGTTCATGAGTGTGCGAGATGCGACTTCGAAAGAAGTTCGGCAAGAAGAACCCACTTCTAAACTTGACATTTTTCCCCCTACAAGTAATAGTTGTCTTCAATTAATCATAATAGCTTTAGTAACCAGATGGATAGTGTCAGATCACAAATTGTTGAGATTATTCAATACATTTTTATTCCCTTTCCCTCAAGAATTTCAAATAATGGCTATAGCAATTATAACTACACATTGAGTTAGTGGCAGAGGAAAGCAGGAAAGGATACCACAAGGTTATCTGTAATGCAATTTTCTTGTACACAGTGAATTAGTAATCATGTTAAAAAAAACTGTGAAAGAACCTTAGTGACCAAGAAATGAAAAACTAAACAGATACATGTAAATTCTAAATGAAGATAATTATACCAACAACTATGTACAAAAAAACAGCACTATCTGTTTCAAACAGAAAACAAACAAGTCATATTAACGCTTATGTTTAATAAGATTCTGAAGAGCAATTACACTTTAATATATATGTACATTACTTTCTGCACAAGTTCACAAAAGAATGTATTAAGAGAAAGATATGAAATTTGAGATTGTCTCCTATGGCATTCATAATTTAACAATTTAAAATTAGCACATGAGACAGTGTCACTAATCAAGCGATATGTATAACACTGTCCAAAGTAGGTGCTGCCGAAACCAATTAGGCTTCCCTGAAACAAACAACAGGAAATAGTGCAAGTAATTCATCAGTGTTTCATATAGTTCATTTCAAAACATAATCAAGTCCCTCCCATTCAAAATTTAGTTTGGTTCAATTTCCTACTCCTAGTGTGTATTCTACAGTTCTACTGACACATCTTATATCTTTTCCTATCTTGTTTGCTGGTTGGAGTTGGAATGTCGGAGTGAATCGTATTCTTTTCACAAAAGTGATCGGTTCAAAACGTATTAAAATCCAGCGCAAATTTCTGAACTTTCTAAGCCTGCTTGATACTGCGCAGATTTGTTTCTGAACTGTTAGTGTGACTTGTGATTGTTGATTCATTGTGTTGTGATGGCATGTGTATGTGTCCTGGGTGTTTGAACAAGATTAGGAGCAATGTAAACATATGTAGCATGGTGTTCTTCAGGAGGAAAGCGTGTGCTGGTCCTGTGTTGTAGATTTGCAGTGCGAAAACGAACTCGAGCTTAATTAAGAAGCCTCGGATAAAAATTACGCAATTTGTCATGCCCAATATAAAATGGGACACTAAGAACTATATCACTTAAAGCGTGTCCATAAATAAAAACTTAATTTTTCTTGTATACATCTCTAAGAGTAAAATAGCATTGCTGTAATTAAACCCCATACTACCAATGATTTGGATTAAAACAAATTGTCAAACACCTATTATACTTCACCTAATGAAATTTCAAAAAGTATATTTACATTAAATGAACATAGCCTATCGCAGTACAATGATAAACATTCTGAATAAATCCAGCAATTAATAATTGTGAAACAGGCATATTTAAGGTATATGATTACCTATCAATTACAGTTGTACAGCTAAAATTAAGTTTCAGGACCATTTGAAAACTTTGTGTTGACATTGTGCTGCAAATATAATTTTAATGCAACACAAAACAAAATACAATTGTACCATCAACTGTATGACTTGTTGAAAGAAAACTGCTTTCACTGCTCCAATTATACTTTAACGTATTTATACACATGACCCAACCAAATGAAAACATTTGGTTTTTACATGATACTATTGCTTAACAATTGATGGTACAAAACATTCGGTTGGCCCATCACGGATAATGTAGCATATTGACCAATACCCAATTTTCATCACAATTATTTACATTAGGGAATGTTGGGTGCCTTGATAAATAACATCAGTATATTATTATTGTTTTAACATCATTATATTGCCTCCTAAAACTCTAAAAAACATGCAAATAACACTTTTCCCTACCTCGTTGGAAAGCAACACAACCTATAGTGATGGCACGTAGAGGGGAGTTGAGTCAGGTATGGGAAGGTGGGGAAAGTGGTATTGCCAACATATGAAACGCAGGAACGATGTGAGCAACATGCAGGAAATGGCGTGTGTTCTTTGGGAAGTGCTGATGTTGGCAACATCTGGACAGGAGAGGGAAGGGATGCAGCGTAGAGGAAGGCTCCGGTTATGCCTTGCGTGAAGTACCTGCAGATAATTTAATTTCACTGCTTCACTTTCTGCACCTTGTCTCAATAAAATGCAAGTCAAAGACATTTACAGAAATAAATTACCTATTGTGTGTGCCAATTGTTATTCCTGAAGATGTATTCTTAATATTTGTACAACAAAACAGTGCAATAGTATTAAAAGTGTGGGAAAATCTATTTGAAGAATTTTGGTCAATACGTTACATTATACCCTATCACTAAATACAAAATATCCAATTATTTTTAATAGATTGTTCCCTCATCCTCAGCAAATCTAAACTCCTCTAATTTTGCAAATGCAAAATTCTAGTTTCACCTGTTTACCATAAACTGCTTCTTTATTTCACTGGAGATTTTATCACATCCTTCTTTACTGAAGTTTGTAAATTTAAATGAATTCCTTGATAAAATGACAGTATTATTTTGTACAGCTAGTAAAGAAGCTTAACCTTAGCATGTGATCCTAGTCTATTTCTTAATGGTGTACCAACAATATTCAGATTGTGTAAGTAATCTCTCAGTGACAAAATTGAAGAAAAGATAATTTACGAAAGATGCCATTGAGTCTGCAATGAGCCTGCCATAGGGTTATGAGACAATAAAATGGAAAATGTATTAAAAGTAACTTACTTCACATGATACATGAAGGAAATCTGTACCATAGTCCTGAAGATGCACTTCTGTAGGTGTTCAGCACTGCAGTGGTCCAGTTTACAATGTATACAGTTCTGAAATTCAGAGAATGCAAAAAGTGAACTTACTCCAAATGCACTTTTGTTGTTCACTAGTATTAAGAACTATCTGGTTACAAACTGTTTAGTATTATTATTATCATACATAAGCAGACTAGATTCGAACTACAGTTGATTTGCAAAAAGTAATATTAGTCAGGTCTATATTGAAAATAAATGAACAAGCAATGCAGGTACATTACAAATCAGGTTATGTCATGGTTTATTTAATAAATACATACATACATTAAAGGTACTTACCAATGGCCTTGTGACAACAGATTTACTTCCTTCTTACTGCTCATATGCTCTTGCACGTCTTTCAAATCTTGCGGGTTTTACAAATACAAGAATATTATTTGAAGGTTTACGAGATTTACTTTCACTCTGCTGTCGTTACGATTTCACAGAACGTTCACCACAACGATCACAGCTTTTAAATTTCGAATTAAATAAGATACAGGTAGCCAACCGTACTGTTTTATTCACATCGTACTTTGACTAAAATACTGTGCAAGTTATCCAATATAATATTACGCAAAGGCCTTTATCAGTAGAAACTGACATAAATACACCAATTTGTTTTACTAAATGTGCGTTATTTTGTAAAATTATTTAGAACACAATACAGAGGTGTATAACAATTGTGTTGGCACCCTTTTAATGTTTGTCGCAGGAAGTACGCACTGTCATCTAGCGTGTGAATTTGAAAGTAAAGGTTGCATGCAGCGCTCGATATGTATGTTTCACCACGGTGACCTTGACAGAACGATGTAGAACCGGAAGTGCCTATTCCAGTCGGCACCCACTGGTTGGTTACTTGCGATAGCGCGGACCAGGCACACGGCTTTGTGCTTAAAACCGACAGCTCCATGTCAGTAGATTTACTATATAGCGTTCCACTCTTAGAAGACAGTATGGAGTTAAATGGGACATCTCTGTCTCTATCTAGCGCATACAAGTTGCCGTTAGCCGCGTCCTTTTCTACCCTCGCGCTGTTGCCAGATTCCTAATAGCATGGTATAAATATTCATTTGTTATAAATTTCAGATTTGAACACATTGTCCTATGCAGAATTTTTTTTCTCTATCAGGTTATATCCTTTTTAGAGTCATTATACATTTCTATAGGCCCAAATTTCTTCAGAAAACGTTTTTTTTTTCAATAGAAGTCCGATGTTTGCTGTTTCTATACTCATCACGCACTAACTAACAAACTAACTGCTAGAATGCATCTATATTTTGTTCTTAGGTAGAGTAAACCATAGTGCTACTACCTCCCTACTTTGAATTCTGTATGTTTACCCAGTTAAGTGTTATAATTTTTAAAATTAAATGTTTTCGGAAAATTTTATATCTGTGCACTGCAAAAGTTACGCAGTGTGAAACTTTTTTGTTATTGAGTTTACATCAGGGAACCAGCGAGAACAAATGTTGAGGAAGGTTGGAGAGAGTTTTTAAAATAAACCAAAAGGCAGTAACCTCTTTCTTTTATCCAGTAAGGCAAACAAAAGGTATTCATCTATTCAGCGTCAGGCCTGACACAGAAGATAGTATAAGGAGCAGCACTATAACATTAGTTCGAAAGAAGCCGTGTGTGTAACTGTGAGCTGTTATTGCGTTATTTGTTTAATATTTTTGTAAATATTTGTAGTTATGGAGTGGGAAGCTAGGAAGAGGCGATATGTTGGTAAATTAAGAAGTAAGGAACACCAAATAATTATGAATGTGTTAGATTATTTTTGAAGTAAAATGCGTGTAAGTAAGGCAGTAAAAGAAACAGCTAAGGCTATTGGGTGTTCAGAAGCAGTAGTGTGTAGGATTAAAAAGGAATTAATGAAAGGACCTCTAAGAACGCCATCGAAAAAGAAAGCAAAAAGGGCGGGACTACACAAAACGCTAGGTTAACGCAATATGATTGAATAGTGCAAAGTGCGGTGCGGCGAATTGTTCATTCTTCACAGTTTGCAAATATTCCACCCACGCTGAATATAATTTTGTCACGATTCAACAGTGATGGAGACCCTACCAAATTTCTCAAGGGCCACTCTGATTTGGGGTTCGAATATGAAAGAAGGGGTAACAAGTGCATATTAATAGAAAGAGACGATATCGATATCGTCAGATGGCGACATAAATATCTAAAAGACGTAAAAAAGTTTAGGGACCAGGGGGAAATCAGTTGTTTATACAGACGAGTCATTTGTAAATTTAGGTCATACAGTGACAAAGGCGTGGAGGGATACCAAAGTTAAAAGTGTCCGTCAAGCAGCAATTGAAGGACTAAGTGCAGGACTCCGGCCACGTCGAGTCGCTCGCGGAGAAAGATTCTCAACTAGTACATGTTGCAACACTGCGCTCCATTTAACGTGTACTATCTTCTAAGGGTGGAACGCGCTTTAGCATGTAAAAGAACTCCTGTGGGACAAAATTCCAACACACCTGTGACGCTGCTGTGATCGTGGCAATTGACAGCGCCGTTAAACAGCTGCAACAACAGTCGGAACATGGAGGAAACAAAAAGGAAATCACCCAATGCGTTTAGTTTAGTTCTGTTTTCTCCCTCCCTAGCGCTCTCTGATGGCAATTAGCGCCTTAACAGAGCCACAGTGTGTTACAATGTTTATTTTCAGATGGAATTCAGTGGATACTCTTGAATCACTCGGAACTACGTAAGAAATTCGGATTTACTATGCTTGTTTCATGAAGTTTAAACATCCCTTACGGTATCTAAGGGACAAAGAGGAGATTAAAGAATCGGTTTTTATGAGGAATGTTTCAGGGACTTGACTTTCTGTACTTAAGGAAAGAGAAAACTACAGAAAAAAATACAAGGAAAATGCCTGATTGGGCTGCATTCACATTACTTTATCTACTCACTCATTTACAAACTATTCTTCCAAAACTTCTAAGTACTCCTTAATCGAGACAAAATTTCATTTCACATTCCTTTCAAGTATATGAAGGATACAATAGGCTAATCCAATAGACAGAGTTTTTAACAAAAACACGTTGCTATTTGATGGATTTCACATTCCAGATTTTTTGCATGACCAAGAGGAAAAAATCTGGTGTTCTATTCCCATAACTTTCGGTTCTCACTCTTGTGTATAAACTACTCTTACAGTCATTTCTATGTATTTCATGTTGAATTAGGTTGAAGTTTGTTTAAATGGTTTGTTACATATTTCGTTAAGCGATATATTAAGCGATAGTCAGATCATTTGAGCTTGTCTCGCGCACACACACACACACACACACACACACACACACACACACACACACACACACACACACACACACACACACACACACACACACACACACACACACACACACACACACACACACACACACACACACACACACACACACACACACACACACACACACACACACACACACACACACACACACACACACACACACACACACACACACACACACACACACACACACACACACACACACACACACACACACACACACACACACACACACACACACACACACACACACACACACACACACACACACACACACACACACACACACACACACACACACACACACACACACACACACACACACACACACACACACACACACACACACACACACACACACACACACACACACACACACACACACACACACACACACACACACACACACACACACACACACACACACACACACACACACACACACACACACACACACACACACACACACACACACACACACACACACACACACACACACACACACACACACACACACACACACACACACACACACACACACACACACACACACACCAACACACCAACACACCAACACACCAACACACCAACACACCAACACACCAACACACCAACACACCAACACACACATCCCCTACACATACACTTACACACGCATGTCAGACATTTTTCTAAAAATACTTTTCTGGATCTAGGGAGTCTCAAAACGTGCATTTCTGGTGAAATCTCGATATCGAACTTACGGAGGCAATACATCTTCCTATAGTAAAGACGTAGAAGAGAAAGCAAAAAGGCGGCGCCGTGGCCGAGCGGTTAGCGCGCTCGCCTACCACCTAGGCGGCCCGGGTTCGATCCCAGGGACCCGCATGTGGTATTCGTGGTGGACGAAGCGGCGTCAGGGCGGGTTTTCTCCGGGTACTCCGGTTTCCCCCGCCATCACATTCCACCGGTGCTCCATCTTCATGTATCATCAGTGTCACCGCCTGCGGTGCCGTAGTAGTAAAAGCGGGCGTTAAACACTACAACAACAACAACAGAAAGCAAAAACGAATTGCGATTTTCCATTTCAGAAAAACGTAAGTATTTGAAGTTTCAAACGAATAACAAAAATATTTCAGGTTAACGCAAAAAAGAAAAGAACAGAACAGAAAAGAAAAGGAAAAAAAAAAAAAAGAACATAGCATGGTTTAACTAGATCTACATTTTTCTTGTATACTACGGTTTTGTCCATCTCTTACACTGTAAGACTTACAGTATGCCAGTTACAACACAGATGTCATTGAGAACGAAAAAAATCAAGAAGTATGTTTTGCCATGCAGATGTCTTATGAGATTTTAATCAATATCATTAGATCACTTTTTCATAAAATAAAAAATAAACAAAATGTAAAATATAATTCTCGGTGGGGGTTTTCTTAAACGTTTTCGTGTCGCATTCTTGTGGACACTGATCTTAAATCTCAAGCTCGGTATTTAATCGACTTTTGCTTTTGAGTTATGCTGTACACACACGCACACGTTTTTATAATATGATTTTTGGGGCATTAAGAGGGCCTCAGAAGATATATTTTTGGTGAAATCTTGACATTGACTTTTTGAGTGCAGTGCAGGACTTCTACTTAACTAAGTAGGTAGTAGACAAACTAAAAGGAAGGTATGTGGGTTGGATCCTCATTGAAACTGATATCTGGATGATAAGGTATCTTCAGCATCGTGGAAACAATACAATCCAGCGATGATACTCCCAACGACATCGTGTAACCGTAACAAAATGACAGCACTCACATTATGTATTGACCCGATGCTGCAGTTGACACCTCCCTGTAACTGAAAATTCAATTCATCAAGCCACGAAATGTTATCCAACCGTGCTGGGTTAATTTGGTTTCTCTGTTGTTTGTAAACCGAAGCTGACACGTACGGCATTGTCGCGTTACTAAAATTCAAAAAGCGTTTGCATTTACTCTTCTCAGCTTCATATTTGTGTGCCTCGTATTCTGTAATATTGTTGTCCAAGTCACACTGCTGACGTCTTTTAATTAGAGCGCTTTAGGTTAGCATGTACATTTATGAAAAGCTTAGAATTCCTTCTTTTCATCCTAATATTTAAATTGGTTTAAAATATTTAAATTTCTATATAGCAAGATGAGGCTTTAATCAACAATATAGGGGTGTCTGCAGTAGTGTTGAACATATCCATCTATTTATGTATTAACATATTGAAATCCCACACGCGTATGTCCAATATGGGTCAGTCTTACCTCCGTTATCTTATTCCCTTCTCCTTCTCCTTCTTTGTGTATAGGATAGTATCCTGTTCATTTCCCCTTTTATTCCTCGGATGAGCTATAAATGCTGCCAAACCATCTCCTAACGGGTCTTCCTCCTGCCCTTTTCCCATCTAATGGTCCGCTTTCTTTGGCTCTTCTTACTAGACGGTTGTTTCCCATCATGTTAATGTGTTCTTTCCAGTATTTCCTTGGCTCATTAATAAATTTTGTTACATCTTGAATTGGGCAATTTTCTCTGATTTCTGTATTGTGTAGTTTATCTTATAACATTTTCCTTGTATTGCTCTTAACATTTTCAATTCGCGCGTATTTAATATTTGTTTTGTTTTGACTGTATCTGCTCTGGTTTTTGCTGCATGCATAAGTTAAGAGTGGCCTAACTATTGGTTTATAAAGCCAAACTACTTTCGCCGATCATTAGCATCGATTTTTCTGGATTTTGAATCCTTCCCCCCTGGCTAACTGATGAATGTTAGGTGTCACTGATCGTGTAGAACACAATGTGAACACACATTGTAAGTTCCCGTCAGAAAGCTGGCTTCTAGAACGGGTCTTGGTTAACTTCAAAAGGGAAAATCACACACATGTGGTCCTGAACATACATAACATTCTGCCTGCGAGCCTATGTAAACGAGGAAAGCTTTGTTGTGGACATTTATGATAGAACCCACTAATTTTCATTTTATTTTGAAATTTATCTTTCAATTCTACGTTATGCTACAAATCAATAATTTATGTTCAGCACACAGTGTTATAATCAACAGAAAATGGATCTTGAACTAACGAAGTTATGTTTGGAAAGTATATACTGTTCTTGGAAAGTAACTGACGCTCCCATAAAGATAATTTGCATGTGAACTTAGTAATGTTTCCACAGAGATTGGTGATGAGTTGACCTTGGCCTTGCATAGACATATTTAGTTGATTTAAATGTGCAGTAACATGTGTCAGGAAGGCTAAGGCACAAACCCACTCTTCATTTTGAAATGCACGCACTGGTTTTGTTTGCATTTCCATAAACAATCTAGTTTCATCTTTCAATTCAAATAGTCTTTCTAGGACTTTACCACGGCTGAGCCACCGTACTTGGCAGTGATGTGGTATGCCTCCATATTCGCTGCCTAAGTCTTCTAGAAATTCTTTGAATTGACGCTGTTTGAGCCCTCTTGACCGTGTAATGTTTGTAGTTTTAACAACCACCTCCATTACGTTATACAGAGCGACACTTTTGGCACATAAGTTCTGATGGTACAAGATGCAGTTAATAATTATTTCATGTGTCGCATTCGACTCTTTCATTTTGTCTTTAATATGTGTTACAAGACCACTCTGCTGTCCAACTATTGCAGGAGCGCCATCCTTTGCCACAGAACTTGGTTTACTCCACGGTACACCCATCTTTTTGCATAGTTTCGTCCACACACTTGAAGATGTGCAATTCTGTTATATCTTATTGGAACCATATCTAACACTTCCCCAGTGGTTTTAAGGTCCTTATCTACCCCTCTTATGTAGATAGCTAACTGGGCAGTGTCAGAGACATCGATGCTCTTGTGGGCTGCCAAACAATATGAAATAAAGCTTTTTGAGGTACTCACAAGCTGATTTCTGACATCCTCAGACATCTCCTGTATGCGCCTTCTAACTGTGGTTGAGGAAAAACTGGGGACTTCAAACTCTAGAACCTGATCAGGACAAAGCTCTCCGGCTGCCGCAATTAAACAGTCTATAATGCGCACTCCATCCACAAATGGTTTAAGTTTCTCGCTATCTGTAATGTAAGGCAATCTGGTAGCTGAGGCGTAAGGCCGATTCACAAACATGATGGTCTTACATCGTGTCCTTTAATTGTTGGATAACTGTGGTTCGTTCTTCTCCGCCATATTGACCATAATCATTTGCGTTACATGTGGTATAAATGACGGTTTAGGTTAAAATTTCTTCTACTATTTAGTACCTTCCCACAAACTGAGCATGCTGTCATTCCTCCATATTCCGCAAAAAAAAAAATGGCTCTTCCCACATTGGTAAAGTGTTAGGGGTGGCTGGTCTTTCGTGTATTTCCTCGCCAACCATAATCCTGAACGTCGAGCCGCCACTGCACAGCACTTTGAAAGGTCGACCTAGCTCGACACAACACAACTGCACAATATTCCTTACTCAGCTACCGAATACCTGCTCAAATCCAGTGCGCAACCCAATTGACAATTCCTGTTCTAAGCCAATAATGGCAACATTTAACAGTACAATTCCATTTCAAATTTATGGTTTTGATTGGCAACCTATATAAGAATTTGTGAGCTTTTAAATGTTTGACACCCACTCTTCTACTGCATATTTCCATGCATATTTTCAGTTTTATAATGCACATAGTTCTCAACGCTAATAATGAGAGCACTTCAAATGAAACCAAAGGAAGGAACTAGTTTTGCTCAGTAATGTTTTTCCTTCGGAATCGATTCAGTTGTGTGCGAATCTACGACTGTCTTGCAAGTTCCCATCTAAACACACTGGAGAGGTTCCGTTCGATTTGATTTCACTAAGTGCGAGCGGGCCCTTAGAAGGTTTTCTCAGAGTGCTTCCGCTTCCTTTACCACACATTCTCCAAGAAACTCTATCACTCTACAGTATTGAAAATGGAGAATACTCCTACACTACCACATCTATCTGCTAAGCGTGGCATTTGTGCACCGAGGAAAACACTTGCTTTATACGTTCTACATAGTGTGTTATGAATTCATTGTAAAGCATGGGTTACGTGTAATTGGAAGTGGTTAAAGGCAATGCATACGTGAAATTTGCAAAAGTGTGAACATTTTCGACTTTTTGGTCCTTTCATAGTTAGTATAACTTGCATTTTGATTGAGAGGTAGAATCGGAACTGAAAAATTCAATGCCACAACTGGGCAGCAACACCAACAGTAAGTTTGTTGGCATAAATAAATAATAATTACATTTTGGTGCTACCCATCTGGTTATTTTAATATCAAGAATCTTAAAGTCACAAATTACTTTTTAATGGTCCTGTACCATTTAGGAAAGGCACCAAGTTGAACTTAAGCCTTGTTTTCTCAATTCCTTTTTATCTTCTGTATTACGTACTTACAGTAAGTACGGAACGTATTGTACGGGGAAAGCAAACAACTTCCGAACGAGCTACGCGGTGTTTTGATTGTCCGTTTCTCGGCGCTTGTTGCCGTGTGCTGCTATCATAGAAAGTCACAAATGAAACCTCACAACATTTTTAAAGCTACTTTTGAAGGTTTTACTGACAAAATTTATGAAAGAAGATGCTCAAACTGGTTACCGTCGTCCATGCATACATCCTTTGGCAACTCTTTAGGAAGCTATCCATCACTCGCCGTAGTTCAAGTTTTCCGGTGGATATTTTGTTTGAATTGTTCCAGGGTGTGTGGATTTGTCTTGTGATCTTCGTTTTATGATACAGCGTGTGACAGATGCTTATGCTTTAACAATCATTTGAGGCGATTTGTTTAAAACGCAATATTCTTGAATGTCTCCAAAAGAAATAATCTAATGGTGTTAGAACAGGAGATCTTGTTGGCCAAGGTACTGGGCCACCTAGGTCCATCCAGTATCCAGGGTACAACTAATTGAAATGGACCTTTGCAGTTTCATAATAGTAAGGTGGTGTACCATCTCGTTTAAACCAGTGCACAGTGCTGTGCCGCCATGGCGCAGGAACCTCACCAAGAAAATCCTGAAGCTCACTGTGCAGATACCGTGGACCTCTAAGTCTGGGTGAGAGAAAGTCACCAACACCATACCACCATTAATAATAATAATAAACTAAACCAAATCCCTAGTGCAACAGCCGAGGAAGGACCAAGGCTTGCCGCCCAGCCGCTGCGTCCCCCACCTCGGCCCACTACAGGCTTCATTGGTGGGGTGCAGTACTGGAGGGTGGGACTTGGTCAGTGCCCCGAGCCCTCCCGGCCAGTTATGCGGCATTCGCGACCTGGGTCCGCTACTTCTCCATCAAGTAGCTCCTCAATTGATCTCCCCGGGACCTAACGAGGCTGAGTGCACCCCGTGTCAGACCTCCCAGCGGGGAAAAATCCCCATGCTGGTACCGGAGATCGAACCTGGGTCTTCCGCGCTAGAGGCAAGCGCACTAACAACTGCGCTACGGAGGCGGTCATTAATAATAATGGCAATAATAATAAGCCTAATAATCAAAACAGTAATAACAAGTACAGTAATAATACTAGTGATAAACAAAATAATTATAGTAAACACATCAATATATTATTATTAATAGTAATAATAGTCATAATAATAGTCATAATAATAGTCATAATAATAGTCATAATAATAGTCATAATAATAGTCATAATAATATTCAGGCGGCGCCGTGGCCGAGCGGTTAGCGCGCTCGCCTACCACCTAGGCGGCCCGGGTTCGATCCCAGGGACTCGCATGTGGTATTCGTGGTGGACGAAGCGGCGTGTGGGCGGGTTTTCTCCGGGTTCTCCGGTTTCCCCCGCCATCTCATTCCACCGGTGCTCCATCTTCATTCCATGTATCATCAGTGTCACCGCCTGTGGTGCCGTAGTAGTAAAAGCGGGCGTTAAACACTACACACAACCACATAATAATAGTAATAATAATAATAATAATAATAATAATACATTTAATACATTTAATATTTATGTTTATATAACCTATATAAATAATATAATAATTCAATACAATAACGACAAACAAAAATAACAATAACTAAAAATGATAAAATATAACGGTTCTTTATTGACAATAGTTGTACTGGACATACTTGTTACTCATTATGTAGAATCTCTGTTTAACGTATGGCCGAAGCAGTACCTTGCACCCTGTATAGTTTCTGAGATAATGGGCTATTAATTTAGCAGATTTTACCTTACGGTATTGAGCTTTTAGTCTCCAATAAAAACTTAGACTGCTTTAAAGAATCGGTATATAGGCACATAGTTACAAGTTATACAGAAGCGTTTATAGCATGAAGTGTTCAACGACTCAATAAATGTATGTTTGGTTCAACCCTAAAGGTAATGAAATAGGTTAAAGCTTAAAACTATTTCCCTGTAAATTGTATAAAATGAAAATAGCTTATTTTTTAAATGGGAGAATCACTTATAAATTATAGCTAGCGTAGTTACAGGGTCTATGCTAGACGGCAGATACGTTCAAGTGATTAAATATACGCACATACAAGGCCAACATATACTTAAAATATCGTGCATATATTACGATGTTAGCGCAACATTTCTAACTGAAGTATAATTCATAATAGTGCTTTAGCTTTATACGAAAAATGGTTGGGTGGACCGGCGATATACATATTTTCCTCCACAAACTAGGCCTCATCCTCTGTGCAGCCCAGACTTGTTTAAAACAATTACATTCACTCTCTCTCTCCCTCGACATGAAGTGATAGGATACAGATCCTGCAGCGAGAGTTGTGTCTATGTTGGCAGCCCTGTTGAGTCAAATTGGACCACTCCAGCTTCCCGTCCATTGTATTCGCTCCCTCTCCAGATATAATTTGCCACTTTCCTACAGCTTCCAGAATCTGCCTGCAGGTAGCAGCAACATCCATAAGTTTTAATTGAACAGTATTGCCAAGCAAGCAGGAGATAGTTTGAAATTGCAGCTCTATCGGAATAATTATAAATAGGACAGCATATCGATGTCATTAAATCGATTGCTGATAATTGCTAGTTGTGTCGCTCTAGTGGATTGTCACATGAGCATTAATTCTCATTCAGCAGGTCAGCTGTTGCTTTTATGCTGGTTTAATGGAAACTTATTTGTGTTAATGGCACAAAGGTTCTAAACTTATATGATTAAACCCAAGCTCCTGTTAAATGTATTTGATAAACAAAACCAAGTAAATAGTGCAACGATTACCATAATTACTACTAAGTATTGTAACGAAACATTCCTAGTGTTCTGCAGTTTATACAAATGTTACATCCACGGAGTTTCTCTACCCATTATCGTTTATGTTTATATAACTTCTACAAACTATAATTCCGAAAGTTTATATTCCTATCACCTACATGTTAACCCAGATAAAACTTTGCATAAATAGTTTCATTGTCGGTACATGAGAATATGTTGGTACTAAATACTCTTTCCATGACATTGCGAGAAAAAACTGAATGGTGGATGTTCCAAAAAAAGAATCTGATGTGTTTCACTCACGTCATGTACAACTCTTGTACTAACCATTCTTACTATTCTTGCTCTATCTTCGTCGTGTTAGTCGACATAAATATTTGCAGAAATTATCCTATTGGTAATTTTCTTGCAGCTGCAAGGGGCATATGGTAATACAGTAGGCTTAGAGTGATTGTCAAATTTTAAAAGCTAAATGGCGGCTTTGAAATTCCGTTCTCTTCATACCGCCAAGAGATTAAAAGGTGAATAACGGCCTTCCATTTGAGAAAAGTATAAGCATTGCAGAACTCACACAAATAACAACGAATATCTCTGAAATGGTTCGCTCCAAAAAAAAAAAAAAAAAAAAAAAAAAAAAAAAAAAAAAAAAAAGCAATTGCACATAAGTGTTTTAAGGAGATCTATAGTATTTATATAGTAAGATTTGGTCCATCTCCTACGGTTTACCAGTTATGCTAAAGTCATCAAGACTAAACAGGGCTACATAGGGTTTAGTCAGAAAATTCACAATATGCATTTCTTTC
Organism: Tenodera sinensis; assembly: GCA_030765045.1. Lineage (NCBI taxonomy): Eukaryota > Metazoa > Arthropoda > Insecta > Mantodea > Mantidae > Tenodera > Tenodera sinensis. The sequence continues at coordinate 253,315,002 of CM060964.1, read as the reverse complement.
GCCATAAGTATATCTTATGCATATATATCATATAGCATTTTAATCATAATTGTTAGAACCATTTTAGAGAAAATCAAAACGTTCGAAAATTTTTCCATATAAAGGCCAACTTAGGGTGGAGGAATTTTCTTCGAAATTTTCGTGTCGCATCCTTAAAAGATATTAAATTTGTGTATCAACTTTGGTGTTTAACCCACTTTTCGTTTTTGAGTTATGCTGTTCACACACACACACACACTCACACACACATACACACACACACACACACACACACACTCTCACACACATACACACACACTCACACACACATACACACACAGAGAGCGAGAGAGACAGACGTTCTCTACTGTTGTACAAACTCTTCTTACAAACTCTTATTCATCTATTTCATGTTAATGGAGATAAACATTTTCAGAAATTGTTGTGTTACGTATTTCCTTGTACGTGCAATGGGATTTGGCGAATACACTAGGCTTAAGCAAATGGCAAATGTTTCGACAGCTATTCACTCTGTGATGGCTTTGAAATGCCATTTCCGTTGCACTTCCTGGATATAAAAAACAAATAACGACTTATCATTTGATAAGTGTATAGTTAGGTATTGGAAAATTTAAACAAATTACAAGAACACCTTGGAATTCATTCACACCACAAACAAATGTCTCGTATTTCACATAAATTGTGTGTTTTATCGAGATCTGCATTTTTTTTGTATAGTAAGGTTTTGTCTATCTCTTATGGTTTACGAGTTGTGCAAATGCCATACAGAATGAAGAGCGCTTGTGAGGACATTCCCAGAAAATTAAAGATAAACCATTCATTTGCCATCAAAATATTTTAAACATTTGATGTTATAATCAAAATCGTTAGTAATTTTCAATAGAATTAAAATTTTTGAAAAATGTTCGATGTAAAGGGTACTTAAAAATCTTCGTTAGACATGTAAACTTAAATACCAAGTTTGGTATATAACCAACTGTTTTTGAGTTATGCTGTTCACGGACACACCCATGTACGAATTTTAAAATGCTTTATTTTTTTTATTCGGGGGGGGGGGGCGGTGAAATCTCGATAGGGAGGAATCTTCATATTTATCAGCTTTCTCTTATTTCGTTGAATAAAAGCGTATATTCTGTGTAAAATATGTGCCTTTGTTATTAAATAATTATGGGACAATGAAAAGGTGCAAATTTGAACATTTACTATATTGTGATTGTCCAAAAGTTACACCACCTTGGAGAAATCTTTCACCACTAAAATACATTTATAGCTACCTGCATACAACACATGTACAACCTGGAGGACTGTCAAATTGGGGGAGATTAAAGAAATCAGGAATACAACATCTAGTGATAATTGGTGCCACATTTTTGTGAACATTGGAGGATATTTTCCCCATTATTAGATATTCATGTGAATTTCGTAAAATTGCATATAGCTGAAATACCCGGCGTTGCCCGTGGTTTAGCGATTTATCCCTAAAACTTTTACACTTAGGTTGCACTTGCCGAATAGCATTGTATTTATTTGGAGACATTTTAAAATATATTTCTCAATACGCTTAAACAAAGGGTTAATCAAACTCTTCGGATACTACAACGAAAACAAAACATAAACAAAATAAATAAAAGCCCCGGAACGACAGTATGCAAAAGCACTGTTGAACAATCACAAATACCACAGGAGGAAAAGCTAGTAGACAGAGCCGTGTGAATGTAATACGCATTTCTATTTCAACCATATAGAAAATTGTATGAATTTTCGGTGAAGAGGGAGTAGAGAAAGACATGTGATTGTGTACAGGGAAAGAGAACTGAGTAGATAAAATCGAGTGAATGTAATACGTTGCATTTCTATTCCAAATATTTAGAAATTGTTTGTAGAAGGGTAATAGAGAAAGATATGTGAGTGTGCTTTCGTAAAATAAAAATTAGTATAGAAACATGTGAATGTTATACGTTGTATTTATATTTCAAACCTATGGAAAAATGTATGAATTGTTTATAAAAGAGGGAGTAGAGAAGGACGTATGAATGTGTTATGTAAAAAAATGGGTAGAGAAAACCATGGGAATGTAATATGTTACATAGTAAAATCGATTGCATACAAACGATCTTCATGAAAAGCACTTAAATGTGTCAATTTATTTTGGTGTTCGATCAACCGGTGTTGGAATTTATCGTTTATCAACCTCATATAGGGATAGATAAATCATGTCAATGTAAACGTGATTTGAGGTTTAGGTCACCCATGTGACTTTTTAGAACACTAGCTGGTTCTGGTATTTTATAGCTGATCACGAGATATTCATTGTTCCAAAACAACACACATATCATATATGCACACATATATGCTCTGAGCCATACTTCAACCTCATAATGCAAACCCATTAAATTGTAATAGAATTTGTCATTAGTAAAAGTAAAATATTTCTCTATTTTTGGTGCCGGTGTTGGAAAATATACATCAGGAAAGAAGAAGCCTTTAAATAGAAGATGTTGTTAGGTTAGATCAGGCATGAGACTCTGAGCCTAGTTATGTTTGTACGAAGTATAGCGTGAAGGCAAAGTTAAGAGGAGAAAGGAGCCTTAAGCGCACGCTATTGCTATGTCGATACACCATCTCGTTGTTGTAATAAAATGCTGTTCTCACAAGAATTTCTCTTCAAAGAGGGATATTTTGAGATGTTTTGTAAATTTATCTAAGCAGGTAAGAGTTTAAGCGTTACGAGGGACAGTTTTCAGTCGATGCCTATGAATCGAGACAGCGTAACTGACTAATCTATAAGGCAGACGATGAACGCAAAGTATATCGTATAGATAAGGGCTACCAACTGTGTAAGCGCTTTCCCCACGCAGCGTGGAGCCATTCTCCGCCACAAACGACGTGTTGAAGAGCACTTCAGCATCCCTCCATCTCCATATAGCTACAGCATGGTTCAAAAGTATCGACATTATAGACAGCACCTCGAGAAGGTCGAGTGTCCACAGAATCGATTTCGGATCGACGTGAGCGAAGCTTTGGATGAAAGACAGAGACTGATAGACATTAAAGGTCGATTCTCATTTACGTAACGTGCACATCACGTCACGTCACGTCAAGTCTCAGATTGACAACTGAAAATGAATGCGTTTCAAATGCATACAATCACACTAGCAAGTGCTGGCTAATGTCATGGACCGCTAAGCATTGAGAAGGTTTTGACGCGTCGACAAGCGTTCGTCCATGTTCCGTTGTATTTCAGTACTATGAATGATGCAAGGGTTACCGCCGGTCGTTACACATTTTGTTCATTGTGCTAACGTGTTTGCAGTAGATTCATGGCAGCGATTGACGAACTTCTAGCTAAAACGGTCCATTAGCACGAAGATCACTGCCCCATGAGTAACAAGCAATATGAGATAATCGCAGGCATAAGTAACAGCACGGATTCAGGCAAGGCAGATCCTGTGCCAATTGTGCTTTAATAATAAAACAAATAATACAAAAGGAAAATAATTAGTTTAGAGACCTATATACTATTTGTTGCAACAGTAATAAAGTTATGTGGTGAAAGCTATGGGACATGATGACTGAAAACGGATATCCTCAACATTTAATTTTAATGATAAAGAAAACGTATGAAGGGACTTGTATTAGCATGGATAATGGTTTTAAGACAGAAACTATCAACCTAGGTGTAAGACAGAGGTGCCCGATGTCGCCAACTCTTTTTAATTGATGCAGCAGTTACCGAGTGGCAAGCACAGTTGAACGTAGATTTTAAGTTAGGTCAAATGATCCTAAATATAGTCCTGTTTGCAGATAATCAGGTCATTCTGGCAGATAATGAAGACAGACTACAAGTAGCTTTGTACCAACTCGACAAAACAATGTCAAAGTACAATTTGACTATTTCAGCAGAGAAAACGAAAGTGATGGCTTTCACTGGTAAATACCCAACGCGATCAAAACTGCTCTTCAAAAACAAAGCACTAGAGCAAGTGAAATATTTTAGCTACTTAGGATGTGATATTTCTTGTGAATATTATAGACATTTAAAACAAAAAGTATATACATTTTAAAACATGCATGGCACTATAAAACGAGCATAGAAAAACAAAACCAGAAGAAATACCTTTATAAAATGTAAATACTGTATAACAGTGCACGTTATATCTTATAAAGCCGAGACCTGGATCTTGAATAGAAATGACAAAAGAATGATTGAAACGGCTGAAATGAAATTTGTTAGGTACGTAGCTGTAGTCTTAAAGATCGTAATAAAAGTGAAACAATAAGAGAGAATTAAAAATATTTAATTCAAAAGACAAAACCACTGTGTATAAAATGAAATGACAGATCACATCTTATTGCCAGAAGAAAGACTTACCAAACAGGCCTTGCAGTACAAACCAGTTGGTAGTAGAGAAGTTGGAAGACAACGGAGACGCAGGGAAGATCCGTTCTGAGCCGAAACAGGCCTATCTGGCTTATCTTGAAGGTTGATGATGATAAGTAACAGCATATAACGAAGGAACTAAATAGGAGAGGTAAAGAACACTTTGATTCCAGTTTATTTCCAGTGCAGCACGCTATTACATAATAATATCTCTAGTAAAACTAATGTATAATTATAAACTGCTAGAGTGATTGATCAATTTCAGAAATAAACAATTGTTGATACTAGAGCATTCTCATGCTACACCATATAATAACGAAGAAAGTTGCTTGCATTATTTACTGCAGGAGACCGGTACCCATGTTATTTTCATATTGTACTTTCAAATATAAATGACGCAGTGTAGGATCTGAAACATTTCTTACTTTCCAAACCACTTATGATAGGTGGAAGAAATAATATTGTTCTCCGCAAAAACGTTTTGAGGTTCCCTAAAATGCCCAAATATTTGAGAAAGTTCTGTGTATGCAAGAGAGAGTGCGAAAGAGAAAGATTGCGAGAGAGAGTGTGCGAGAAAGAGAGTGTGCGAGAAAGAGAGTGTGCGAGAAAGAGAGTGTGCGAGAAAGAGAGTGTGCGAGAGAGAGTGTGCGAGAGAGAGTGTGCGAGAGAGAGAGTGTGCGAGAGAGAGTGTGCGAGAGAGAGAGTGTGCGAGAGAGAGAGTGTGCGAGAGAGAGAGAGTGTGCGAGAGAGAGAGTGTGCGAGAGAGAGTGTGCGAGAGAGAGTGTGCGAGAGAGAGAGTGCGAGAGAGAGTGTGCGTGAGAGAGAGTGTGCGAGAGAGAGTGTGCTAGAGAGAGTGTGCTAGAGAGAGAGCGAGAGACATTGCTGGAGAATTGCACCAATAAAATAAAACGTCAGATGAATACTAATCAGACGTTACCGCCAGAGCCATCCCGCTCGGTAAGGAGAGATGTAAGATGATGTAAAGGCATATGTCGAAATCAAGGTTGATGAATGGAATGAAGGGTTTAAAAGGAGAAAAGAATAAGCGAGTTTTAGTAACAAAATGAATATAATGGTCGTGTCACATGTCCTAAAAATCTGATGTGTTACACTCACATGACTTTCTTTACTCTTGTACTAACTATTCCTACAAAAACTTCTTCCTCTTTCTTTTCCATGTCAGTCGAGATAAACACTTGCAGAAATTATTGTTAGTATTCTTGTAGGTGCAAGGGAAATATGAGAGAAAATCCAGTAGCTGGATAGCTGTCCTATTTTAGAATTGTTATAAAGACACGCCAGCTAATAGATCTGTAGAAAAACACAATTTTAAGTATAGATAATAAAGCATAAAGGATGGTACGACAAAAATATTTGATCGATACTATTTAGTAACGTACAAAATTATTATAACATTTGGAAATAGAACAGCTAACCGTTTTATAATTATTTAGTTAATTTAGTGTAGTATACAGATGACTGTGTAAAATGTACAAAGAATCACGGATAATTTGTAAATCAATATCTTCTAAAACACTTAAGTGCAATTCAAAACAATTACCCCAATGGTGACTTACTAACGTAAGTATTTTATATCCCGTGATTAAATAACCTTCAGATTGTCTCTGATGTGAGACTTCCTTTGTGGTTTACCGGGAGAAATACGATTTGATTGGAGAATTCAATGTCATTCTGGCAGGTTGTCACAGTAGCTTAATTGTTAGAGCACCCGCCTGGTAAGTGAAGGATCTGTGGTTCAAATCCCGGCTGTGGGATTGAATTTTCAGCTCCAGTTCTACCTATCAACAGTAATAATAGATATTTTATTGGCATGCCTTTAAAATTTAACTAGTGGTCATAACAGAACAAGTCACATATTGTTCACATTAATGATAAACTTGACACTGCTTAAGCTTTTTTAACTTTTCAATATCCGGTTCAGTGTTTGATATTGCAATGCGCATGCTTGCTTCCAAATGTTTATCCGTAAGTCCGGATCGAGGTTTGGATTTCAATTCTTTCATCACCGGAAATAGCCTGTTTTACAGTACGACTGTGAACAGTCAAATTTGCCCACCTTGGGTAACTTAGGCCATTAGGTTGTTGAACTTGACTTTTTATTCTGTCTTCTAGAATATTAATATTATAACCATTTCGTAAGGGTTATTGTACAGTCAATGGACCGCATTGGTTACAAAGCAGTTTTCCATGCATCCTGGTGTGAAAAGTGAACATCAGTAGCAGCTAATATCGTCCCATCGATAAGTGTTGCTGTTTGGAGAGTGAAAACAAACTTATACCTAGCTAAAAATTCAAGATGGAGGTGATCTCTGTTTCACGTAATTGATGAATAAGTATCTCTAAATATATATTTAAGATTGACACATTAAACAATTACTGTTTCAAGGAATTAGTTCTACATTCATTGGTATGAATTTTCAGCTAACTTCGGCCCCACCAAAATACCAAAGGAAAATTCTAGATGCTGCTCCTGCAGCAAAAATTGTATTGAAATAGTCCCGAAATGTTTTTTAAACCAGCACGTCTGAAAGGGAACAAAACTAGAGCAAATTAAATAAAGATACACAGACAAAACCAACACAGTATCACAGTAACTTATTGTGCAGAGTATTATAAAAAAAAAAAAAAAAAAAAAAAAAAAAGAAAAAAATGAGCGACTCATTCACGGAACTCTTGAAATCTACATGCACAGTGCACAGGAAAGAGAGAAAAAATAATAACCAGAGAGGTTGAATGTAAAATCCGGAAAGAGTGTGTGAGTAGAAACATCATTTCAAGAGAAATAGAACCCGAAGAAACCTGTTCTATGTTAGAAGAAGCAGAGGATTTGGTCCAAATTAAGTGTTTTTCTTCTGCAGGTTCCAACACAAGTGGTTTTAGATGTGTCCCACCGGTTGTTGATGAGACAATGCAGGAAACTTCGTTCTTGTTGATTGAGAAGAATCAGAGATTCTGAGCTGCAGAAATTTTGATTTCTGGGAATATATGAAATAAAATGCTTGAGAAAAAGCTCCGGGAAACAATTCTTCCTTGTGTTTTCATACAACAGGATGTTCATAATATGCAGAAGAATCAATTTGTGAGGAAACTGCAGCCACCCCTTCGTATAAGTCATGGAAGTTTTATTTTCAGAATTATTAGAGACAGTTACCTCTTTTAAAACAAATCATGGACATGCCTAAGAAATGACCAAACCGTTAAATAAGTTTATTTTAAAAACAGTTTTGGCATAAACTAATTTATTGTATGATGAAGCTTTAAAGAAATGAAAATACACTATTTATTACTCAATTTCTTTAGTCTTTAACGCAACTTTCGTTCCAAAACAAGTACAGAAGTAATAAATGCATTTCTAGTGGCTAAAATAAGCACAGGCTAGCCTTTCTTTGTTTTTCCTCTATGGCCGAATTTAGGCTGTTTTCTAGGATGCTTCGGCCACATTTAAATCTTTTATATAATAAACAATAATACAAATAGCTAATATTTTCTGTACGATAAAGGTACAACAGTCATCAGGGAATCTTCTCAAATTTAATTAGGAATTTTAGTCAACATCTTCATACCAAAATTATCAAAAACGTTTAAAAACGGCGGAAGTTGTGCGGTATGTGCTACCAAATAAAGTTCAGTGCATGATCATGGAGATTATACAGGTTGTAGAAATCAAGGAGAGATAGGTATACCCATCGTCAAACTTTGCTTTCACTTCTGTGTTGGTCTGGATATCGATTGACACATCTGAACAATTTCAGCCACATGAAAGGACAGTGAAAGTAATTCAAATCATTTTCAAACACCTTGAAAACGGGTGCTGAAGTCTTGTGTGAGATTTTTCAAGAGATGTATTTGCCAAAATTAGATCTGCTTATAGAGTCTATCATTATGCTCATTGTTGGAAAATTGACAAATGCTCCACTTTTTATTTGCATCTGCCAAACCACAAGTTTTCTTTCAAAAGATTTGATTACATTGAGCAGATGATGGTTCATGTGGTTTTTGCCTTGCATTTTTGTATTTAGTTCTGTTGTTGTAGTGTTTAACGCCCGCTTTTACTACTACGGCACCGCAGGCGGTGACACTGATGACACATGGAATGAAGATGGAGCACCGGTGGAATGAAATGGTGGGGAAACCGGAGCACCCGGAGAAAACCCGCCCTGACGCCGTTTCGTCCACCACGAATACATATTTAGTTCCTTAAGGTGCTGTACCACATAAAGAAATGTCAGGTCATATAACTAAAACATTACGGTGGAGTAACTCGACAGCAGTGAATGATTTGTAAAAACACAACCTAACTTCTTCCCGAAGTTCATACACTCGTTTCCACATGTTACTTGCACGTATATTTTACACAAGTTCGAAGACATAATCTACTTCCGAATCTGCCTTTAGTCCTAAATGGATATTTTGAAATCAAGCAATATTCATTAATTTTAAGTGTATCTTCCATGGGCCCCAATTAATATTCAGGGGGGCCGCGGATTGTGCACGATTGGTTTAGTTCGTGCGTACATAATTGTCGTGAGTTACATTTTATGGAAGATATTTCACAAAGTCAGATTTCAATTACGTTTACGCAGCGCTCCTTTTGTTTTATTGAATCTGCGATCCCATATTCCTAACCTCAAAATATCTCTCTAATTTTCTGTACATAGTTTTACCGCACCTTGTACATAAGATATTATGGTATATGAATCTATAACGGATTGAAAGTCCCGTGCGTGTGTATAAGATTTTTTTTCCCACTAACATTCGCTTTGCTGGATGTTAAGTATCTTGTGTATAGATTCTTCTTTATTGAGTGTAATCAACGCAACTGATTTCATTATATATTTACCATGTTTCGGCTCCTTTTCGATCATAAAATATTCATTCAGGCTCTTCCCGTCTCTTAGCATATTCCTTCATCCCAATTCTCTTTATTTTTTGTTATTCCATACACAAGTGTTATTTTTTTTAGATCTTTATCGTGCGAAACTTTCGTATTTCCTCATGAGTATACCTCTCTAACACAGACGCGCATTCGCTTGCCGGAAAATGCCAACTTTATCATTAGAGAACGGATCTTGGTTTGGTCCGTTGCCGGAAATAGGTATCGGAGTATACGGTGACGTCAAAACTGTGGTGTTATCTGTACAGTCCATTGCCGTGCACAACATGTGGAACCCATTGTCTTGAACTGGTCACAGCGGAGCCAACCATTTCCATGTTACTCTTTAGTTGCTCTGTGTTTTTAATTTAGATAAAGATTAGTGCACCATATAGAAAAACAATGCCGAACACAAAAACGCCAAAAATTAAGCGGTTGAAAGAAAAATATGGCTCTCAGTACTTGAGGGAAAATGGGGAAAGTATTACATGTACATGCAGCACTGAAATACGTAGATATTGGACACCCAAAACCATGACTCACATAAAACTAGTAGCGGAAAATAGACAAATAAAGGAATTAGTTCACACTTAAGACAATTTATTAAAAAAATACACCGATAAAGTAATTCCATCTGGATCAAACTTTGCGCAAACATTATTTACCTAAAGAGTGTCTCAAAAAATGTACTAACACCTTGAATGACTTTAAACTCTTTATTGATGAACACCAAGACAGACACCTAACTTTTCTGCAGGGGTCCACACATTGCAGACATGTTTGATGATGACGAGATATGCTTTCAGCAATATGGAGCACCTCCCCACTACCATTGCGACGTAAGAGCTTATCTCGATGCAACTTATCCAGACACATGGATTGGACGAAAGGGTAACATTGAATACCCTGCGCGTTCCCCAGACCTGACGACGCCAATGGACATCTTTTTAATGGGGATACCTCAAAGACAGTTTATTGCACAAAACCAAAAACAATTTATGCATTGAAATTGGTAACTGAAAGACAATGTCACGAAATTCCAAATGAACTCTTTCGTGACGTTTGTCAATCCATTGGTTCGCGTTATCAGCTTTCTCTGGACAATGACGGCCATCAATATGAATATTTACGTACACGATTCTTTAATTACGTTTCTATTCTGTACTTCAAGCATTTAAACTTGTCTCTATGTTCATAAATAATGATTTTATGGCCATTCAAACTTTTAGTACATTTTTGAGACTTCCTGTATATGCTATGGAAGAGTTCTGAGTAATCTTCGACACAGCGTGGCAGATTAATAATCTTGGGGTCAGCGAGGATGAAAGCACCGATGTTGCAATTGGTATGTGGGAAATGTGATTAATGTGCTTCTGTTCCTATATTACAAGAAATTAATAAAATATATTAACACATTACACATATACTGGTACTCTAGTTGTCTCCCGACCATGATTGTTGAAACATACACTTCTATCGTTTGCGTGACTGTACAGCGCAGCTCTGTGTTTGTTTATCAATTTTCAATCCCTGATTTTCCATTGGAGCGCACGAAACACGTCACTATAGTTTGTGTTATGTGTACCTTGTGGTTCAACCAACTAACATGGGCTCTCCATTTATCATTGTCTCACGTGGCGTTACGGGTCCGTTACGTGACATACTCGTTACGTATAGTACCAATAGACCTAACACGGAAAAGGAGTTATACCCAGTAGATCAAAACCGAATTACCCAGAGGTTCCGGTTTTCTTTCCGGTGAAGCGACAGAATTAATTCTTTAACCAGAATCATTCCAAAACCTCATCAGAGTTTTGAAGCAGAGTGAACGCGTGTTTCATGGTAAAAACAATAATACCAATATGAAAACATTGTACAACGAGCGAGTTCACCACAACAGGTTTCCATTCTCTGACGTTCATGTTATGGCCCTCGATGTTAAATTAAACGGACTATACAAATTTAAAAAAAAGTCTGATGTGTTGCACTTACATAACTTTCTCTATCCTTGTACTAACCATTCTTACAAACTCTTATTCCTATATATTCGTGTTAGTTGAGATAAACATTTAAAGAAATTATCTTATTGCGTATTTCCTTGTACGTACAAGGGAAATATGGGAATACAATAGGTTTTGAGCTATATTCAAATCTTTTAAAGCTTTGAGCTCCCGTTCTCTTTGCACGTCTAAGATGTAAGAAAAGGAATAACGATCTTCCATTTGACGAAAGTTTAAATATTCCAAAACTCACAAATAACAAGGAATATGCACGAAATGGTTTACTCTACAAAAAATTGTTTGGATATAAATTGTGTGTTTTAGTAAGATCTAGTATTTTTGTATAGTAAGATTTTGTCCATCTCTTACGGTTTACGAGTTATGCAAAAGTTATCCATAGTAAACAGGACTACATAGGCTATATACAGAAAATTCAAAATATGCATTCCGTTTGCCGTAAAAATATCTCAAACATATGGAATTTTAATCAAAACCATTAGAGCCATTTTCAAGAAAATCAAAATTATCAAAACATTTTCCATATAAAGGGTAGTTTAGGTTGGAGGAATTTTCTTCAAAATCTTCCTGTTGCATCTTTAAAAGACATTAAACTTAAATAGCTACTTCGGCTTTTAACCGACTTTTCGTTTTTGAGTTATGTTGCCCAATCTGACTGACAGACACAGACACAGACACAAAGACACATGAACCTTTTTCTAAAAATTTTTTTTGATTCAGGAGGTCTCAAAACATATATTTCCGGTGAAATGTTGACATCGTATTTTTGGGTGGAATACAATACTTCCTCTACTTACTATACGTAGCAGAGAAAGTAAAAATGCTTTGGCAAAATAAAAAAATAATTATGATAAATGTGGAAATGGCTTAAGCAGTATGACTTTCTCTACCAATTACGAATTCTCTTGCATTATTATGTATTGTGTGTCCATTACAATGTTATTTCTCTAATCACGTTTCACTAGCCGGGACACATTATGTATAGAACTGATTTCAAAATAAAGCAATAAGTAACCATTAACCTAACATATGGGTAAACAACGCTGACATAGCTATTGCAAACATGGAGAAAAAAACACAGAGGTCACAGTAACGAGGACTAGTAAAGAAAAGTAGGGGAGGAGGGGGGGGGGGGAAGGAAAAAAGGTTAAGCGGGAAACCTTCAAACATCTTTTGTCAGAGGATGCAGTTTTGTTTGCGAAAATGAGATAATAAGGATTGTAATATTCTGCAAATGGCTACTGCTGCAAAAACAATTATTTGGATCGTAGAATTAATACATATAAAGCTTACATTTTAAGGAGTTATGGAAGCTGGCATTTCAGAGAACTACCAATAGTATTTGAAATCCAGGATGAAGGTATCACAGATATATGGACCAAGAATCTTGAAAATTTGCATGGAATATAGCTGAAAACGTAAAGCACTCGTATAAACATGGCACAATACTTCTGAATTATAGAAGCCGAAAGGGGCAGTAATGAATTTAACAGTGCTTTCGTATCTGACCTGTTATAATACTAATTACATTTTGAGTACGTTAGCTTGCCCATATTGCGATCATGTGAAAATTTCAACAAAATGTGTGTTGCCAAATGGATTTTTTTATAATGCGCGAAATGAGACTACGAACTACTAATCAAAGGTTATAATATTAACGGCATACAAGCTTAAAAGCACACAAAAGAGAAATCACAAACAGATTTTTAAAAAGAGAAATTGGTCATAAAATATTTTCTTTGCAATGAGTAAATTAAAAATCCTTTGACGATTTATAACGCTGCACACAATAGAATTATTTACACGATGTCCCGTGCTCGTTTGCCCCACGAGACTTCACAGAGCTTTATTTGCTAAAGCGCTGGAACTAAACACAAAATCCAGCATCAACCATTTTCTATAGGGAAATGCTCAATCTGTTGCGCATTTTTTCGCTGAAAATTCTTTATAAAACAATGATGTTCATACGTTCAACTCCATGCCACGCGTTTTGTTGTTCCACTGTTATAGGATAGAATTATTTGAAATCAAAGCTTGCCCAAAATAATAGGAGAAATGTTATATCTAAGCGAAATTATAGTTAAATACACTATTAAAGGCGATTTTCACGTGTAGGAATTTGTTATACATTTATCTGACGTTAGTTTTTATTTAGAAGATATTGGAAAGCTAATATTTGATTTGGCCCATAAAAATAGAAAACGTTTACCACGTACTATCTTTCACAATAAGTAAATACCCACCTTCAGCTAAACCTGCGCGAAGGGTCATCTAAACCTCAGGCGAGCTAGCCTCTTAGCTCACTCACCTCACTGTTTTAAAAAGCAATATTTCAGCAAACCTTCTACATTAACGGGCAAACATTGCAAATTTAACTTCAGTGCATCTTCAGAAAAGGTGTTCTTATGGTGTTTTATTAAATTGTGGACTAGAACTAAAATAATTCCAATATTGGGTGCTACACTCAGAGACGCGAGTTTAATCAGCGAGACGAAGTTCGTATGTTACCTATAGCGCAACTGGCTAAGGCGTGTTCGTTCAAATCTACATTGGTAGGCTAATATTATTTCGAATCCCACTCAACATTTTTTCTTTATTTCCCTTTTCCTTGTTTCTTTCTTAACGGGAACATCATTATTTATATAACCCGTGTGAAATATAACATTATACAAACTGATGAAATCTCTTTTTTTTACATATTTTTATTCCGCATAGCGTTGTAACTTTCCCGCCGTCCTATGAATGCTGCAGTACGGTTGCATTTATTTTAAAACTGAATGCTTTATAAGGTATTAATTGCAATTGCTGAAAATAAAGCAGGGAACACGCCTACCTCAACTGTCAATCTTGCCTCCCGAAATTAATATTTCCCTTTAAATATTCACATTCAAAGGCATCTCTATAGATTTCGTAGACTATCACCATATTAAAATATATAAGCGCGTAATAGTGTAAAATACTGTTTTAATGGTGATCAAATGCATTGTTACAAGATCTGGATGCCAGGGAATAATGTATTTAGTGATATATTAACCAGAACAGAATGCAGTTGTAGTTTACTTCAGCGGAAGCAACCTTTGCACCTAGCAAGGTTGCCATGTCGTTTATTTCCAAGCACTAAACAATGTTACCATGTCCCCATCAACTAAACTCAATTTCTAGCAGTGTGCCTTCATCCGATTCTCCATTCTCCATTCTCCATATCTTCTGATAAAAAGTTGTAGTTTGTTAATTTTGTATTTCAGAAAATAAACATGTGAAAGGCGGGGATTGAACCCCCGGCAGCTAGAAGTTCCGAATTCCACGGTCAGCGCCTAGACCTCTCGGCCATTCTTCACTTGGTCATTCGTCCTGCAACATATGGTATTAAGGTTGTTGCCACTAACTTGGCAGCTAATTTCAGTGCAAGGCGGATAGTTCGTTAGCACCTTCAGACAGACAGAAAGACAGACAGACAGACCTCATAAATCACGCTTAGCTGTGTACAAAGGCTTTTATTATGCTGAAATGGATGTTCAAAGAATAAAATGATAGTATGATTCTCCATTTATTTTACTTTCTTAGTTGCCCTAAGTCGATAAAAATCTGTATCACTTACAGAGGGTACATTCGAATGCTACTGATGGTTTCGCATTCCAAATATTCCCTTTTCTGGATAAACTGCTGTTATTGAATGTATATCTGAATAGTATTTGCAAATACTGGTTCATATTGTATGATTTATCTCGAACTTTTGTTTTAAAAAATCCTAAAATCAGAATTCAAAGTGTTATAATCGATATACGGTTCTTCTGATAATCATTGTATATTGTTGTTTAATGAAATTAATTCAATGGTTAAGAAGGTAAGGGAGCTTGAAACAAATAATTCCAGGTTATTTTAGGGCTTAACTTCTATACAAGACGTGCTTCCATATACAAACTTTAGATAGGTTTCAATATTTCCAATGCCAAATTGCCTTTTATGTTCCAACTTCTTGTTTTCAGGTAGTGGTTTGAAATATTTTATTTACTATACACATTTTGAAGTCTACTAAGCAGAATACTTTAGTAGTGGTTAAGACAGTGGAATTTGATACTCGAGGCCGTTGGACTTGTCGCGCAGAGTAGCGCCTGCCCGCTGCGGCAACTTCTTCGACAGGGCAGCTGTGCGGGTACTCCTGCCTGTAGCGATTTCTGCTTGTGGAAACTGCGTGAACAGCAGACTTCCATACACAATAAACACGTGACGCACCATTAGAGCAGGCCTAAGTTACTATCATTCACAATGCAGCGGAAAGCGTAACGCAAGGCTCGCATTTCTAGCTCCATAATTTCAACTGAATAACATAGTCTATGACATAAATATTAAAATTTATCCAGTCTTCATAAATAAATAGAACACCAAAGGTTGTAGAACCATGGAAAATATGATTGAGCTCATAAGGAGAGCAGGATATTTTCACTTCCCATTTCGTGCTGCAACACGATTTACACAAGTCGATATTTTCAACACGCAAATGAGTTTATTGACAGTCTCTGTTCCACATGTTATCGTTTGTTGGACACACAAACAGGCCGTGTGTTTAATCATCACGTCGCATTTGTATACATACTCGCAAACATAAAGGCGATTCAAGACATAAATGGTGATTCAAGACGCAGCCTATTTGTGTGTCCAACAAACGATAACATGGGGAACAGAGACTGTCAATAAACCCAGGCTGCATGTTGGAAACATCTACTTCTGTAAACTGTACTGAAACACAACGCTCTCCTAATGCACTCAATCATTTTTTCCATGGCTGTACCTCTAAGCAAACAATAGATCAGCGTTTGACGTGGCATTGCCAAATGCAAGCGCAGGGGTTGTGCAGTAAATGGCGTAAGATCTTGTATGACGACCTTGTGTAGTTCAGAAGCTTGTAATCCGTGGAGATAAAAACGCAGAGTTCTCTTCTTTACACTCAACGCTAATATGACATTTATATGTTTTTTCAGTCTGTTGCATTACGTAGCATTTGACGTGACTGTGAATGCTTCCATCCGTAGATTGATGATGTGTCTGCGCCTACTTTCATTATGAATAGCCCTTCAGTAAGATAGATCTCATTCGGGAGCAAGTGGATTCAAATCAGTGCGTAAGCTAGTCTGATTATAGTTTGTTCAGTTTCCAGGTAATTATCGGATTGGGTACCCAATATTTTACCCACAGAACAGAAGAATAGAAATAAGATAGACAATACAGGAAGGCAAATGCGGCTAAGACCATATATCTAGTTGCACAAGAATGCTAATACACAATTAAGATAATCCATGACTGGGATCACTCTGTATTAACTAAATTGTTAAGGACGCTGTCAATTTCCAGGATTATATCAACGTCACCGGTGTGTTGGAATTTCGTCCGGCAGGAGTGCTTTTCATGCCAGTAAATCTACTGATTGCGGCTTCACTTTTGAACGCACTTAAAAAACCATCGGTTTGGGCCGGGTTTGAATCCGCTACGATAGGATCAGTAGGCCAGCGTCTAACCAACTGAGCCACCCAAAAAGACATCGCTGTGTGTGCATATACAAATAATAGTAATAACAGACTACAGAGTTTAATTCCGCTTTCCTATTCAATCGATAACAAGGTACATTCTAGTTGCAATAACGCAAATGAGGGAATTCAGCATCAAGTAGCTCAAGCAGATGGTAGTGGAAGGCTAATACGTAATTAAGGTCACTTTACGGCATGCAGTGAATCATGGAAATCGAAGCACCTACAGGTAGTAATCGCATCGTGACCTAGTTGTTGAATATATGTACATTACACAAGAACTAAAGAAGTAAAAACAGCGTCAATACGGTTAATAAGGTTCATCTAGACCGACTGCAGGGAAAGCTTGTGGTCAGCATGCAGCTGAAAGGTTCGAACCACATCAGCTCAGTCGCTAGGATAAGAGTTTCCCTTTCGGGTAGAAATTTAAATATCGGATTAGTTTGAAGGTAATTTTATCGGAATGACTTCCCTCATGGACGTCATAGATGACCAGGAATGTTAAATATATAAAATGTGAATTCATTACCTGGCTAAGAGGTTTGTTTGTACAAATATTTTGATTATCCCAAGACGATTAACGTTATACAATGTTAACTATCAAATAACTCTGAGCCTACTGCAGCTTTACTTTATTCACAACATTCTTGTCTCTAAAGACCCTGATAGTTAACATCTCTTAGTTATTTGAAAATGTTCACGTCTATGGTATTATTTAGAGTTACATGTAATTGCATAGAAGTATCTGCTAAAAAGATGCCGAAGTTGTTGCAGGGATTAGGAGTTTCCAAAATGCTTATTTGTGCTCCATAAAAGTATATGTGTAGAAATAAAGATGGGCACTTGATATGGATACTGATTTTTAAGCATCGATATTCGATACTCACTGTATAAAAAGCTGTAAAGGCGATAAGTTGTTCACTATGTTGTGTTCTTAGGAGTAGTTTTGGTGTATAAACGCTTGTTACAAATTTGGTTTTTGGTCATCATTTTCAGATGTTGTAACATTTTATGACAGGAACGGGAAGCTGGTACATTAGTTTTTCAATAGAGGTACTGTGAACTTCACTTGGTGTATGAATGTAACGCACTTCTTCAAATTTGTTGTATTGTGTGACTTACCATCTCCCGAAAATGTTTCTCTGCATATTTTACACCCTGGTCTGTTATTATTACTGTTTACTTCAAAATAGGTCAACATGTTTTATTCAATATCACTGTTGTACATTGCTAAAACAAAATATTTATGGAAATTAGTCGTACGGTATACCCGTAAGGAATGGTAAGGTACGGTCGTGATCCGAGTTTGACTTGTGCAGCACTCGGGTTCTTGTGTACCCATTGATATATTGCACAACATGCAATGTACACTGAGCAAGATAAAGGAGGTTAGCAAGACCAATAATCCTGCTAGTCTTGTTCCGTCTTTTAGGCAGTCGCAAGTTCACAATGGAGAGTAAGTCAACAGCGGTGTGACTAGAACTGGAGGAGCGAGAGTGTGAGGGAGAGTGTGTGAGGGAGTGAGTATTATTTCGCTTAAATATAGAGAGTTGTGGTCCTGAATAGAATGGAAATAATTTTGTAGTATTTACTAAAGCCAGTGAAATTCAAATCTGTGTTCATTTCACGAACATATTTTTACTAGTTTATACTATTAAGAGAGTTAAGTTGGGGCGAAATCACATTATTATAAACGACATTGGGTTAAAGCTTTTAGTTTTATTAACGCAGTTTATGGCGCAAATTACGATCTGGAAAGATACGCCGAAAACATAAGTTAATCAGCTGGAGACTAACCTATACCGCAACTGCAGCAGGGCAAGATCACTGTTGTTGTAGTTGTAGTGTTTAACGCCCGCTTTTACTACTACGGCACCGCAGGCGGTGACACTGATGACACATGGAATGAAGATGGAGTACCGGTGGAATGAGATGGCGGGGGAAACCGGAGCACCTGGAGAAAACATACCCTGACGTCGCTTCGTCCACCACGAATACCACATGAGCGTCCCTGGGATCGAAGCCGGGCCACCTAGGTGGTAGGCGAGCGCGATAACCGCTCGGCCACGGCGCCGCCCAAAGATCACTGTGCCGTGAACACCTGATAATACCGAGAGACTAACCAAACAAAACAAGCTTCTCGAGAAGCAGGTTTGCGAGTGCCATGTTTCGAAACAATACGAGAAAATGGGTGAAAGTGCAGTATTCTGGCAGCACTAACAGATGAAGGGAAAGAACAAATATTTCCATGTGCTGTGTTATCTTACTACTATGTTTCCGCTGGATTCACAGACTTTGGTAAGCCTAATGGCTAAAAGTGAGTCCTCAAGCTAGGCTTTCACGTACATGATTTAGTGCATCATACAAATGAGCTTCATTGACAATTCAGTTAACGCTACGTGTTACATGAATATCTACCTCTATCCCCTCCTCGTTGTTTTGTATGTTTTCAATTAGACACTAAAAATCTGTGGAATGTTGCATTCACTCACAGGGAACCAGTTAAGAATCTTCTTATTCACTAAAAAAACTAATGTTAAAGGTTGAATAATTTCGGTTTGATGATAATATGTGTATCAAGATTTGGAATTCTGCTCTTGTAGAACGTCGAGTTGTTGCAGGCGTATATGTGAAACTTGCAAACACATCACCTCAAATGTATGAAGTTATAGTTTTGTGTAGTAAAGAATCTCCTCATAATTCCAAAACTGACAGATTTTATAACCATGTTGAAAGATTTTCTTTGGGCTCTATATGTAATGTGTTACAATAACAATATTCTCTGTACCCATTTTTCTGCAAACTATTCTTACAAAAGCTTACTCTATCTACTTCGTGTTAATGTAGATAAACGTTTGTAGAAGTGGCTTAATTGCACATTCTGTTGCAAATACAATTGGTTTTGAAAGCCGCTTTCTTTGTGTAACCGTAAGAAAAGACAAACAAATAGCGACCTCGTGGTTTGAAAAACGAAGGCGTTTTTGACAATTCAAACCAGCAATAAAGAATATTAACTCCACAAGAAATCTGTTTGACATAAATTGTGTGTTCCAGCGATATATTTTAGCAAGATTTTGTCTTTCTCTTACGGTTACAAGCTCAGAATGAAGAGGGCTTCACTAGCTACTTCCAGAAAATTCAAGATCTATGTTTTATTTGTCATGTAAAGATCCTGAATCTAAGGTATTTTAATAAAAAATTAGTTGAAACCAATGCATATTAACCCTACATTAGTCGCACGGGCCCTGGTAGGCCCGCGCTTTATTTTTGTGCTTATATGCTTGTGTTTATTTGTTTAATTTTATTTTTGCTTCATTTCCATGTTTATCGTCATTTATTTTAAATATAAATGGCTTTTATTAGCATTATCTTACTAGATAGATCAAAGGTAAATATAACACTATGAGTACAGTATACATTATAAGTTGTACGTGCATGAGACGGTGTGTTCGTCACCTCACACTACAGGGTGACAATTAGGATGTGGATGGGAAGTATTAGTGGGTGATGTGTGTTCGATGTAGGAATGTGTTGGCATGAGAACTTTTCTTTGTAGTTTAAGGGCGTGGTAGTTCCTGCTCGGATAAATGAATGCCCTCCTTTTCGTTCACTTGATAATTACTTTATTTTGTCACCGCTCGTTACTCCACTCGCCACCACATCAATATGCTGCTCAAAAGAACAAAGTTTAACTGTCGACTTCACATCATTGTTCAGCTTATGAATCCGACCTTGTCCGGAAGTATTTTCACTGAGAATGATACTTAGTATTACTGATTGACCTGTCCGAGGAAAGGTTACTTTCACTATTATACCAAACTTTCCCCTTCCTTCACGAAATCTGTCATCAATTAATCACGTGATATTCTTCTTCACTTTTATTTGCTACTCCAAAACATAACACAAATTCTTATTGGGGATTTTGTATCTATTTCAAGTTTGTGTATAGCTGATTTCCCTCCTGACGCACCCAAAGCATTGTTCTGCCTGCAAGCTGACACAAGTTTGCGTGGAGATTGTTATTTCAGTAAGATTTTTAAGTATTTTAAGTATTTATTTTCATTATAGCAGAAAACTTATTTTCCGTTAATAACCAATATTTAGCTATGCTTCATAGATATACTTGATAGATTTGCTACTATGATACATCCTTTAACATTCACTGGACTGAAAGGACGGTTTCATACTACATTACATGGAAAGATAAGTTGTGATGTTCAGGTATACGACTTGTAATTTGAAATGTGCTGTCAATAATAATAATAATAATAATAATAATAATAATAATAATAATAATAATAATAATAATAATAATAATAATAATAATAATAATAATAATAATAATCAATAAATCTTTGACAAGCATATGATGTTACTTATAAAATACGTATTATGAGGTAGATAGCTTTCATCCTGTTCTTTTTGGACCCAAAGACCTCGTTGTCGACGGGCCGTTAAACCCCACACACTCGCTCTTTATGATCAGTTCCTGATTCTAAAGATATCGTTTTTAGTTTGCTCAGAATTGGAATCATCCGATCCACACAAGTTGTCATACACGAGTAAGTCATCATCAAAAGGTAGATGATACATTTCTTCCAAATCCTTGGGATTATGTAGATCATACCTTTTACTCCTTTTTGTGAGAAGTAATAACAAACTACTCGCAACGGCAAAGCAATATTGCACAACTAACGAGGAAAAAAATGTCAGTAGTATCCAGACATGGGGAAAACTCTCAGTGGTAATGATCTCTGCGTAAGCATAACTGAACTATGGAACTTTTACGTCACAGGGAGGAAGGTCGTATGCAAGGGTGTGCAGTCTCTTCCAATGACAAAGTGGAACTGTGGCGTGAAGTGTACGGTGCGTTGTTGACAGTGACCTTCCTACCTCTTTTGTTTACATACCAATTACAACATCCCCTATACTCCACGGTCGATGCGTAGTCAACGTAACGTCCGTGTGAGATTTTCTTCCATGTCTAATATGTAATAGAGTAGGCGCGCAGAGTTCGGTTGACCTCCGCGACACGTAACTGTCGAGTAGTCATTCTTGGAGCTAAAGAAATAAACAGATCAGGTTGTCGCTCCAGCAAACAGTTGAGTAAGGTGTAATATCAGATGTCCTAGTCAGGCGGTTGCACATAGGCGTTCGTTCGAAAACTAGAACTTTTAAATAAACGTAAGGGTTTCTCAGGCCCTTATCCACATTTCCATGTAAAAGGAAAGTTCTGGGGTGGGAGGTTTTCTTGTAAATCTTCTTGTCGCATGCTTGGAAGACGCTGAACTTAAATACCAAGTTTGATATGTAACCAACTTTTCGATTTTGAATTATGCTGTCCACAGGCATATATACAAACACACTCACGAACGTTTTTCTAAAAATACTTCTTTTGGGACTCGCAGAGCTTCATTACCATGTTATTTCTGTGAAATCTCGAACACAGTATTTTGAGAAATGCACCAACTATGAGGTGCAACAATGATTATTCTCAACAAATCATGTTCACTATGAACATTTATATATTACTTAATTATCTGAAACTTACCTTTACAAAATATTGGAAGAACCCGTTTGTACTGGAAATGGAACTCTCCTGGTTAGCTGGGGCACTTAGAATTCGTGAATCATGATGCATTGTTAATAATCAGTCGAGCTTTTGTTCATCTTTGAAACCGAAAGGTTCAATTGAGTGATAGATATTGTGACATACATTGGAGTATCTCTCTGGCTTTACATCACATGACCAGCAAGTTCATGTTCCGGGTTGTCGTCCAACGGCTGTAGTGCAATGTAAACTCGTGTACAAGAATATTGCCCATAATAAAGAGCGGGTCGATCAAAACTCCCCTTTATTGTTGTCCGGAGGTTTTACTGGCGCCTCGTGATGATGGCTAAATGCTTGGCGGCACGCATGTGTCGGGAAAAGAGAGCAAAACTGTCGCTAGGCCTCTACTTCCCTGCTTTCCTCCCAACGCCTTGTGAGCAACAGTGAGACATGCAACGTCAAGCCTACTAAACGCGGCGTTATCTGAGAGGCAGTGATGTCAACTCTTGGTGACGAAAAGGCCTAAAATTGACTGTCCTAAGTGACTAAATATGGAAAACAGCATATGAATATTCATACTTCGTTAGCCATGGGAAACTGAATAAAAGAAAAACACTACTATTAAAAACTATGTAGACACTATAACCTATATTTATGGTTCAAATGGCCGATAAGATATAATTACACATATATCCTATTTCAATACAACGTACACATTGATCGTCTGTTGTAGGTAGTCGCGGAAGGTTCTAACACGCTGAACCAGTGATGTGTAACCTTGTCTCTCTGGGGACGCTTACGTAATTAGCTGCTATTCCCCACCTCCTCTTTCATTCTGAGGCTGAACAACGCCTGTGGCGTTTAGACTCGAAAGCAGTCAGTATCTAGTGACGGACACAAACAGGTGGTTCCATGACAGTTTCTTAGTCATACCTTGAATTTTCTGGGAATTTCCTCAGAAGACCTCTTCATTTTGGATGAGTTTGGTATAAATGGTAAACAGTAAAACACAGACAAAAGCTTACTAAATAAAAAACGTGGATCTCGTTAAAACACACAATTCATGTCAAATACTTCTTCTGAATGAACTATTCCCCAGATATTCTTTATTATTTGTTTGAATTTGCCAATTCTTATACTTTTCTCAAATATGAGTATATTCTTCGTTTTCTTATCTCTTGACCTTGTAAAGAGAACGGAATTTCAAAGGCATCGCATGGCAACCAGCTCTTAAAATATTTCGCAATGATTTAAAACCTACTCTATTCCCATAATCAGCCTGCACCTACAAGAAAATTAACCTTTTTTAAACTTTGTTTTTATTAACGTCCTACAACGTAGTGTCATATCGGCCGGTGAATGAACGAAATAGGCGAAATGATACTCAAATGAGCCCATGATCCACAGAGCTTTAAGTTTCCCGACATTTTTCATCTCAGGATAAGGGAAACCTCGGAAAACACCTTATCCGGATAACACCCTAAGCGAGATTCGAGCTCGCGACCTCTTGGATTTGGGGCAGACTCGCGAACACCACGCTACAGAGCGGGCACAAGAAAATTAACATTAAGATACTTTCTGAAAGTGTTTATGTCGATTAAAATGTAGTATATGGAGAAATAAGCATTTGTAAGAATAGTGTGTATGCGAGTGAATTAGCTCTACATATATTTGCGTGCGCGCGCGCGTGTGTGTACGTGCTTGCGAGCATCTGTCTGTGAATAGAGAACTCAAATGAATATTCAGTAAACACAAAACTGTACTTAAGTTCAGCATCTTCCAAGATTGCGATGGGGCCAAATGACGTAGTTGTCGACGGGCCCTTAAGCCTCACTCACTCACTCACTCACTCACTCACTCTCACTCACTCACTCACTCACTCACTCACTCACTCACTCACTCAAACGATGCGACACGAAGATGAAAAAGAAGAAAATATCCCTAACTGCCCATTACATGAGAATATTTTTATAAAGCTTAATTTTTCTCAAAAAGGGCTCTAACTATCTTGATTAAACTTCTGAGTTCCTATTCATTCTGAATTAATCTTCATTCTGACTTCCTTTTGCATAACTGATAAACCATAAGAGATAGACAAAATATTACTAGCAAAATGTATATCTCGCTAAACAGCACAATGTATGTGAAATATTTTAAGCATTTCTGAGCTATTTTTTGTTGTTGGTTTGAATTTTTCAATACTTACATTTTACTCAGATAGGTTCGTTATTTTACTTCTTGGTCATGGAAGTAGAACGGACTTTAAAGCCATTATATAGCAACCAGCTTTTAAAAGATTTGATTATCGCTTAAGCCTCTATATTCCCCTATTCCATTGCAGCTACAAGAAAATGTGTAATAAAACCATTTCTGTAAATGTCTATCTTGATCAAGATGAAGTTGATATAAGATTTTTAAGAATAGTTCGTACGTGAGGGAATACAGAAGTTTATGAGTGCAGCATATTAGATTTCTAACTGTACAATGATTATTCAATTAGATGTTATGGATTTGCATCTGCATAGTAGAATATATTTTTGTTTATTCAAAACTTTGTTGACACCTATGGAAGTTTGCTTGGCATTATCAAAGAGGACTGTTTCATGCTAGTGTAACATTCTTCTTAAAATTGTACAGAAGTTTGCTTATCTTCTGCTATCATGGATGAAGCTTCAAATCCATCTTAATAGCTCTTCCACGGAGGTGCGAGATAATATTACACCCTTGCATATCGACAAACCGATCACTTCGGACTTTGTTGTAGAGCCGTACCGATTTACTGTATATTTTCAAGTATGTGAACGGTTTTGTTGGGGGGGGGGGCAATAATGTTTCATATTGACGACGGCACCTGTCCTCCATTGATTTAGTAACCTGTACATCGTGCTTCTTTCTGTCTGGAACACGAACATGACAGTCTTCCCCAAGCCGTAGTTCACGATGCTTATGCCGTTGTTACGAACTCATGCTCCCACGGCACGAATTATAGCCTACACCGAGCAGTGACCCGTGGCGTCATACATTGCAATTACACGTGCTTCTTGTTGACAAAAAATTACGATATCCTGTATTGTTGATGGCAGGGCAGGTCATCGTAAATGTACTGCTTCCGTGTGGCCAACTCTGTTTCTGCATAAATCAAGTTCCACATTAATGAGAGAGCTGCAGAGATTTTTCAACGTTCTAAACTAATTTTCCTGGCTTGTCAAATGAATTTATATCATTCAAGTATGCTTCCCCTTTCCAATATAGAATTCTAATCAATAGTATAGTTATTCCAGGAAAAAAAAGGACAACAAATAAAGAGAACAGACGCATGGGAATTTAGCGCTCGGCGGTCATACAAATTTCACGTGACATATCACGTATAGGATTAAATATAAATGTTGAATTCAATGCCATGGTCAGGACTCGACATTTTAATAAAATTCGTTGGAGCCGGTTTCCAGGAAATAAGGAATAACGAACTTTTTCCATTTAAGTGAGGGGGATTTTCTTGAAAATCTTCATGTGGCGTACTTGGAAAACGGGAACTTAAATTCCAAGGAACTGCTTCTATGTACGAGTGGTTAACCTTCTGGTTTCTCAATATCGAGGTGCCGGGTTTGAATACCAGGCTGGAGCGGGGGATGTTTTATTTATTTAGACATTTTTCCTACTCTTCTCAGACAGGAAGCATGCAGTCGGAGTGACTGTGTCTTTTGGGATCAAAACTAACATCAAAGAACCCACAGTCGAGTTGTTTCTCAAGTCAAAGAAGTTAAGGGACTATAAAAATGAAACAGTAAAAAAGATATACAAAATTTGATCTCCGATCTACAGTTCCTTCTTAATCATGCTGTACACACGCGTGCGCGCGCCACACACACATGCGTACACACGTATACACACACGCCCATACACACGTACAGGCACACACGCACGCGAACGCGCACAGTCACAGGCGCACACGCATGTATACGCACACGCACACGCACACGAACATCCATACACCTATATTCACCCACACATCCATACACCCACATACCCACACCCACAAACGCGCGTGCACATTGTTTACTACCCGACGGTTCGAGAACCTAACGTCATTTCCCAACTTCCCGGCAGACGGTATTAGCTACCTCCAGATGTTTTAAAAAGTGCACAAACAAAATGCTGCTGCCATCATAGTAATAACAAACGCCGCCGACTGACAAATGACATACGTCTTTCCAGAACACACGAATCTAGCATAATTTTCTAATTAGCATTTAATGTAACCAATGGTTACACTAATGTATCCAAGCGAAGCGTTCTTCCTTAACGATGTTTATGGTTCACTGATTATATAAGCTTAGATTCATGGCTCTCGCCATTTTGTTTTATGAAATGTATTACCAGCAATACACTCTCTTAGCATTAGCATTTGAGCGGAAAGCGAACAAGTAGAAAAACAACAAATTAAAAGATCGCTAATTCAGCGTATCTCGCTTCTCATTTGGGTTGTCAATTCCCATCCCGCATGTCTAGTAGCGTTTGTTGTCATTTTGCGATCATTTAGTTATAAAAGAAAACATCCTAGAGGGAGATGGTGGGTACGTTCCAGGCTCTAGAAGAGAAACATTAAGTCCATACAACGCTCCTAATGTAAGTTGGTGCTTCTGTTTCAATTTTGTCAAACTTTAGTTCATGCCGTTCGACAGTAAATAATATCCTTTTTTTTTTTTCTAAAAGTGGCTTTCTTGACTTCAAGAGGTGTATTTTCAGTGTAATCTGGATATCGAAATTTTGGGTGGAATGTAATATCTAATTACTATAGGTAAGTGATAGTCAAAGTAATGATACTGCTTTTACTGAAGCTGTTCCAACAGACGAAATATTTTTGCTATTTAGCTCTTGATCCCGAAAATCAAAGGCTTTCTGCTGATAATCTAGAACTTCCGGTAAGTGTTTCGAATACAAATTCAGTAGTCGGTTTCGGTATGAAAATTCGCACATAACTTCTTCACAGTGTGAATGTGTGTGCCCGCGCGTACGTGCGTGGGTGCGTGCATGCATGTGTGCATGTGTGTGCGTGTGTGATATGAAAAGATAGGTGAATCCTCACGGGAAGAATTAAATGAAATAACATAATTTGAATAATAGTAACTATGTTTTAAAAGTTCCCTATTTAATTTTGTTCAATGAAGTTGCTTCCTCATTATGTTAGTAAATAATACGACGGAAGCTAAAATAAGTTTAAAATTAACTACATAAAAATTGTATTGCTAAATTTAATTCTTTATTGCTATGCCACTGTTAAAAATAGATTTCAATTTCTGTAACTGCAATTACGTTAATGCTAAATATATGCTGTTTATAATAATACATTAAACTTCAGAGGACCTCTAATGTAAAAAAATACAATTAAAATGTAATATTGTGAGATCGGGCTCGGTGCACAACAAAGGACGGACGGGGCTAAACTGCTTCACGCCACATGCCAGGCCGGAGAGAAAACAAAAGCACAAGGTCAAGCTTCCTCACACCACTCGCGCAAACGAACACGTGTCTAACAACAATCGAAGCGGCTACACAAAAGGGCTTTTCTCCGGTGCCTTCGAGAAAGCTCTGGTTACGTCGCCACCAGCGTGTTTGAAGAAGTTCACAAAAGGTTCGTGTGACGTCATCCCCACTATATAAGTAGGCCAGGAAACAGCAGTTCGAGAATTACAGTTATGAACATGAGTCTGTCAGTATGTCAGTATCTGTGAGACAGCTGTGCGCGTGTAGTACGTCGCGTACGTTGTAAAGAAGGTTCAACGATCGTCGAGTGATTGTAACGTCGTACTTCGTGTATGACAGACAGAGAAAATAAAGAAAGACACTGAAAATATTGAGTAAAGGTTACGAGAAGTAAAAGCTGTGATTTGCGAAAGACTGTAGACTGTGTTAACCACGAGAAGAAAATTCTATATTTGTGATAACATTTTAGAAGACAATAAAGTGATAAGAGAAGTAACCGGACTTATTTTGTCGTTTTTATTACGCTGGTGTCAGGAGTGGGATACGTCGTATTGCCGTTTTGTCGCAATACCTATATTGTTACATATTTTGCTAGATTCCATCTTATGATGATCACACGCGAACACCTTTCAGTCGTAGTACAATCCCATTGATACGCTCTTCACCAATCAGAATATAACCTAATCGATAATTTTAAAGCATAGTGCTGAAAAACTAGTAACTAATAACTTATTTTTTTCTTCTAAATTTATTTCGTTATTCTATAATCTCTGCTTCGATTCCACTACAAGTCTAGAAGCGTCCTTTCAAGCATTTTTAGAGATCGGTGAAATCGTAAAACAGACGAGCTTTGATGACTTGCTACTTCAAAATCTAGAAGTTGCTGTACAATGCTTAATGCCAGATAATGGAAAAACAAACATAAATTGGGAATTGAATCACTTTTGAGAGCGCTTCAGTGGATATGCTAAAAGGTCATCATTCTCGCAGTGCAGTTAACTTATCGAATACCTCCTTTGCTTATAAGTTTTCTTGGATCATTTGGGCTTTTAGACTCGTGCTTGTCTCGAAATAGTTATCACGACACACATTTGTCAACCCCAATCTATCGAAAAACTATCAGAATTCCTGGTAGTAGTGAAGATAACTCCAATTTGCTACTCAATCACATGTAAAGCATATGATTAACTTAATAGTTGAGTGCCGAGCACATTACTTCCGACCAGCGTCTACATTTTGACATTAACAGTAAGTGAGGTATAGAACGTTGTTGCTCCCAATTTAACGTGTATCGAGCGGTGGGAAGTGACGTAATCTACAGGAAATGATCACTATGCTAACAGCGGTTGCGTTGTAAAATACGTATTCCCAAAGTTATTAAAAGTGCGGAGTTGGTTGGCTTTATCAACTGCTCGGCAATTCATTACTGCTTCTGTTTCATCAGAGCCCTTTCCACATGAAACTTTCTCCAGACACACACACACACACACACACACACACACACACACACACACACACACACACACACACACACACACACACACACACACACACACACATACACACACACACACACACACACCAGGACCTTTTTCTCCCTTAGGGAAAACGTCGAGGTTCGAAATAAGCGAGACGAGTGAGAGAGTGAGAGTGAGTCTGCTCATGATTGTGTGCGAGGCTATTCCCTCCAACATATTTCTTCAGTTCTCCGTTCTAGAAATGGACGTTAGAGACGGGAAACGTTCGTCCAGGTAGCAGCTGTTTGTTTCATTACATAGCGTTTTATCCATCGCAGCAACTTTTAACGCATATTGCGTATGTTTTAGTCTACAATCTTTCATTTCTGTTATCCTTATTTGTCTTTTTTCCTCTTGTTTTACACTTTATTCCCTTCCTTCTTTCCTTATCTTATACTGTAACATTTTGACAGTTCGATGAATCCCACTTCTGACACCAATGTGCCAAAACGACAAAAGTCCAGTCCAATTACTTTTCTCTCGTTTTATTTTCTTGTAAAGCTTGTGCACAAATACACAGTTCTATTTTCTTCTCGTAATCTTAACTGAGGCCTTCCACTATCTTTCTTCACTTTCTCTGTCTTTCATACATGAACTCTGACAATACAATCACTCAACGCTCATTAAAAGCTCTTCACTTTGATGCGAGGTATCTTTCACAATGATAGCACCACACACAGCTGTCTCGCACTCACTGACACACTGACCGACTCATGTCTGTAACCGTAACTCCTCTAACTCGTAGTCTTGTCTCTTTATATAGCCAGGATGACGTAAGGTGGACCTTTCTCGAACTTCTACAAACACGTCGAATACTGTGGAAAACCCTTTGTGTTGCCGCTTGATTGTTGTTAGTCACGTGTTTGCTCCCGTGAGTGGTGTGGGGCAGCTTCTCCTTTAGGGCCTTTGTTACACGCCGCGCCAGTGGGTTGGGGCAGACCGGCCTCGACCGTCCTTTGTTGTGTTGCCGCTGCCACCGCAGCTGTAGGCCGGCGTCAAAATACCTATAGGTGTGTTCAATGGTCTTTTTCTAGGAAAAGTTTAGGGGAACTCTCCGGTTCTACTTGCTTAGTTTAAAGCCCAAATAACCTGCATGTAACACAAGAAATAAACTAAGCTGGGCAGTTCAGTGCTTTCGTTTTCAGTTACACTACCATCATCCAACTTCCAGCATTATAATTTGAAATGAATTCATCCTTGCTCTGCTTTGTTTTCTTAGATGTTGGAAACCACGTGGAATAATTCGTTATTTTTCGACTCATCGCGTCTTCCAACTCGGAAAACCACGTACACAGTGTACAAATACACCCAAGTTCTCAAATTTGGATTCATCTGTCCACAAAACGCTTTTCCAGTCGTTTAAGGTTCAATTCTGGTGCTCTTTGGCCCACTGCAACATTTTAAGCATGTGCTGATTGGTTAACAGTGGCTTCTTCACATTACACGTCCAACAACCAAGCTGCACATAAACAACCGTTTACCATCAACACTGATACTGGCTCTGCCCTGGTAGTAAGTATTTATTTCACTGCATATGGACACCGCTGAACGTTGCCTATCACGTTTGCTCAGAAGTGTAATTCTGTTGTCCTCCACTGCTGATGTTTTTCTTGGACGTGTACATCGTGGTCGATCAGCATGGGAACCAGCTTTTTCTCTGCGCTTCAATGCAGAGCGAACACTATAGTCATAAGTGCCTAGTTTAATCGCTATTTTTTCTGTCGGACCAACCTGCATCTTTGTATGCGCATGCCATTGCTCTATTTTCTGCACTTACATTTGCCCTCTTATCTATTATTGTTTATTTGGAGCACTTAATGCTATACTAATATGCTTACTGTGCAAGTAACTGTTGGGCTGTCATAGAACTCCTCACCTTGACTATCGAAACTACGCTGATTACATCACAAGCTTTGGGAAGAGCTCTGGGACATTCTATACTAAACATTTCTCTATGAATAACAGAGTAGCATTTGAACAGAGGAACATAAACATAAACTAACATGTTTATGTTAACATGATACCAGAAAATGTCGTTCAACACAAACATCACTAAAAGATAACATCAGAAACATGTTACAGTCATGCACTGATATATCATAAGTTAAATGCAATATAAAAATATTGTGACAAGGTTCAAACCACTTGTAATGAAGCATACTGTAATTTGCCTTCAAATATTTAAAGGAATACTTTAATTCAGTAATTAATAATTTGGGTGGAATCAATAACAAACACACAAAGGAAAATACAGTTGTTGAGTTTAAACTTTGTGTGTGTGTGTGTGTGTGTGTGCGTGCGTGCGCGCGCGCGCGCGCGTGTGCACGGGAGAACTATTGTAGCTTCAACTCCCAGGAGGCCTACATGCCACAGGCAGATAGGCCACAGAGTTGCCCTGAAGTCCTGACTCGAAGACTCGTCCCACTGCTAGAGCTGCCCGTTCAAACGGGCAGCCCTCCAGTGCCACGGGGAATAATACTCTTTGCTTTGAGCAAGCTTCACATCATCTGTCGGGCACCGCCTCACGCCGCGAAATCTAGAAGCACAGTAATTGAAACTGAGAAGAAAACGGAATGAAAGGGAAATGCTAAAAAATAATTCATGATTAATGAGAAACCACCTTAGCATTCGCCTACTGACTAAAGCAAACCATGAAGGCTCCAAGGTTAAAGA
Organism: Tenodera sinensis; assembly: GCA_030765045.1. Lineage (NCBI taxonomy): Eukaryota > Metazoa > Arthropoda > Insecta > Mantodea > Mantidae > Tenodera > Tenodera sinensis. Next base: position 253,282,962 of record CM060964.1, on the reverse strand, counting down.
GGGATTCCACGGGAATCGAACCCAAGACCTCCCAAATGCAAGGTCGTGCGTTATCCCGGAGCCATCTCGGATCAGTGTGGATTAGTGTTATTGTATGTTAAGGTTAAATTTAGTATAGGATTCGAATCTAATACCCATAGAAGGTTTACAATGTCCTTATCTATCACCCATTTAAGAAAGCATCATTGCCTTCCTCATATCGAAATTCCGATCTCAACTGCGGCTTGGGTATGCGAGTATACATTGTACTTTCACCGTTCTCTTTAGCATAAAATATTGTTGTTGTACAATCTGTAGTAATTACATTATTTGTTTTTTGGAATTAATTTTGGTGTTCATTATAGGTTAGGAAAAACGTCCGAATGCAATCGTATATTTACCTGGAAATCGGATTTAAAGGTCTTGGAAGTGGCAAGAATACAGAGTTAAACAAAAAGTGTCCAAAACATGAAACACTCAGGTTCAACGAAAATGAGAAAGATGTATTGCTCTGTATTTTGAATTTTAATATTGTTTTAATATAAAACATTTGCGCCGACTTCGCACTTCTGTGCTTTCTACATGTTATATTTTCACATCTTATGATGAAGTCGCCGTTACTTGACAGGGAAGCACGAATCAGGTGGGGTAACCGACAAATCTAACACAAGGTTTCTTTCACAATAATTACTGCGGGGTGTAAATCCATAGGCTTGATTTACGCAAAGGTATAATAATTGTATATACTCGTACTACAGTAATTGTGAATATTCTCGATTTCAGTCTGAGCTACTGTTTGCATGTTTAAGCAGTATACAAACTTTCATATGATCAGGAATAATGGGAATGCTTCCTATGACACCACTCAGTTGCAGCTACATCGGTCTACACTGCCAGGCATACTTAGAATAATCAATAATAATTTGGCACCTCAAAAATTTAACAAAGCGACAAGAAATATATTATGCGTATATATGTACAGCATGATTTTTTCGACCTGAACCTGCTTAGCTGTATGCGCAGTAGTTGGACTAGTCCACTATCTTCTAGGAGGGGTTTTGGGTCGGTAGTAGCCGAGTAGCGTGTGTGCTCACAATGCGAGTAACAAAATCACGTAAGGAGAATACTGCCAGCCATTATCCCCCCACCCTAGACTGCCTTCTCCTCCTCTGCGTTTCTGTAGGGTCAGCTCTAAATAATCAAGCTGTAACTATACATATACAATTGTGTATGTACATATACAGGATGTTAGGGCTATAAGTGAAGACAATTTGATAATTGGTTCCTTAAGATGTATTCACGTCACTGTGTTTTTTTTTCTTTGTCTAATCAGTTTTCCCACAAGTACCTACATCACATTATGTACTACTCGATGTTTTCTGCAAGGTTGCAACTGGGCCAGGAAACGAACAACGCCTGTCAGGATGGACCATCCGTTTTGCTTCCACGTGTTCACACTTTGATACCTGACGTGCTAGTCCAGGTAGTGTGGAATCGCTAACATTCGAACTACACTTTTAAATAAGCAAAACAGGTATTGAAAATGCAAGGATAAGCATTCATCCACAATCAGATATATTTAAACTTTAAACATTTTTTTTCTATGGAAGTATAAGTTTTAAATAACAGAAATAATGAATATTTGGGTACGTACGAAGTGCGACTCATTTCTACATTTGTTATTAGTTTGTGCGAGTGACCTCGACATGCTTTTTAAATTCAACATCTTTCAAGGGTTCGATACGAAGATTTTTGAGAAAATCTCCCTCAACTTAAACTGCTCTTTACATGGAAAATGTTTCGTTATTTTTGATTTTCCCAAAAATATCTAACGATTTCGATAAAATAGCACATGTTTAAGAATTTGCACGACAGAAAAGTATATCTTTATTTTTTTTTTTGGAGGGGGGATAACTTTTGGAGTCCTTGTTTACAGGTTTGAGTTTTGGAATACTTGCACTTTTCCCGTGTGATAAGTTACTATTGGTTTTTTCTGTGGTCATGCAAAGAGCATGAAATTCCAAAAGCGTCACCTGTGATTAGCTTTTTAAAAACCTGTCACATTGTACTTTTTGTACCTTCAAGGAATCATAAAGGTGCATTGAACTTTATCTCAATTAACAAGCCTAGATAGAAGAATAGGCTTTCGTAAGAATAGTTTGCATAGGAGTGAGCAGAGAAGGTAATGTGAGTGCAACACCTATTTTTCGAGATGTGGTTGTGTATCATCACGCAGTATTGGCATGGCCATAACCTTTCCTCCAAAAGGGGCAATTTGCATATTTTACATTAAGGCTGGCATTTTACCCTTTCTTGCACTGAACTTTCGACACATGCTTCCCTCGTGTCCAAACCTGCATATTTTATCTGTTAGATTGTACTGCTTTGCTTCGTCGCGTTTCCAAATGCAGGCCTGAGTAATTTTATCTCTGACACTTGCATTGTAGTGTTCTGTCATGCAACAACTTTCCACTTTAGTGATTCAATGAACACACTCATGCTTTCGTAGTTTAATTATTTACTCGTTGCTAGCGTTTGTTTTGAACTGTCACATTAATGCGTATTACATGTAACAACGTTTAATTTATTAGTTAGGATCGCAACCGCTTGTTATATGCCGGAGGGGAGCATAGATCCATAAATAATACTGGTAAATAAGGGAGACATAGGTCTGAATATATTTTGTTTGATCTGTTATTATTTTCCGAAGGATGTTATTTTATTCCGAGTTGTATCCATTATTCCTAATAAAATTCCTTTCTCAGGGAATGTTAAAGGGTGACGTTAGAGCTGTTAACGTTAACGCAATAGCGTCTGATTTAAAGCAGATACGTTAAAAACCAGGGTTTCATAAAGGAATTAATTTTCCGTGATACACTGCAGCTAGAGGTATAAAATTTTGAACGATAACTCTGATTGCAGTTTTACAGGTAATTAAACCAGTCTTAATTTTCGTAGAAGTTACTTGCACTAAACATTTTACAAGCGTAATAAACAAGCTCGCTCGTGTGCCAGCGTCTTCTCTCAACTGTAATGTGAGTTCTCTCTCTCTCTCTCTGCTTGGAGAGTTTTAAGCAATACCATGTTCTACTTTCCAAACCATTTCTAGAGATTCGCTGATATTTAGAAACAAATATCTGATACTAAAGCTATGCTGGAAATTAAACCACCTATACGCTTTATTTGAAGAAAAGTAATTTAATTTATCGCTTTCTCTGCCATGTACAGCCTAAGACAAAATAAATGAGCAACAGTCAGAGAAAGTGTTAAATTCGGTAAACATCGGAAGCACTCGCTGACGCTGCGTTCACAGTACACGACTTAATACTACCCTGCATTCATTTCAGTGCTATGCCATAACTAGGAAGATGCCAAGGTTGTATTGTATTGTTTGCTTGTATGCGTGGTAGCCGTGCAGTGAAATGCATGTGTCTCGTAATTGGAACAACCTGGATTCCAATCCTTCCTGCACATGTTTCCTTCATTATAGTTAAACATGACATTTTCGTACGTTTTTCACGCCTCAAAGATCTATTACTTTTAAGACATTCATGCATAAATATACAGACATTATTATTTTTGTTTTCATAATAAATACCAAGTTAGTAAGACTTCTAAAGTGAAAATCGAAACAAAATATTTAACTGACTTAATACTGAAAGTGCAAATTCTCTGTATCGTTCTTCGGTTATGCTGACTGGTATTGGATTGATCATAAGCGCACCAACGCATAGCTTTGGAGTTCTATATGGTATATTGCCAATCATACTGACTTTTACTATGACTGAGCGCACCCATAAAATGGAAGCTACAGGAAGATCTCTCGTTCCGTTTGCAAACGTTGCTGAATTCTCTGTGTCTTATGCTACAAGAACACTTCAGGTATCTATACCTACGGCCACGATGTGGGTGCGGTTATTCAGAGAAGGAACTGTTAATCGACCTGCTTCGGGTCGTAAACGTTTATCCACTGTTCATCAGGACACTGCACTTCTAGAAGAGGCAGACAGTAATCCTTTCTGGCATATGTCTACATTTAGAGGGAATTCTAATTTCCCCGGGCCAAACCGCACAGCCTTGCATCGCTGGAATACTGAAGGGCTCTTTGCTCGATCGGCAGGTAACAACAAGATTCTTACAGTCGATCGATACATTAAGCCGCCTCAAATTTGCAGGAAAACATATCAACCATAACTAGAGGAGAGTTATATTCACTGACGAGGTGACATTTTCATCTAAAAGCAATGGGAAGAAAATAATTCCAAAGAAAAACGTTAGTCAAAATACATGACATAAATAGATAACCAAAGTATCGTATCAATGTCGTGGAGTGGATGTCACGAGACGGTGTTGCTATATTGTGGTAGCTTAATGACACATTAAATAGGCAGCAGTTGTTGGAGCTCTGGAATAACAAACTTGAACGCATTCGCCGGTGTCTCCGTTCATTGACAATACAGGTTGTTATTATAGTTGGTCTGCCTTCTTTAAAAAAGTACGGCACCTTTATGAACGAAGCCGTAAAGCCACACCACTCTTGTCACTTTTGGTGAGTACAAGGGAATCTCCTCAAATGCACATGGATCAGTAGAAGCACAAACACAATTGTTTGCATTGAGAGTACCATTCAGGTAAAAATGGTAGTCATCACTTTAAAATATGTTCCAAAGCCACTCCTCCTTCACCTCCATCCGAGCATTGAACAACCATGAAAACTCAAAGCGTGTGTTTGTATCCTGAGCACGCAGTTGTTGGACGTGGATAATCTTGCATGGGGAAAATTTCAGCACTTTGCGCAAACATTTTTCAAACAGTTGAGTAGGGTGTATCAAGTTTACGGGATATTTTCTGTGCACTGCTGGACCCCTGTTCCACACTCGCCTCCACTACAGCAATTGCACAGTTCCAAATCTTCATTGCACACAAATTTGCATGTGCACTTGTAAAGAACCAGCAGCGTGAGATCATGTTTCGCAAATTAGTAATGTCCATGGGACCTCTGTGTAGGTTCTACGTTGTTCGGAAGTGCAACCGAAGTGCAAGAGAAGCATTGCTGTAATGTTGGTAATAAAGCTAGAGCAAAGCAGGATCACGTAAGCACAGCATTGGGTACACAAGTATATATTAATGACTGTATCCAAAGACATCACGATACCTATTGACATTGCTGATGTGATCTACACCACCCTATGCAGCGCCATTTCGTACTGCAATGACAAGTTTTAGAACTATTCTTTTTCCTTCTCGGAATGGAATTCCCATTGTCAGAAACATGTATAAAAGTGTATATTTATTTGGACTCGCTGTTCTTTACAAAGGAAAAGACCTCTCATCATCTTTAATTATGGCCACTTTTACTTACAAGCAATATGGAATAAAAGAATTTCTGCAAATTTTATCTCGCTTAGCGTGAAATAGATGAAGGATAACATTTTAAAACAATAGTTTGTTAAAGAATGGATAGAGAAAGTCCTATGAATGTAACTCACTGACTTTTTTAATTGAGCTGTAAATAAGAGGTCCACTAGGCCGTACTTCTTTGGAGATGGATTGTGTGTTTTTTTTTTTCATTTCTTAACTCTTCTGAATTTACAACTCCCGGGGTGGTTAGGAGATAAATCACAACACCGGCAACGATTTGAACAACTATGGATTGTATTTACTGATTAGCGTTTAAAACAAATAGCATTCATAGAAACAATGCATCCCGTTTCCATCTCTTGGAAAACCTGCTTCACCTGTCGCGTTTCTAATTAACTCCCGGAAAGAATTACAGATTTACATGGCTTAAAAGTTTGCAATCACTTCAGCATAACGTCGTACCGTTCCTTCGGCACCCTACACGTACCAATACGTAAGAATATGAGAGTAAAACAAAATGAAAATTTACAACACGCGACCTTCCTTTTTAAACTAAACAGCCAGCACCTTGTTATTACAGAAACCTCATATTAACGGTTCAACCAAAACTTCAACTAAATAAAAGCTTCGTGCATTGATTAATGCAAAGACTATATTTGAGAACATAAGCTCCTGAATACTGTTTTGTAAAAACTCAAGGATGTCTCCCTCTGAATCCTCCTTTCTATCTGGCGATGTGAAAGTTCTTTTGATTTAAGGACACTGGGAGGTTATTTTCAACACGAGATTAACTTACACCAATATTTGAAGTTTAAATATGGAAGCAACTAATCATTAGAATAAATTGAAATTTGGTGTGGTTATAACCAAGTATTTGTGCATTTAACTACTGTATAGTAATTAAATTACAATCACAGAATTCCATGCAAAAGGAAGCACTGTGTATTCTGAAAATTAAAATGTTACACCTCATGCTTCAGGTGCACTTTTCATACAGGAATTTGCCCGAATAACATAAGGCATAGCTTGACATGGTCTGCTAAATAAAAATCCTATACAGTTTGTGTTTTGCACGTAAAAAATTACTTAATTGTATAAAAAAACAGTGCAAATTTTTAGGCATTAAATTTGTTTTCTTCGCATTATACCTCAAATTTATAAAACATTTAGCCGTTGGGGTTCAAGAAACATCAATAAATAAGCACTGAGACATTGGTATCAATATCTGTTACAGTTTCTGAGAAACCTACAACTGAAGTATGAAAAATCAATGTTTCGGGAAAAAGCGAGCAAAAATGAAGTACCGTTCTTTTCAAGTTACGCTTACTGTAAGAACATGTCGCCCCATAGTACTGCTCATTTAGCTTTTCCTCATTTTGTGTTTTGTTTTCTTAGTTCTAACCATCTGGATAACAATGTCAATGCCACTTGACTTAGACATCAGTATTTATGGCCATGCGGTCTAAGCAAAACAGGAGTAGCTAACCTGTGGAGCCAAGGATCCTAGCATCGAATCCTGCTATTCAAGAGAAACTGTGGTAAAGGATGGGGAGGGCTAAACTAAAACAATGGCACAGTTCGATGCTGACGGGTTTCGATATATACCTATATCGTATATACATAGGTACCCTAAGACAAAAAAGAGCAGACTCTGGAAGCGTATATTTGTCTGTCCATGTCGTTTCCGCGGCCGGTTTACAATGGTGTCACGGAATGCGTGTCTTTAGCGTCGTTCTGTTGTCATTTCTCATATTGAGTTTCAACTATTGAATGTGAGCGGATGGCCGAGTGGTTGGACCTGGACAAATATGCGCCTCCAGAGTCTGCTCTTTTTTTTTTTTTTTTTCCCGTGTCTTAGGGTGTATATGCAGATATATGCATTTCACGCCCCTTTTTATGTATTAAGAAAAAAAAATATGTCACAAAATAACATTATGTATGGGCTTAAATGATGCTACATGTTCTGATGGCTGAACGGTTTACGGCGTGATGTAATCGTTTGGCTATTTGCTGTAGTCAGGGGTTCGTACCTACAGAGGACAGAAGTACTTCTTTATTTACTTTATTTTTTATTCTTGTCACCTGTCACCTCAGACCTATGTTTTATATATATATCAATTTAAAGCTGATGAACTGTACACTTTTTTAAAAATAAAAACCAAAAATTGATTTTTCGAAACCTGTCGACCTCCCAGTGCCCTTAAAGATTTTCGCACAAAGTAGCTCTGTTAAAACTGTCCTTTTAACACAACGGAATTGTTACATTATTCTTAAACATGTTTTCAGCTTGTCTCAGAAGTCTCATGTACACATTGTTACATATTACTGCTACACCGCAAAATTAAGGTGTGGAAAATCTGTTGACTGTGGTGAATACGTTAGAAAAATAACCATTGGGTCGTTTCAGTGTGCTAAGTGTAATTTTATACAAAGGGATCACTCGGGTATTGCTTTCTTTACTGCGTAAGTACTTATAGTATGTAGAGTAAGCATTACATTCCACCCAAAAATTCGATACCGATATTTTGCTGGAAAAATATTTTGAGATTCCCTGAAAAAACAACAAATGATGCATAGATCGGTTAATAGTATGTTAGGTATTCACACATGCATTTTGGAAGTAAAAGAAGAAAGGAGAGAGTGTCTTCCAATACTGTTTCTGAGCGGAACGAAGAATCACAATTTGATACGAAAGAGCTTGAGTTAGGTGGGCCCGCATTTCTCTTACGGTTAGGTGTAAATATTCGTAGAGATATTTGGGAAGATTATTTGGAACCAAGTATTTTTCAGAACTAGAACGGCCAGAAACATTAATAAAAACATTTGATGTGTTGCATCTGTCTACTTCTTATTGAGATCAATTTTTATTTTCATTCACACCTAAGTATGAGGATACAGCAAGCTAAAGCTAAAGGTTGGTGGCTTGACTTTTAAATTCCATGCATTTGTACGATCACGAGGAAAAGAAAGAAGAAAAAGTATGGAATGGCGACTTAAAGCTTGAAGCTAAAACCAATAACACAGATTATCTTTTAAGTAAAGTCACACTTTTAATTTGATAAATAATTGTTATTTAACGGGATACACATTCTTTTACCTAGCAACGTATTATCTCGATGCTACTGCTTACAAATTATTAAAAAGGCAGCACTCAGAATTAAGAGGACTTTGTGTTTTTTCCGTAAAGTTCATGTTATACACTTTGTCAAGCAAATATCTTAAACATATAGTGTTTTAATCCAACTCATTAGGAGCCATGTTTGAGAAATAAAAAATACCAAACAATTGTCAATAGAAATAGAAGATTATGGTACGGAGCATTTTTTCGAAAACCTTCCTGTCGTATTCTTGGAAGAAACTGAATTTAAATATCAATTTTGTACACACACACACACACATACCTACACATATACGCGTGCACGCACGCACACACGGGGATCTTTTTTCCAAAAATGTTCCTTTTTTTATTCAGGGCGTCTCAAAATGTGTGTTTCTGGAGAAAGCTTGATACGTAATTTTTGGTTTGAGTGTATTACTTCTTCTATATGCCATAGGCAAGTAGCAGAGTATGTAATACAATTTCCGCATCTTAACGTGGATTGATGTTGCTCATGCGCAGGGGAGCGTTCAGTCTACCTTGCGCCGATAGTTAATCGGTTGTACAGTTAACAGGACGTCACAAAAAATTTGAAGAAACGTCGGAGCCCCTTTGGAATAAAGTATACGTTTCCGGTTGGCTATACTCTTTTGCAAAATGGTGAGTTCTCCTTGCTTCCACATTTCTGTTTAAATCGCTCTGTATTAGAGCTGCTTCTGAAACACCCGTTGCAGGTTCTTCACATAAGTCAGATGGGACTTCTCCTGTAGTCTTGGTAGCACTGGTAGGGAAAGAAACATAATACAAAATGCAACGAATTAAGACATATAGTGACAAATTCAAGCGCAATGATCACCAAAAACTGTGATCATGAGTTTGGTCATTGTGATCTAAATAAAAATGGCACTTTTCGGTTGAAAATGACATTACTCTGGATCAGTATCAGTGTCTTCGATCTGAACTGTATTATACTTAGAGGAGGTTATGAATGGTTTTTGAAGACACTAATGTTCCGTATTTTAAGCGACTCTTTATGTACCCTCTCTCAGTTTCAAGAAGGTTCAAAGTTCAACGCTTCTGCTGTCCAGAGGAATCTAGCAAAACATGATCACATAAGGTAAACAACACGATCGATATGAAGTAAGGCCCGATAGATATGCATCACACCTAACGTACAGGTTATCAGGTAAGTTCTCAGCTGACCAGTTCTACCAGGATAACTACCGTAGTCTACACTTACTTATGACGGTCTACGGTACCGCACGGTAGTTTTAAAACCCTACTCTGTATACATACCAGGTGAGTCAGCCGCGCCTTATTTTTTGGAAGGTAGGCCACCCATCAAACGGCATGTGCACCTTAGTCCAGTTTTGCGGTTACTAAAATGTATTGCTTAACGTTCTTAAAGAGAGGAATGCGCAAAATTGAGAGCAACAGCGATTTAAGGGACAGAACGTACTCCTCGCTAAAGTACACCTCAAAAACAGACGACTCGTTTACTGAGAGCGAATTCCGGTTTCCAGCCAATTTTATAAACTTTTTATTAGAGTATACATAGCAACGTAATTCAGTAAACGCCTCGGAAAAATTGGACCTATCATATGGGTACGCTAACAATGTCAGCTAAAAAGAAAATGGTGGATTCTTGTACTTAGAGCAGGGGTTGGCTGCCAAAAATTACGAAAAATTTAGAGACACGCCTCTTCCATCATGGACCCGTAGAGTCAAAACGGACATATTATTAAATAACAGTTTATTTACATTTTTGTGTGAACTACGCCTCGTGTATCTCAATTAATATGCATAACAGCTTTTGCTATTTAAGTAATATTAAAATGCCCAGAAAATGATTAAAACTGTCTTAAAAGGCTAAATCAAGCCCGAAAACTCGCGAGGTGGCAATGGCCTAGCGCCAGGCATGCAAGTGCTACTATTGAACGCGGTACGCGCTTTCAGTTGTCTCGAAATAGCTAAATAGGATTGTGACGGGTTCTCTGCCCCAATGTCATAGGTTCGAGTCTCAGTAGTGTAAATATTTTTTTATGTTCATCAAAACTTGGAAACCGAATTCACAATAATCTAATTATAAAGTCCCTGAGCGTTTAGGACTTTATACTTTAAATCGTTTATGGTTGTCTGCATTTTGTAATTGAACAGGTGTAATGACTTCTGCGCCATTGGACTGGCATGATGTGTTGTGTTGTGAATGCCGACCCCTGCGTTCTCCACGCCTATGCTGTCGCACAATATTTTGTGCCAGTGTTTCATTATGTATTCGACAGACGAGTACGTAGATATGCTTTTGATCTACGGAGAAGTAAGAACAAATACACCGGAGAAAATATCTCGGGAGAGATATCCGAATAGACGACAACCAACACCAAACAGCTTCCGGAATGTTGAAAGGCGTCTGCGTGTAAGAGCATCACTTGCAAGAATGCCCCCTCATAGACACGCACCAGCAACATCGGGTGTTAATGCAGAAGCAGTTTTGAATGCCACCCAGAACAATCCGCATACTAGTACACGGGTAGCTGCTCAGGAGGTGAACATCAGCCAGTCTTCCGTAGTGCGAATATTGAACACTAATAAGTTCCATTCTTATGGTTTGCACCGACACCAAGCACTTCACGGGAGAGATTTCGAAGCTCGAGTGATCTTTTGTGAATGGTTGCTGGAGCGAGTAGCAAGTGACGTGGGATTCGCATCCAGAATATTGTTTTCTGACGAATCAAGATTCCACAACAATGGAACTGGAAATCGTCACAATATACGCTATTACGAGTGTTGATAATCCTCATTGGTTAAGGGAGACAGCATTCTAAGAGCAGTGGGGTGTAAATGTCTGTTCTGGAATCTTGGGAGACCACTTTGTTGAACCATTATTCTTCGAGGGGAATGTAACAGGAGCACGCTACCTGGAATTCCCCTGTAGCTCACCCCCTATTATTAGGGAATGTGCCACTGCAGGAGTGAATGACGATGTGGCTTCAACACGATGGCACTCCTTCGTATCAGTCAACTATCGTCTGCAATCATTTGAATGCTGCACATCCTGGTCATTGGATAGGAAGACAAGGACCAGTAACCTGGCCTGCCAGATCACCTGATCTGACACCCCTTGTCTTCTTTCTCTGGGGTTATTTAAAAGAACGCATTTATGCACAGGAGCTGGATAATCCAGAAACCCTTCCTCAGCGTATTACAGTGGCTTGTAGATCCGTTCAACCCTGTGTATAAATGATCCTTATTTCAATAATTGCACTTGCCTATAGGTATGCTTAAACAGCTACCTAATTATAGTTCACCAATAAAGAAACTTCAAACAATGCCGTAAAACATAAATAAAGCAATAAAAATGAATATAATAACAGTTTTTAGAATAATAATTTGAAAATTGTGAGGATTGCACGGTAAAAAAAAATAGTACATGCAGGTGATTCGAGCCACCGTCACAGCAGACAGATTACTTGGGAGTCTTACGCTTGTTCCAACTGAGCTCCCTAGTAACGTGTGAGGTAAACATTCCGTTTAAGATGTAATACTCGCTGGTTCCAGTGAACATTTGCAGAAGTGCAAACGTCAGCTGTCGAATTACGAATATATTAAAAGCCGATGTGATATTATATTAGGATATTATATTAGCACTAATTTCATCGAATGTTCAACATCCATGTTAAATACCCGGGTAGAACCTAGGAATGGGGTCGATGTTTTCATGTTGGAGTATTAAACGCGCATTGCATAAAACTCGAGAATAAGGGGCAGCTGACTCACCTGGTATATAGTTGAGGGAGACGGTGTACCACAGTATCACCCTATGGATTTTGGTTTCAGAGCTTTAACTCGTTTGCAAGAAATCACCACAGATGAGTCACCCTCAATATGGTTATAGTTAGGGTTCTGTGATGGGCAGGCTGTCGTTTCCATATTTCAGGACTCGTGTTTTGGCCGAAACCTTGCTCGCAGATTCATAATTGATTGGCTTCGCTCACACACTGGCGCTATCTGGTGAAGCTTTCTCCAGCCACTCTAGATGGCTGGTTGGTAGCTGGCAATAAATAACTTGCCCTATCTCGACCCGAGAACTCCAACCAATAAATTAAATCGTAGAGTGCACTTTTCATTTTCGTTCGGAATTACCTAGAGAACGCGAAGAGCAGCTTTTAGTCAAGGTCGTTGCACACGTTTCTTAGAACTTACATGATAATAAACAGTTTCTTACCCAAGGAGAGTAGTTATTCGCACGTTTGGGTGAATATATGAATGTCACAGGTTTGCCGAAAATAGTAAATAGCTAGTATATCTATTTCGTGAGACCATAAGATGCTGAAGAAACACCATTTAGCTATTTTTACCCCTTATGTAACCGGAAGTATTCATTCTATTGCATCCAGAAATTTGATGTGAAGATTTCAATGTCTAGAGGCCCCATAAATAAATATCTGATGTGTTGCACTCACGTGACTTTCTCTACTCTTGTACTAACCATTCTTAAAATCTTTTGTTCCTTTATCTTCTTTATGTTAGTTGAGATAAACATTTGCAGAAATTATCTTATTGCTTCTTTTCTTGCACGTACAACAGAAATATGGGAATAAAGTAGGCTTTGAGCGATAGTCAAATCTTTTAAAGCTTTCAAATTCCGTTCTCTTTGCACGGTTAACATATAAAAAATGAATAGCGTTGCTCCTTTTGACAGAAGTACAGGTTCTCCAAAACTTACAGAAATAAGGAGGAATATCTCCGAAATAGTTCACTTTACAAAAAAAATTACTTGGATATAAATTGTGTGTTTTAGCAAGATCTAAATTTTTGTATAGTAAGATTTGCTCTGTCTCTTACGGTTTGCTAGTTGTGCAAAAGTCATCCAGAGTAAATAAGACTTCATGGGGTATAGCCAGAAAATTCAAGATATGCATTTCATTTGTCATAAATAGGGCTAGGAAGTTCATGCATTTGCATGTTTTTTCATAGAGGTTAAAAACGTATGCTTTTACATTATGTGCACGAATTATGGAATTTTCAGTTATTTGGACATGATTTTATGCTGCATATAACTGCATATTTTCTTGATTTTTGATAAATGCATAATATTTCAATATTATAGCCCCTATATTGCACATTTTAATGATTTTTGTGGTTTTTTAATTCTTTTTTTCCATCTGTATAATATGGTAAAATCAGGACAAACTATGAAAGGTATTTTTCCTAACTTAGTTCATATAACTTGCTTGGCACACGCTTTTCGTTGCATTTCTGAGACAATACGCGATTCTTTTCCATTGGTAGATAGATTTGTGTCCAGTACAAAGAGAAGTTTTGTTAAATCTCCTAAAAGAGTTAAGTTGTTTAGATCAACAGCACCTAATATCCAACTTCCTCCTGCACGAGTGTTAACTTGATGGGGAACATGGGTCGATGCAGTTTTATATTATCCTGAGCACATAGAAATACTCGATGATGTTAATTCATTGGACTCGAAAGATACTTCATCAATAGAAACTGTGCAAAATATTCTGTCAGGCACTGGGTTAAAAGAGGATCTTAGTTTCATATCTGCCCATTTTTCTTTCTTACAAACAGCCATAACGGCATTGGAAGCTGTAGGATCTCCTTCGCATGAATCACTTACTATCTTTGAAAAAAGAATATGTGATCTAAGTTCGGTTTCTGGTAGCATAGGTAAAAAAGTGAAAGAGAAAGTGAATTATGTAATTTCAAAAAATTCTGGTTATAAACAGATGTGCGATATTTGAGACATCCTTGAAAGAAAACCATCTGTCACACCAAGAGACTTGACTCTCTGTGAAGCAGATAACATCATTTAAATATGCCCCGATAACATGTTGCGACGTGGAGAGAAGTTTCTCACGTCACTAAAGTGTTTTTCGAGACAACAGACGATGCTTTACAGTTGAAAATTTGTGCAAAGTGTTGGTTATGAACTGCAATTTAGCAGTTAATACTAGCAGCAGGAGCACTTCTGCTTTAACCTTTAAGGAATAAGGTAACTTTATTTATTATTTATACTAATTTGTCTTGTCTACTGCAAAGAGACATTAATTGTTTTAATGAAATAGTGCATATTTCTTGGCATATTTTAAAGTTTTTAAGAGCATATTTGCGTGCATATTTTAGTGTTTTTAGGGCATGAACTTCCGAGCCCTAGTCATAAAAATATCGCTAGAATCAGAATCGTTAGAAAATCAAAATGTTCGAAAAATTTTCCATGTAAAGGGTAGTTTAGGTTGGGGCTATTTGCTTCAAAATGTTCATGTCGTATCCCTGAAAGACTTTAACCTTAAATACCAACTTTGGTCTTTAATCGACTTTTCGTTTTTTACGAGTTACACTGTCCACAGACTGACAGATTCTAACGCACACGCACACGCACACGCACGCACACACCTTCTTCTAAAAATGCTTTTTTGGAATTCAGGGGGCCTAAAAGCATATATTTCCGGTGAAATATCGACGTCGAAATTTTCGGTGAAATACGATACTTCCTCTACGTAGTAAAGAAACTGAAAAGTAGCATTTCATAAAAAGCTGCCTCTCTCTAGCTGTGTGTGGGGTGTGGGTGGATGTGGGTTTGGGCGGGTGGGTGTGTTCAAGTGAAACACTGTTACTCAAATATGAAAATTTGTTTAAATACCAAACCTGGTGTTTAAGTTCACTGTCTTTCAAGATCGCAATAGGAAGATTTCCATTAAACCTCCCTCCCTAAACTACCATTTACGTGGAAACTTTTTCGTTACCCATTTAAAGTTGTCTCAAAGAACAACTCTAGTTTTGATTAAATATTTTCTAGAGTGGCCTGTGAAGTCCTCTTTGCTATCAACTAGTTGGTTTACCGGATGTTGCGGTAAGCTTTTAAAACTTCAGTGACGACTTAATTAATTCTTGTAAATGGTAGTTTAGGGAGGGAGGGTTTTTTAGTTGGTCCGTTTATACCCCGCCTTTACCTCCAATGGTCATATTGGCGGCCTCTCCGTTGGAACATAATATTAATTCGTTTTACAGTGTTTTGTGTCTGGGATTTTTGTACATTAACCCTTTCATGCCTGAATTATTTTGCTACATATGCCGTTCTTCCTCTAATTCGAAACCGGTTTAGATTAGACGGTCTGGGAGACCTTCAGCCTGCTGGCTCGGATAGCCATGATCATTAAGGCAACAATGCTTCAAAATTTGAACTTAGGATCTCTTGAATCGGAGGCAGACACACTACCTCCAACTACAGAGGTGGACTACCTCTGTTTTATGTTTGTTAAAGTGTTACGTCAAGGCCATCTATGCATATTACTTGCAGTAAAATGTAACTGGCTTTTGTTTTTATACTCTGCGGAATGTAGTATCTGTTTATATTTCGTGGATTAACGATTATTTTATGCTTCATGGCGTTCTCAACCAAGGCCTTCATAAGCATATTCTTTTACAATTCCAATTTGCTGGCATTTAAGTACATAATGTTTGTAAATTCTTTTTAGTATTTTAGTACTTCACAAAATTAAATTAGAAGGTGCTAAATAGCCCCATGTCCGTCAGAATACACTGGGCTTCTTAATAGTGAAAGAATTACGAAAACGGTGGAGTGGTTTTTGCGATTACCCTTAATACACAGATATTTTCTCTCTTCATAGTATTAATATTGTAGATGACTTTCTCATGATTAGTAAAGTGTAAGGTAAGCAAAATCTTATACGCCAAAAAAAGCATATCTCGTTAAAGCATACAGTTTTTCATAGAACAATTTGCTGTGCCATTAACAATTTTAGAGACGTTCCTTGTTACTGCTTTGAATTTTCCAATACTTGACTTTTACCATGTGGTAAGCAGCCATTCGTTTTTATCGTGCTCATGTAAGCACAACGTGGAATTTCAAAGCTGTTAGTAGCAACACGCATTTTTAAAAGTCTGACTTTACCCTATCTGTACTTCTTATCCTAATAATGGAATGTGTAAATGTGTAGTAAAATATGATTATTAACAAGGAGTTAGAAGAACAAATCGTGTGAGATAAATTTGTAGAAGGGTGATTAGAAAAAGTCTCGTGAATGCAATGTATCAGATTTTTATAACAGGTGGCCCACTGCAGCCGGTTCCACCGTAAGTAGAAAACCCTTCGTGCGTTAAAACAGTTGCAGAAGTTCACGGCACAAGAGAGGCCAGTGGCGTTACCGCCTCTCAGCGGGACGTGAGGTGAGAGGCAATTAAACCAGCGTGTGTACTTTGTTATAATAGACAATAGCAGTATAAACAACCGAAAAAGTCTCATTCTACTCGCAGGAACTTTATTTTCCAGCGAATAAACTCACTCCTGTATGTGCTGCTATTATCTAACATTTGAATTACAGATTGTAAAGGGCAAGCATGAGGGCACGTAGTGTTTCATTGGCATTTCTTCGTTTCTTATTAATCTTGTTGCTGTATTTCTTTATTATTATTATTATTATTATTATTATTATTATTATTATTATTATTATTATTATTATTATTATTATTATTATTATTATTATTATTATTATTATTATTATTATTATTATTATTATTATTATTATTATTATTATTATTATTATTATTATTATTATTATTATTATTATTATTATTATTATTATTTTTATTATTATTATTATTTTTATTATTATTATTATTTTTATTATTATTATTATTTTTATTATTATTATTATTTTTATTATTATTATTATTTTTATTATTATTATTATTTTTATTATTATTATTTTTATTATTATTATTTTTATTATTATTATTTTTATTATTATTATTTTTATTATTATTATTATTATTATTTTTATTATTATTATTATTATTTTTATTATTATTATTATTATTTTTATTATTATTATTATTTTTATTATTATTATTATTTTTATTATTATTATTATTTTTATTATTATTATTTTTATTATTATTATTTTTATTATTATTTTTATTATTTTATTATTGTTGTTGTTGTTGTTATTATTATTATTATTATTATTATTATTATTATTATTATTATTATTATTATTATTATTATTATTATTATTATTATTATTATTATTATTATTATTATTATTATTATTATTATTATTATTATTATTATTATTAGTTATTGTTATTATTGAAGGTAGTTTATTACTGTTAATTATTATTAATTTTTATGTATTATTTTATTAGTTTGTTTATTAGCGTTATGTTTATTAGTGGTATTATGATGATGATCATTGTGATTATTATGCTTATGATCATTATTATGATTATTATTTTAATTTTTATTTTATTATTACTTATTATTATTATTATTATTATTATTATTATTATTATTATTATTATTATTATTATTATTATTATTATTATTATTATTATTATTATTATTATTATTATTATTATTATTATTATTATTATTATTATTATTATTATTATTATTATTATTATTATTATTATTATTATTATTATTATTATTATTATTATTATTATTATTATTATTATTATTATTATTATTATTATTATTTATTCAGTATGCGCTTTGCAGAGTAAATCTAAACATCATAGCGATTAAATCTGTACTGTAAGCTGAAGATAAACAGAACATAAAGCACACTAGTGCATCTGTAGTTAGTCTTTTGTATGCAAACAACATTATGGAATTCTTGCTTAATTTTACTCTTTCGTTTCACTCAACGTAATTTAAAGGTTCTCCCGTATGTAACTAGATTTATTTCTAACTGATGAGCTTTGCTTTTGTGCGCATACATATCTCTTGTGTGCTCTAAAGAGGCATTGGACATTTTGGTAGCATAGAATGCACATGGGAACACGCCATATCTACCTGATACAGCTCGCGTATTCATTCTAGAGCAGTGACCTTGATCCAGAAACCAGTTAGCGAGCCTGGATATAACACTCTCTCTCCTGTAGTCAGCGAACTTACGGCTCGTGTTACTTGATGCGATACGCAGGTGAATCGTCTGCTCCTGAGTAGAGTTTTCTGTAAAGTATTGTCGTACGGATGTTAAGTTGCCTTTGTGATAATCCCTCCTTTAATTCCAAAGTTAAAATTTCTAGTTGATATTTTGACAGTATTGAAGCGTGCCTTAATTCAATTTCTTTCAGTTGTTTCAAAGGCAAGCTTAATTACATTTTTTCTGCTCATACTGACAAGACGGATGGAGGGAAACAAGCGTTTTTATATAGCCCTCCTAAAAAGAGGTGATCTTAATACCACCAATGACAGTATGACCAGTAATGGAATGGCAATATTTGTCATTTCTCAATTTATCTCAACTATTTTTGATTGTCCCAAGCACAAAAATTTCAGGAAAAGCTTACCTTTGACTTGCATATAAATAAGTTTAAATATTTTGTTTGCGTACTGATAAAACATATTGTATAGGAGAAGCAAATGTTGGACAACCTCTTTCTGTATTACAGCAGGTACATTTGTTGGGTGCCCAATTCTAAACATTGATGCTTGCGTTGCTTTGACATATCCTTTTAAAATGGTTTTAAGTATGTTTCACATCCTGGCTGCTTCGTCAACACCAACAGCATCTATTACTGTAGTCAAGGCCAATTTCAAATCATCATTCCATTTTCCGTGTATCCTTTGCATTCTCTAGCTTTTCTGGTTGTCATTTGGAAAAGTTTGGCTATTTTGAAACATCGTATAATTTGGATCACTGGTCCAAAATACGTGCCCACGTGTGAACCAAATTACACACAGGGGCATCAAATTGAAGCTTTAAAGATATAGTTAAAGTATTTGAATATGCTCACAATGCAATAAGAATACATCTTACCTAAATATACTGTTGACACACAGGTAAAGTTTGGTTTCGTTATGAACTACACAAGCTATTTATTACAAGAGCCCGGATTTCTATGCACTAAAACTTCAAAAAGTTTATTTTTTATGTGCTAATGGTTCTAATATGTCCCAAAAACTGAAATATTTTCGAAATATTACAAAAAAACGTCCAGCTTATAGAACAATGTATATTGGAGCTCACAAATTTGCAGCTAAAGAACATATTTAAACATCAGTCAAACAGAGTTAAACAGAGTTAAACACAGTTGCAGTGCACAACAAATGTCATCTCCAGATTGCGCACCACATAGCTTTGCCTAATATCTTTCTATAACGCCTTATATTGGGGAAAAAGAAAGTTCTACATAAAGATATCAACCTAGAATACTTATAGAGTAGAACATCGCTAACAAGGGACATTTTCAAGTTCACCTATGTGTTCGCCTTGCAAAATTTCAGCCATCTCATTTACTATTGCCAGTGCATTTGCTACTGATGCAAATGCTTCAAAATGATATCACGGCTTTAAGCCAAGTACCCAAGCCGATGACTGTCGCTGTAGGAAGCAATTTAAGTTTGGGATTAATATTTTTGAAAGTATCAATCAGTGATGGGGCTTTTAGGAACTCTTGCCCCCACTGGAGTCTAACTTGTTCACATTATGAAAAATCTAATGTGTTGCACTCACATGACTTTCTCTTCTTGTACTGACCTTCCTTACAAACTCCTATTCCTATATCTTCTTTGTGTTAAGATAAACATTTGTACAAATTATCTAATTTCCTTGTAGGTGCAAGGGGAATGTTAGAATACAGTAGGCTTTGAACGATAGTCAAATCTTTTAAAGCTTTGAGATCCCGTTCTCTTTGTACACTTAACATAAAAAAATGAACAACGACGTTCCATTTCAGGAAAGTTTTAATTTTTCCGAAACTCACACACATAACAAGGAATATCTCCGAAATGGTTCACCCTACAAGAAAATTTGTTGAGGCATAAATTGTGTATTTTGGCAAGACATACATTTGTTGTACAGTATGATTTGGTCTATCTCTAACGGTTTATCACTCATGCAAAAGTCGTCCAGAGTAAATACGACTATAGGGGCTATAGCCAAAAAATTCAAGAAAACACATTTCATTTGTTATGCAAATATCTCAAACATATGGCATTTTAATCAAAATCGTTAGGGCTATTTTCAAGAAAATCAACATTTTCGAAAAATTTTCTATGTAAAAGGTAGTTTAGCGTGGGGCTATTTTCTTGAAAATCTTCGTGTCGCATCCTTGAAAGACATTAAAGTTAAATACCAACTTTGGTTTTTTAACTACTTTTCGTTTTTGAGTTATGCTGTCCACACACACACACACACACACACACACACACACACACACACACACACACACACAGACACACGCACACGCACACGCACACACGCGCGCGGACCTTTTTCTAAAACTGCTTTTTTGGATTCAGGGGGTCTCAAAACATATTTCCGGTGAAATATCGACATCCAATTTTTGGGTGGAATACAATACTTCCCCTACTTACCAGTAGCGAAAGTAAAAAGGATTCGGATTATTTTACACATGAGTGACAAAAGCATGAATCATATACAGGAAACTTGCAGTTAAACCTCGGGCAATGTTCTCCATTTATGCTGCAGAGTCCGTAAGCAGAAGCAATACATTGTCATATTTTAAACCATCTTGCCACAAGTTCTCTAAAGTTTCATTAACCGGCCTAGCCTTTGTTACACGATTTGCAGTTGACAATGTTGACAGTGTTTTCTCATGACACTTTCCGTAACGTCAGTTCATCAGGATTTTTATTTATATATTTAGTGGGAAGCTTTCTGAGGTCGGGAATCTTCGTGTTATAAAGGGTAATTTCAACTGAAATAAACGTTTTACACAAATCTTAATAATATTATGAATGTCTTGGTGTGCTAGAAAAAAATGTTTGTTCTCCTATAATAAATTGCCTCGACTAAGGCATGTGACACAACTGCTATGTGCTTAATTTCTGACAAATGTTACACTACCTAGAAACGTTGATCCCACTAACAGATTTCGCACAAGGCTGGCAAAATACTATTTTCTCAGCAGTGGTAACAGTGTTCTTAAACTCTAGTACGTACTGATGCAGACGTTCACGTACACTCGATTTGATTTTTAACATTTTAATTCATACTGCTAATTAACACGGCCAGGTGCTTTTGAGTGATCTGGTTGTAACTAACAGGGTACAAATAATGCTGAGCTCAGTATATTACGTCATTACTTAGCCAGGTTTAGCAAACATGTATGATGTAATCTCGGGGTAGTTCCCTGGCTCGCACGTGCGACTGAATCATCAGATATCAACTGGCATGTCTAATGAATTCTTATGACTAGGACTCGGAAGTTCATGCCCTAAAAAACACTGAAATATGCATGCAAATATGCTCTTAAAAACCTGAAAATATGCCAAGAAATATGCACTATTTAATTAAAACGATTGATATCCCTTTGCAGTAGACAAGACGAGTTAGTATAAATAATAAATAAAGTTGCCTTAATCCTTAGAGGTTGAAGCAGAAGTGGTCCCGCTGCTAGTATTAACTGCTAAATTGCAGTTCACAACCAACACTTTGCAAACATTTTCAACTGTAAATTTGAAATTTGAAATGTCGGATTATTAATTTTGAACAAGGGAATATCAGCAGCTAAAAATGCTTGACACAAGTTATACGAAAATTCAGTAACCCTACTTCCTAAACACTACTTGCTGTTCTTTATTTGCGAGTTTTCTGATTAAATTCTCCTTATGTTTTGCTGTATTTACGTGCTGAACTATTTGAATCTTTTCTCACTCCCTACATTTTTCTCACACGCTCCACAAAACAGTATCCTATTTTCTGTAGATATTAAATGACCCGAAAACCCTCTGTAAATTAATTAATTTTATTTTCGGCATTTGAAGAGCCTTTTAACATTTTATACGCCTAATTTAATTTGGTGGGAACCAGTTCACAACACTGTTACGTTTGAAGACCACAACACAACTACTGGTGGGCAGGCAAGCGTTGCTATAATCGTGCTGCTCAAAACGTTGACCTGCACTCTATCTTTGCTACTATAAACCTCTCAGATAACGCACTGATTATTTTCTACGAACATACATATAATGAAAGGATGGAAACAGGGGATTCACTGCATGACAACATGACTCAGCATTAGTTCTCGCCACCTCGCGAGTTGCATCATCATGTGCAATACTACCAATGTGAAAAATATTATACAGATGGAAAAAATAATAAAAAAACCATAAAAATCATTAAAATATGCAATATAGGGGCTATAATATCGAAATCTTTGTGAGTTGTATCATCATGTGCAATGTTATCGATATGAAAAATATTATCCAGGTGGAAAACAGTAATAAAAAACCATTGAAATCATTAAAATATGCAATATAGGGGCTATAATATTGAAATAATATGCATTTATAAAAAATCAAGAAAATATGCAGTTATATGCACTATAAAATCATGTCCAAATAACTGAAAATTCCATAATTCGTGCACATAATGTAAAAGCATACATTTTTAACCCCTATGAAAAAACGTGCAAATGCATGAACTTCCTAGCCCTACTTATGACTCTCATAAGTTATGATTTTATATTGTAAATAGTTGAACAAAGTACTAAAATATATGTAGTTGTGGAGAAAGCATCGAAAATATTTATTTATACAATATCTGAAAAGTAATAAAATATGTATTTATGGGAAAAATGCAAACATATTTATTCAGATTTTTTACTTTGCAAAATAGGTATTTTCATGTGAAACAAAATTTTGCAAATACACTTCTTGGACCTAGATCGGGATATTAAACTTTGTTTTAGGTATGTTCATATTAAGGGAAAAATTTACTTACAAGTCCGGGCCCTAGTTATAATTCACAAAAGTTCCACCTGAAATGGTTAATATGTCAGTATACCACACAAAAGATGGCACCAGTACAATATACATTTCCCACAACTTACAATTTCAGCAAGAACGCAACCGAAGCTCCTGTTTGTAACTTGTTAAGCTCCTTGTGTTTGGTATATGAGCGCATGTCATATTCTAATATCCCTTCTTATTTCAGACATTGTGTCTCTTAATTTAGATAACATGGAATATTAATTCTGCAGCAGCCTTAATGAAGTTCTAGGCGCTCTCGAAAGCAAAATAACATCGACAGCCCATTTCCAATGCAAACTGCATGTCTCAGTAAGTTATATGAAGCCATTTATTCTTCACAAGGGCCATTTAGCTCAGCTTTAACAGATTTATCAACACTGTATTTAAAACAGGGCAAAACTCGAGTCCCTATCTCTCTCGCCTTTACGTCACATCCGGTTAGGCTGGGAAGAAGTCTCGGTAAGAACGGAAATGGTAAGGTTGTAATTATTTCTGCGTCACGTGACTACCGCCTCCATCGTATTTCACACCAGAGGCGGGCAGGGAGGGGATAATTAAATCCCGCCCCCTTTTATTCAATTCTCTTCGGAAGTAGAACAAGAAAAGCGGGGTGGAATAGGGGTGGTTCTTGAGAAGACTTTGGAAGGCGAGTTCTAAATCCTTGGGGTTGGCGGCTGAGTTCCCAAGAATTTAACAGTTAAGAATAGGATCTTTAGTGAACAATGTAAGATCCGCAATGCGTGGAACTGATTGCAGACAAATCCTGCAGGATCAGGAGGGAGTCCTTAGGCGTGGCATGTGGTGGCTTCTAGGGATGTACAAGAACAGCTGGCTACTCTCTTCTTTCGAAATGTTCAACGGCTCTCGACCAGTTGTTTCGGTTCCCAGTCATGTTCTGGAGGCAGGTCACATACCACGAGTAGAGAATTCAGAGAGACTTAAAGCAGTTCCCCTCTACTCTGTAGCTCATACTTCACAGTAACCTTGACAATTGTTTTCAAAAATAGAGCGTTGATAACGAGATCATTTTAGAGCGTGACACTAGGCAGTAATCCAATACCGCAAAATTGAAATTGAGTTTTTATTTATGGACCCCCCCCCCCCCCCGCTTCCCCTTAACTGCTGTGGTTCTCAGTGTCCCATTCTATATTGGGCGTGGAGGATCCTTTAATTTTGCTCTTTATCAGGCTAGAGGTCCTTTTACGTGCCGTAAATCTACGACACGGGACCACCGGCTTTGCTTCCATTCCAAAGGGAGCGATGATAATGATTTTTACGCTCAAAAACTCCATCGACCTCTGCCGGGTTTGAACCAGAGGCTAGCATGTTAGCATAGACCAAAGAGGACGACTAAATCAGTTTGTTTGTGTTGAGTACGAATAGAAAAATTCACCTTTCGTCTATTTAAATAAAATTATGTTTAAGGCATAAAAAACAGATTAATAAGGTGTAGTAGATTTCACCAAATTTCAGGAGTATATTATGCTTCTGTTGTACTGGGTGGAAGGTACTGCTTCGGCCATATATTAACCAGGAATTCTACATGACGAGTGGGACAAATATGTCGAACACCGTTACTGCCAATAAAGAACCGTTTTGCCGAGGAAAAAAAGTGTGTGAATTATTTCAAATATATGGAGCCATCTAGCTCCTTGACGAATGTATATAAATGATTTATTATTTCACTAACTGTCGCACAAATACTGTGTGAACAATGCTCTAATGCAGTTGTACCTTAATTCGAATGAATTTAGTCACAATTTAATGTTTAATATTTGAAAAATATTGAGGAAACTTAATGACTTGCCTTGGAGCAATACTAGGTAATATATAAAGGAAATGGTATTATACAAATTCAATAACGCCTGTCTTCCCGGGGGAGGATTTGGGATGATATGGTGTGATTGCTACTGACCCCTTGTCCTCGTGGTATAGTCCATTTTATAATAAGAGTGGCATCGCAACAAAGGTGCTCGCAGCAGTAAAGCGGAACCAGCTCCTATTACGTGATTTACTACACGTGAGGAAGATTTTCTTATATCTCTGATTGGCTAAAGTTAGACATGAATCTATTCCTATCGGATTGAAGCGGAATAGCAACGAACCCTACTCTAGCCAATGAAGGATGCGCTTGGAATTTAAAGAGGTTTTGTTTCCTGTTTTAGGGAATATGTATAAAATTGTATTTAACACTGCTTTTTAACCTAAATTATTCCAAATCCTTTTACAAATTTTAGTAAGCACATTTCACTCAGAGAGAGAGAGAGAGAGAGAGAGAGAGAGAGAGAGAGAGAGAGAGAGAGAGAGAGAGGGGGGGGGGGAGAAACAGCAAATGAAAGCATAAAACTTATCTATATTCTGTGTTTTTACCAGATGTAGATATAACACTCAAATAATTGAACTACATAAATACCAAGCCCACCAACCTTTTGAAAATTAACAAATTTGTCAGAAAAATATGCTAATAACCTTCTATGAGCCAATTTTTCATAAATCTTGTTAATAAGCCAAACAATTAGTGTTTGAAAGGTAGAATCATAACTAAAAAATTCAATTCCATAACCGAGATTTAAACCACGGATCTTCCGCTCAATGTTCGGTTGCTGCAACATGCCGGCCCAGCCTTAAATTCAACTAATTCGTATTATCCCGCCTCACTAGAACGGAGGATCCGTGGTTCAAATCTCGGCTATGGAATTAAATTTTTAGCCCTGATTCTACCTTTCAACGTTTGCCTACACACGGATTGTGTGTGATAGAACAATCATTTGTGACTGATTGGCCTGATATAGGAGACTAATTAGCGTTTGTTTGCTCACTGTTCTGGGAAAAATTAGCTCAAATGTGATATAGTGCCTCAGTGAGACCTCAAAAGCTTTCTTACCTCAAATTAGTTATTCTTGAGTCGTAGATTAAAAACAACGCGCCGAAATTGGTATAGGTAAGGAGGGAACACTAGTGTGTGGAGTAAGCACTGTCAGAACACTGCGTTTATTACATTGTATTTTACTGCTTCTTTGTACATCCCACTAAGCCAGTCATCTCCTGGTTATGTTGGTGGCAATCTCCGATATCTAATGTTAGTCGTATTGTAATAGAATGTTGCAAAATCGAGTAAAAGGTTTTAAGATATCAACGAAACTGAATTTTATACAACTTAACTAACGTAGTTAGGGGAGTAACTTAGTGACAAAACGCTAAATTGAAGTAATGGTAGTTAATCAGTGACATTAGTTGGAAATTTAGGAAACCCATTGCAACCTTTTACAGCATGTGTTACGCAAGTTGACAACCGCTACGAGTTTCAAAATAGTTGTAGAACTACTCTTGTGTGCATCTATGTACTCCGAGAATAAGAAATTTACAAAATAAGTTATTTTATTGGGTATTGAAAATAAATAAAGAAATAAATAAGTAAATAATAAAGCAATAAGTAAATAAATACATACACGCAGACACAGACACATACAAACACAGACACACACAAACACATAAATAAATAGAGGGGTAAAGCGAGAGCAAAAAGAGGGAATATGCAATTTGGAACGGTGTAAACACACATAAACAAGGTAAGAAGCAACCGAGAAAGGAGGTAGAGGAGCTTACGTTCATTTTCAATATTATTAGTTATGACTAATAATATGTTCATGCATTTGCATAATTTTTCCCTTTGTTATAATTACAATTCTGACGAGTTACATGCACGAATCATCTATTTATAAGCTTATTAAACACAATTTGATGCTGCATATAAATGCATACTTTGGATTTTCTGATAGAAACATATTTCTGTCAGTTTAGAGTTTTTGTGGGATAAAACCGTTGTTTTCTCCATACACGCGTGATGATGACTGTGACTAAGACTCGGAAGATGGACCCTTGCGTGCCTATGAGACTGATGTTCAATATCGACAAACACCTGCTACTAACACTGAATACACGTTGTTAACTTTATACCTGTAGTTCTGTTGACCGCAGGCCACACGAGTCCCAAGTATCGAGCCTTAAATATGACGATAGTGATAATCAAATGTAGGACTAAGCGAGTACGGAGGAAGATAAGGTTGAACTGTTGCTGGAGTATAGACAGGGACGTCGCAGGTAACAAACCAGCCCCGTTCCTCGTAGTCCTTTGGCGCTTGCACATAGCACGTCTGTTGTAGCACTTGCTGCTGTTGTTTACGTTATTTGTATTGATACTATTTTGAGGGCAGATACTTAAAGCGCGCTGCTTAAAAATTCCTATTCCTGATGATAACAAAGAAAATCTAGGTCAAAGACTCGTTGGTGAAAATATGAGAAGAAATCCTGGAAAACGAAGGTTATGATATCAGAAATTTGTCCTTGAGAATTTACCTCAATCTCTAAGGTGTTCTAAGCAATGTAGTAATACCTATAATAAGAAAAAGAATGCCTTTGTTGTCGTGCAATGCATATTAACTTTCACGAAACAATGGAAGTTCAATTTGATACTTGTTATTTCACACTAGCTGTGCGTGGACACTAACCTAAATCAGGAATTCAGTGTCCCAGATGGGACTTGAACCGCCGAACCACCGATGCACAATGGCAAGATGCGCATCAAGCCTTCTCATCTCATTCTGTGGCAGCCACTGGATGTTCAAACTTCCAACACGGTGATCATAGGCCAGACGCACGAATTCTATTTTAATTTTTATTTATTTAGTGTGTTAAGCAGAGGAAGTGTGCCATATTCCACTCAATCGTTTGATTTCCTGATATCATCCCAAGTATTTCTTTTGAGCTCCTTTGAAGGAAAAAAAAGGGGGGGGATTGAAAAGAAAGAGATTTTACCGGAAATGTATGTTTTGAGGCCTCTGGATTAAAATAAATTAGAAAAACATCCATATGTGTGTGAACAGCAAAACTCAAAAATTAAGTCAGTTAATTACCAATCTTGGTATTTGAGTTTAACATTTCTCAAGCGTGCGACAGGAAAATTTTCAAGAAAAATTCCCATCCCAAACTACGCTTTAAATAGAATACTTTTCGAAAATGATAATTTTCTGAAAATAATTTAATTTTGATTAAAATACCACCTGTTTAGTATATTTTTATGACATATGAAATAATGTATATTTTGAATTTTCTGGGAATAGCCTCTAAAGTCATCTTCATCCTGGATTTAATTTGTTAACACTAAAAGGGAGACCAAACTTTACTGTATAAAAATGCAGACCTTGTTAAATCACACAGTTCATGCCAATTACATTTTCTTATAGAGTTAACCATTTACTAGATATTCCTTGTTATTGGTTTGAATTTTCAAATACTTATATCTGTTTCAAATAGAATATTGCATAGCGACCAGCTCCTAAAAGATTTGACTATTGCTTAAGACTCTATTCGCCTTTTCCCCTTGTACCTATAAGGAAATGTATAATACCTACATTTTTTTACAAATGTTTATTTGGATTAACGTGAAATGCATAGAAGAATAAGTATTTGTAAGAATAGTTTGTTGAAGATTGGGTTGAGAAAGTCATATAAATGTAACACACGAGATATTTTATTATTGAGCTCCCATTTACACTTGCAGACACTGGGGAATAGGAAATAATTCGGATTAAAGAACCTCCTGGAACGGGAGCTCTTGACCACAGAGGCAGTCAGAGTGTATTTGGGTAAGAGTGCTGGAAATGCAACATTAGAGAACGAGAGAGTTTGAAAATACAAGACGAAGTGGAGTATAATTTACTTGTGGGATTCTTGAGTTCACTTACGGCATGTAGGTGTCGCGAACGTGGAATTAGTTATTTAACAACTGTTGAACTTCGGTTGCAGGGCCAATGTCTCCAACATAAACCTTGGTGGCGAACCGAACCGGCGATCGATTATCCTCGCCTGGTTGTTCACCTTAAAAAGTCAATAACTTGCACCTCATACTTAGCTGCTGCATGAATAAAATTGCAAGCAAATATCAACAAATAAAGAGGAAGGAAAGCCTCAGAGACGCTTTAAATGGGAAGTCGGCATCAGATATAACTGTGCTCCATGTCTACAGTAATAAATGTAGAACCAGTTAAGAGTCTTTAATATACTTGGTGCACATCCGCGGATACATTTAAACAAATTATTTTGTTGTTTAGTGACGCTGCCAATTGCCAGGATCACTTCAGCGTGGTCGATGTACCAGAATTTTGTCCCGCAGGAGTTCTTTTAATGCCAGTAAATCTACTGACATGGAGCTGTCGTTTTAAGCACACTTAAAAACCATCGGTCTGGACCGGATTTGAACCCGCGACCTTGGGGTCAGTAGGCCAGCGTCTAACCAACTGAGCCACCCAGGTCGACCACATCCATGGAGTAAAATAAGCGACATCCCTAGTTTAACTTACGGGTAGATTAAGTTACCTGCACTGAATATATAACATTCAACTTTCCGCCATGACAGCATGAACAGAAAGAAGATAAAAAAACACAATCGCCAAAAAATATCATCACTGTGGATAGAATACCAGATTTGTTGTAATTCGCAAATATTGGGCTGTCGAGGTTATTTCTATTGGGCAAAGTTTAAGGTCCAGCATTGTCTGGTTATTTTTGCTGCCACCACCGAGACAGTTCACCGTTATTGATCCCTTTGATAAGTGTCCAGCAAGCCAGGTGCTGCTCCTTACGTTCTGCTTGGAGAAGGTGCTCCTGCTAACAACTCAAACTGCCTCTGCTCTAGCAAATACAACAATCTTACCACATATTAAGTTTAGAACAGTGATTCAGTTAAAATGCTGCGCAAATTTATGGAAACGCCTACTCTCATAAAAGAGAGTAAGATTTCCAGTGTCTACATCTTATGAAACTCAAAGGGAAATATAATTTTGATAAAAGTATACCTAATGCTTATATTAAAATAGTTCTGAATGTGCAAATTAAGAAACAGTAGCGGTACGGTTCATAATTAAACAGGCTTTAATCTATAAAACACTAGCTGAAATGCTTGTCTAATATCTTTACGATCGAGGATGGAAGATCAAATATTACATGAACCCGTTGTTCCTGTGTTGCATTACGAGGTCGTGAAAACGTAATATTCTTATGTTGGCAATCTACAAGCCACTACAATAATACTTGACAGAGATACAAGGGCCCTGCAAGCTTTGGTCGGCATTCCATAACATTAAATATTTAATTTGTGGAATAGAGTGAAATTTCGAATTCTAAGCTAGACAGCAATTTTCGCCTTGTCAAAAGTTATCTGTGCCAAGTTAGGTGGAAATCGGTGCAACGTGTATAAGCCTATAGGGCGCGCGCGCGCGCGCACACACACACACACACACACACACACACACACACACACAGATACCTACTGAATAAATCATTGTAACATCAGTATGTTGATATGCGTTCACATGTGCGGCCCAGAGCCTAGAAAAGTAATAATAATAATTTAAAAAAGCTTCCGAAAATATTGGTAAAACTTTGATGGGTTACATTCACATTATTTTCTATAGCCCCTAGTGCTTATTAGTGGCTATAAACATTATTGTTACATTACATTTTCCTACCTACTTCATTTGAATCGAGATACTACTTTCCGGAAGTAGCTACGTTACGAGGGTTATTCTGCAAGTCTTTAGCAGCGATTGAACCATTAATAGAAATAGTTGATTTAAATTCAAAGAGTAACGTTTTAAAGCTATAATCATGCTTTACTACGCAACAGTGTGGTAAGCGTTTTTGCAAGAATCCAGTGAGAACAGGCTCATTGTCGCGTAGAGAGGCAATGGAGCTGTCTCGACGTGACTTTCGTGCCATGATTTATTATGACTTCTAAAAGGGGCTAATGGCGGAGCAGTGTCACCAATCTTTGGTGGGCGCTTTTTAGGACTCCACACTGTCCAGAGCCACTATTGAAAACCGTTTTCGGCAGTTCCAAAGAGGTCGAGAATTCCTGGAAGACGAGTCTGGCGCGCCTCATCTACACACCAGTAGCACTAGAAACAATTGCAATTGTGCGGAAGTTATTAAAAGACATCCCCACCCACATCACCTATATTGACATTCAGAGCACCCTTTACATTGAATCAACAACAGTGACTGCCATATTACAGGGACATCTTCACGTTGTTCTCCTTAGGTACCTACCTCATTCGTTAACGAAGGGCCAGAATGCAATTCGCGTGGAGTGTTGCCGTTTCATGCTTTGTATATTTCGCTATGATCCTGAAAGAACCCAGCAACCAGAATAAGGCGCTTTCCAAATTATGACTCATCAACAAAAGTGCGAAGGTGCAAAAGTTCAGGAAACGAATTGGTGACTTCCTTTTCAAAAACTGACCATTTATTGTCAGTCACCCTGGTTACCCGGGGTGTCAAACGGTTTCTGGTATGTGAATATGTGTGCTGCTAGTCATTGTAGCATGGAAAATTAGGAATCCAAGCCACTCACCTGCTGCCTTACAATAACAATGCTTCTGGATACACTGCGACCGTTTACCAGCTGTGCCAGATTATATAAATGTCCTTCTCAATGAGGAAGACTCACAAGCTATACAACATTTAAGACTTACATTTTATTCGCCATGTAAATATTTTTAAAATGCGGTATTTTTATCAAAACGTTAGAACCTTTTTCAGAAGATCAAACCTTTTGAAAAATGTTCCATCTAAAGGATAGTGGGGTTGGGAGTTCCTTCAAAATCTTCATGTCGCATCCTTGAAAGGTACTGTGAACTTAAATACAAAATCCAAAACACATAGGACCTTTTTCTAAAAATGTTTTTTTCTTTCTGGATTCAGGTGGTATCAGAACATGTTTCCGGAGAAATCTTCACATTGAATTTTTGTGTGGAATGCAATACCTTCTCTATTACATGGTGGAGACAACAAAAATAACCACTTATGGATAGGTACGTTTTATTAGAAACTTCTTGAAGCAGAGATTAGGAATTCTTGCTATATTTTGACCTTTGACCTCAAACACTTGGAACCTCATGAAAACGGGCTTAGAATAACAATCAGTCATAAACAAAACAGTGGTCTTTGTCATTTCCATGCAAAACTTGCGTTCTACTTCCAGTGACATTTTAATAGAGAGAAAAAGTACTAAGATATCAATAACATAGGAAGGAAATTATTTGTAATTCAATGGCGTCCGTGTATCATTACATTTTCAATCAACAATGCCGAAAACCCTCTCCTTAAATTATTTATAATACCGCAAAATACACATACTACACATGTGATAGTGCTTACATTAGTCCTCAAAGTGCAGATGCGGAATGTCGATGAAGTGGTTAAAATAAAGTGGAAGAGAACAATGTGCATACATCATTAAAGTCGCATTATCACATTCCATATCACTTTCTCATTCACGCAGTCCAATATCAAAACTCACACCAATTATATTTTCAAATGATGATGTGGTGTATGGGAATATATGATGAATGATGATATGACATTGACATACCCAACCGCATTTCCCCTTCACTCTTTCGGGTAACTAAGCATTCGAGAGGTTTGTTCCAAGAATGAGTAATAGCTCGCGAAAAGTAGG
This sequence comes from Tenodera sinensis, assembly GCA_030765045.1. Lineage (NCBI taxonomy): Eukaryota > Metazoa > Arthropoda > Insecta > Mantodea > Mantidae > Tenodera > Tenodera sinensis. Next base: position 253,250,244 of record CM060964.1, on the reverse strand, counting down.
TGGAGACAAATCAGTGGGAAGCTTCATGCACAAAACGAAGGAGGTTAGGTACAGCGACAAGTTTGTTATTAGTGCATAGGAGGCAAGGTTGTGCCAACATGTTGTTGTGATCTAGGGAAATTGAGCCGTAAGTTACTGTACGTATTTCTTGATACCTTTCACAGAAATTGTCACAAAATTATGGGTACTTTATATGGAAAGACACCTGTATCCACCTAGCTGAAATGTTCTAAGTAAGATCCTATCATCCAAATCTTTAAAATTCCTTTTGAAGTTGGTTTCAAAATTAAGGATCACCACCCCCTAAAGTTTACTATTTTAAGAGTTATTTTCCACACTATTCTTCTTCTCCTTCCCTTCCCTTCAAGGATGGGTCATTGCTGTCTCATTCCAAGACTAATTACATCGTTCTATATTCTTCTTAGTCGACCCACGTCACGCTTCCCAACATGTTGATAAAAATATGCTTGCCTTGGTAGTTTGTGAATGGACATTGTTTCTAAAAGATCCTGCCACTTCATTTGATATCTAGTCCTTAATTTCATCTATAATATTATTTATATTTAATTTCTTATTTCGCTGTTTTCCTTTTGTCTCTACCTTCAACTAATCTGAGGAATCTCATATGCGCCACTTCTTTCTCCGATCCTGAACTCGCATGGTTCATGTTTCTTTGCCGAATAATAGTGCAGGTTCTGAAAAAACATTGTGAAATGTAATTTGCACATCCTTTGTCATATTTGTTCCAAAATGTTGCCCTGTAATTCCATTTGTCCTGTTATATTTCTGTATGCTTTCCTGTAAATCTAAATTCATTTAATGGTTCGTTATATTGCATTATATTTGTAAATGTTCACCTGTCCTACATTTCCACAATATTCATATTAATAAATAGAGCTAGGAAGTTCATGCATTTGCATGTTTTTTCATAGGGGTTAAAGAGTATGCTTTTACATTATGTGCACGAATTATGGAATTTTCAGTCATTTGGACATGATTTTATAGTGCATATAACCGCATATTTTCTTGATTTTTGATAAATGCATATTATTTCAATATTATAGTCCCTATATTGCATATTTTAATGATTTCTATGGTTTTTTATTATTGTTTTCCATCTAGATAATATTTTTTCATATTGGTAATATTGCACATGATGACAAAACTCACAAAGATTTCAACATTATAGCCCCTATATTGCATATTTTAATTATTTTTATGGCTTTTTTTATTAATTTTTCTATCTGTATAATATTTTTTTACATTGGTAGTATTGCACATGATGATGCAACTCGCGAGGTGGCGAGAACTAATGCTGAGTCATGTTGTAAAGCAGCGAATCCCCTGTTTCATCCTTTCATTATATGTATGTTCGTAGAAAATAATCAGTGCGTTATCTGAGAGGTTTATAGTAGCAAAGATAAAGTGCAGGTCAACGTTTTGAGCAGCACGATTCTAGCAACGCTTGCCGGCCCACCAGTATTTGTGTCGTGGTCTTCAAACGTAACAGTGTTGTGAACTGGTTCCCACCAAATTAAATTAGGCGTATAAAATGTTAAAAAGCTCTTCAAATGTCGAAAATAAAACCAACTGCGAGTGCTAGATTAATTAATTTACAGAACGAGTTATCGGGTGATTTAATATCTACAGATAAGAACGCACTTTTTTGTGGAGCGTGTGAAAAAAATGTAGGGAGTGAGAAAAGATTTCAAATAGGTCGGCACATAAACACAGCAAAACATAAGGAGAATTTAATCAGAAAACTCGCAAACAAAGAACCTGTTCAAAAACATCTAATAGAGTGTTTAGGAAGTAGGGTTACTGAATTTTCCTATGACTTGTGCCAAGCATTTTTAGCTGCTGATGTTCCCTTGTTCAAAATTAATAATCCGACATTTAAAAACTTTCTTGCCAAGTACACTCGACAACATGTGCCTGAAGAAAGTACACTGCGTAAGACTTACTATGTAGGATATTGTTACAATAACGTATTGTCAAATATACAGAACTGAACTGGTGGATCAGTTTGTTTGGCTGTCTGTTGATGAAACCCCTGATTCTGAGCGCCGTTCTATTGCTAATATAATCGTGGGTGCTTTAAATAATGAACAAAAGACTACACCTTAGCTTCTTAATGTGTGCGAATTGTCGGCCACTAACAATGTAACTGTGACCCAGTTTGTGATGGACACTTTGAAATTACTATGACCACGTGGAATCAAATACGCCCGGTTACTTTTATTTATTAGTGATGCAGGTCCTTATATGCTAAAATCAGGACAAACTCTGAAAGGTATTTTTCCTAACTTAATTCTACAACTTGTTTGGCACACGCTCTTCATCGCATTTCTGAGACAATAGGTGATTCTTTCCCGCTGGTAGATAGATTTGTGTCGAGTGCCAAGAAAATTATTGTTAAATCTTCTAAAAGAGTTAAGTTGTTTAGATCAACAGCACCTAATATCCGACTTCCATCTGCACCAGTGTTAACTCGATGGGGAACATGGGTCGATGCAGTTTTATATTATACTGAGCACAGAAATAGTCGAAGAGGTAGTTAATTCATTGGACTCGAAAGATGCTTCATCAATGGAAACTGTGCAAAATACTTTGTCAGACACTGGGTTAAACGAGGATCTTAGTTTCATATCTGCCCATTTTTCTTTCTTACCAACAGCCATAACGGCATTGGAAGCTGTAGGATCTCCTTTGCATGAATCACTTACTGTCTTTGAAAACACGATATGTGACCTAAGTTTGGTTCCTGGTAGCATAGGACAAAAAGTGAATTATGTAATTTCAAAAAATTCTGGTTATAACCAGATGTGCAATATTCGAGACATCCTCGAAAGAAAACCATATGTCACACCAAGAGAGTTGACTCTCTCTGTAAAGCACTTAACATCATTTAAATATGCCCGATAACATCTTATGACGTGGAGAGAAATTTTTCACGTTACAAAAGTGTTTTGCGAGACAACATACGATGTTTTACAGTTGAACATTTTTGCAAAGCGTTTGTTGTGAACTGCAATTTAGCAGTTAATACTAGCAACCGGACCACTTCTGCTTCAACGTCTAAGAAATACGGTAACTTTATTTATTATTTATACTAACTTGTCTTGTCTACTGCAAAGGGATATCAATCGTTTTAATTAATAGTGCACATTTTTGGGCATATTTTCAAGTTTTTAAGAGCATATATGCATGCATATTTCAGTGTTTTAGGGCATGAACTTCCGAGCCCTATTAATAAATATTACAAATTCTTCATTTATATGGGGTACTACCTACATATAATTTAATCCTAATTTTATTTTACGATGATTTGGATTTTTTGAATATTTTAATAGTTGATATCAAAGAAGTCATGCTTACTTGTAAGATGTGCTTTATTAAAAGTTTAACTGTGCTTAATTTCATTTATAGCCATATCATTGAGATGTGATCGTTGAATGTAGGTTCTTTTCATGTTTGTTTTTGAATATTTTAACGTGAAACACACTGACACATTCACTCCCGCATGCATACTGTCAGATTTCGCCGAGGATGAAGAAAAATTCAAATTAAAGCAACATTCCCCTCCTAGCCGGGAGTTGAACTGGGACTCTTGAATTGAGAAGCCAGAATGCTGACTAATTACAATGCAGTGCGAGTCCAACACCAACTCTGGAATTAAAATACTCTCTCTACCACCTACACTGCATTCCACCCAAAAATTCAATATTGAGATTTCACCGAAAATACAAATTTTGAGAATCCCTGAATCCAATATACTTAAGCACTTTTAGAAAAAGATCCGTGTGTGTGTGTGTGTGTGTGTGTGTGTGTGTGTGTGTGTGTGTGTGTGTGTGTGTGTATCTGTCTGTCTGTGTGTTTGCGCATGCGTGTATGCCTGTGAACAGCATAACTCCAAAACGAACAGTCTGTTAGACACTAAACTTGGTCTCTATGTTCAGTGTTTTCCAAAGTTGCGATACAAAGATTTTCAAGAAAATTCCCCTTCCCAAACTACCCTTTACACAGAAAATGTTTCGAAAATACTAATTTTCTCAAAAATGGCACTAACAATTTTGATTAAAAGATATCTTTAAGATATTTTCATAACAAATGTAATGGCTTAAATTTGGAGGGAATAGCCTCTGAATGACTTCACCATAACCGGTAAGCCGCAAGAGATGGACTACACACAATCCCCCCGTTGCCCTTGTACCTATAAGGAAATACGCAATAATAACTTTCTGCAAAAGTTTATCTCGAGTAACGTGAACTAGATAGAAGAGTACGCTCCCTTGAGAATAGTTGATTAAGAATTGGCATGGAAAGTTGCGAGAACAACACAGATCTTTTTATTGTTTAATAATCAATTTATCAGCATGGTTATGTGCTATACAAACTGCAAATGCACAGAGACATAGAGTATAACGTCTAAAGAATACAATTAAAGAGAAAGCTCCTAAGCGAGTCCCCAACCCGAAAACTAATTCAATCATTAGTGAAAGAAAACAAGTGGCATATTAATAATGTGTGAAGGGCGAAGACCATACCGTGTGGCAGGTGTTGGCTTCAGTCTAGAAGTGTCCCACTTGCAGTACGTAGCACCGTGTATTCGAGGGAGTGAGTGAGTGATTAGGGTTTAAGGGCCCGTCAGATGTCATTGGAGGCCCACCGTGTATTCGAGGAAGATGAGTGACGTACTAGAGTTGCGCTCTCGGATGCCAACTATTTGTGCAATACGTTATCCGCATTTATATACAGTGTCTTTATCATAATTTTATTATAAAAGAAAATTGGATTCCAAAATGTAAATATTGTCGTTCTCTTTACATACAATGAATTATTTGTTGCAACTAAACTAACGTGCAGATTTCAAAGACATAAATACTGTCGACTAGTCTGTTTTCCAAAAGATATTGATCTAACACTTATTTGGTTTATAAGAGGTTTTCGATTTATGTGCAGCAAGAATCAGGTACCCATAGTGTCTCAACTTTTGTTTTGTTTTATATTTTTGCATTTTTATTTTACTTGTACTTTCATGCTACACAATGGTTTTATATCAGTTTTAAAGCCACAAATAGATATTTAATTTGTTCCGTACCATTTAGGTAATGCACCGAATTGAATCTTAAAATCCATTTTGCTCAATTCCTTCTTTTCAGCACTTTTTGACTATCCAAAAATCTCCTTGGACCACAGTATATATTTTTTTAGCTTGGCCTTTTCATGATAGCTTCAGGAATTACGGATTTAAAAGTTGTGCACTGTTACGAACTATTAAATTGTTCGTTTGAAATTATTTTCCACAACTCACACTGAGAAAGCTGAAAAATTCAATAATATGTATACAATTTGTTTTTCTCTTGAACTAATTAAAAAATGCCGGCACAAGAATTTAAATTTATAAACTTAAGTTCAAATTAAACATTTTGGATCAGCAAAGTAAAGCGTAGGACCTAAGGAGCATTTTATATTATAATATGAAGAAATGATTAATTATGTATAAACCAATTAATTTCATAATAACAGTTTGACATAGCTCGTAAAAAATTGTGTACACTATATATTCTGAGTATATGGTAAAAATAACAATGTAATCAAAAGAAAACGGTCGATTTTTGGATTTTCTCAGATGCATTGCCTTAAACCTGGCAATGCCTACCCTTATTAGAGAACTTATACTACCAACGGGGGGGGGGGGGGGGGGGCCATAAATCTTGTCATGTTTATAAAGGTAATTTAACATTGCTTAACTATTTCTTTTTTACTTGAATCACATTAGATAGTATGCCAGACCTCATTACAGAACCTATACTATCAATCCCCCTCTTCGTACTTTGACCAATGGTTACAAAATGCCTGAGCAATTTTTTAAAACCCATTCATTTTAAATGGGGCATTATATATTGTCATGTTTACAATAGAAACTATTAACTGCATGCGTTTAATCGAAAATTAAATGACAAAATTTAAAAAATTACAGAAAGTGGACATAAAGTACCCCCCACCGTTGGTATTATCAGGATTAAAGGCTAATTAATCTCAATAATAAAAAGGTGCAAATGTTTACTATTATGATTGTTAATGACATTCTATATACATTTCGGGAATATTTGATCAAAGTAAAACTATTATAATCTGTATAAATTCGTCTAACCTGTAAAAACTTGTATTTTTCCCGGGTATGATAGAGATAATATACAGGTGCCTGGGAATTCTAATAAGCTTAAAATGCCAGACGCCTTTGTGTAGCTATTCAAATGTTGGAAAAGGAAGTGCATGGGAGGTATTCTCCAAGGCCTCGCATTAAGTTGTATGGAAAAGTGGGTCGGCCTTGGAAATGAAATGGCAGGCTGTCGACAGGTTTCCTGTTAAGTTACTGCCCTCCTGAGCCCCAGCTTCGCCCTCTCACCTGGGAGTTCTCGTAGCACTTTATGAAATATGGTGGCTCCCGGCTAAAACGGAAGCGGATGTACGTAACTCCGAGACCGTGATTTTGCTTTCTGGCCGCATGTGTGAAGACTCCTTTTGCAAGGTTTCCGCCATAAACAATTCATGCACATTCAGCTGGAATTTAAAACGTATACCTACCAGTTTAATTTTGTCAATTGGTTATTATTAAACCGTTCCAATGACTTTGTATAAACTAGACATTTTATTTCCTTATAAAATTCTCTGCCTTTTTTACTATCTCTACTACGTGTAGTAAAGTAGATGAAGTATTGTATTCCACCAAAAGCTTCGATGTCGAGATTTCACCGGAAATATATGTTTTGAGGCCCTCTGAATCCAGAAAGAGCATTTATAGAAAAAGATCCGTATGTGTATGGGTGGGTGTGTGGGTGGGTGGGTGCGTGCGCGCGTGTCAGTCTGTGGACAGCATAACTCAAAAACGAAAAATCGGTTAAAAACTAAAGTTAGTATTTAAGTTCAATGTCTTTCAAGGATGCGACACGAAGATGTTGAAGAAAATTGCTTCACCCTAAACTACCCTTTACATGGAAAATTTTACGAAAATTTTGATTTTCCTGAAAATGGCCGTAACGATTTTGATTAAAATGCCGTATGTTTGAGATACTTTTTATGACAAATAAAATGTATGTCTTGAATTTTCTGGCTATAACCCTGTAGTCGTATTAACTCTGGATGACTTTTGCATAACTGGCAAACCGTAAGAGATCAAATCTTACTATAGAAAACATGCAGATCTTGCTAAAATACACAATTTATGTTTGAATTATTATTATAATTATTATTATTATTATTATTATTATTATTATTATTATTATTATTATTATTATTATTTTTTTTTTTGTAGAATGAACCATTTCGGAGATATGCCTTGTTATTTTTGTGAGTTTTGGGGAACTTATACTTCTGTCAAATATAACATCATTATTCATTTGAGTGAAGTAAGCAATAAGATAATTTCTGCAGATGTTTACCTCAACTAATACGAAGAAGATATAGGAATTATAGTTTGTAGGAATGGTTAGTACAAGAGTAGAGAAAGTCATGTGAGTGTAACATATTTTTCTCTATCTACTACATTTTAATGGGCAAAAGCATTTTCAGAAATTATCTCATTGCTAATTTTCTTGTGGGTGCAAGGGGAACATGGGAATACAGTAGGCTCTGAACGATAGGGAAATGTTTTAAGAACTGGTTGCTATCTGATGCCTTTGAAATTCCGTTCTCTTTGGAAGGTCAAGAGATCAAAAATAAAACGAATAATAACATATTCCTATTTGAAAAAAGTATACATAAGTATTGGTAAATTGAAAAAAATAATAAAGAATATCTTGGAAATAGTTCGCTCAAAACAAAGAAAGGCAGTATTTGACATGAATTGTGTGTTTTAACGAAATCCACATTCTTTGTTTAGCGATCTTTTATCTGTCTCTTGCTGTTTACCATTTATGGAAAAATCATCCAGAATGAAGAGGTCTTTTGAGAACATTCCGAAAAAAATCAAGTTATGACTTAGAAACTGCCATAGAATCGCCTGCTTGTGTCCAACTGCTTGTAATTTTACACGTCACCGGCACTAGCTAACGCACCCTCCGGCTGAAGGTCGAAGGGATGGAAGCAGCATCTAATTACGTAAGTGTCTTCAAAGATAAAAGGTTGGACATCGCTGATTTAACCTATAGGAGACCACTTTTGAAATGGGAAGGTTTCTGATCTGCAGCCAATGAGATATTTTACGTGCACAGCGTTGCAAGCTCATTACCCCCACTCTTTTCATATTTCTTGGCGCGCGTCAAGCCCCAGTTAAGGGGAAAGCAATATGACAACACAGCAGGACTCAGATTGATTGCCGGCCTGGAGGTACTCAAGGACAAACTCCTTCCCATTTGAAAAGCACATCAAACGGTTTGGGGGTTGGCTACGAGAAATCGCGACATTTCGCCTACTTCTCCTTAGATAGGCATTACTTAAAGCATTTATTTTTACCATGGGGTGTATGGAAAAAAATTAGAAAAAAAATTAGAATAAAAATTGAAGATGCTCCCGAAGTGTGCATGTATCTACATTCCACTTGGCTCAGCGGTTAATTCACATTTGGCAACTCTGTGTGCCAGCGAGTAGCTAATTCTGTCATCAATCATATTAAGTCTAAATGTCCAATATACGCCAGATGACGAACATTTGTAAGATAGTATCCAGCACTATACATGTCTGAATTCTCACCACGAACATTTCCCTGCAGTAAATGCAATATTTATTACATGCCTCATAGTATAACTTCCAACTACAAATGCTTACCTGCATTTGTGCTCACACAGAAAAACTACACTCTTATTTGTTTTCAGAATAAATATGAAATGAATGAAAGATTTTAAATTAAAAAATCAAAATAAATCATATAAATTAATATCAGGTGCTTAAATTCCCCACTTCGAATGCTGACTATTTTTTTCAGGAAATTTATTTTGAAAACGGAGACAATAAATACGTTATTAATAAAGTACACTTTGTCCATTAAAATATATGCTATTTCATATATTAAACATTAATTTTACATGCAGCAAGAACTGAAATGCACGGAGGACTGGAAACGAGGTAGTTCTAATTAAAAGGCACTTGCGTTTGATCGCTGAGCTATCAAAGCACATATCCAGGATGGTATGCCTTTTCCAATTTATCGCATATCTTGAAAATGAATGTAATGTGGCATTGTATGCTGCGAACAAAGCGTTAGTCAGTGCTTCTGATTATTTCCGGATCGGATTCGCTTCATGGCTGTTGCTCATTTTATTTTTATTATTTGTCTCGCGGTGTGCAAAATCACCCTCGTGTAAACTGTAAATCTGAAGAATACACATATAAAGAGTTAGGAAATTCCCATTATACCTACACGTGTGCAGGGAACAAATGAATAAGTTGATGACAGTGAACTGTTCCACTTATTGCTACGTCACATACTGCATTATTAAATGATGATATTTCTTGTAATGTTGGTCTAGTGCGCACACTGTATGTGAAATATGTTCTTCTTTACAGCTTAAATATCCTGATTATTATGATTGTCATTACCGGAATCATTACTTAGGATTTAACCTATTCTTTTTTCCTGTCATTTACTGAACCACTATCAGGATACTAATATGTTCCACATTTCCTGGGGCTAAATATATGAATTTCATAGTACATAAAATGCCTTAATGAGATATGTGACCTAAAATGTCCTGAAAATGAACCATACAACCTGCAGCATTACATCTATGATCTATGCTTCAATGGCGTTATATTCTATGGAGAGGTTAATACAATGTACTACGTGATAATACGACATTCGTGTGAACAAAATTGGTCATGTATGTAGTTACTTACTGTAACCCGAGAGAGAGAGAGAGAGAGAGAGAGGGAGAGAGAGAGAGAGAGAGAGAAATATATTTATATGTGTGTTTTCTTGCAAGTGGTTTTGATAGCGTAAACTCCTATGGAATATGTACTCCGTGGATAAAAATATGAGTTATGTCTGGACGCCAAATTCTTCTTGTCATACACGGCACAGCACCGGGGTTGATTATATGGGGTAGTAATATTAAGATTTGGAACTTATGACAACTTGTTGCTCCAGCAGCATCGTGGATGGTGTAAACAAGGCACTGTGCCGTGAAGGACTTAGACGAAGTAACTCTTACTAAACTACGAAAATCAAAGTAGTAATTGGAAATCGTTCACGCCAACAGTTATTTCACTATCTATTTCATTATCTACAGCGATAACAAGTGAAAACAAAAGGGTTAATATATATTGCGTGTGTTTTATGACGGTTATGGATAAGATTTTATGTAAGCTTTAAATAGGATTATGAATAAATGTTATTAAACTGATAAAAACAGAAACAATTATTGGCGTAATAATTTATTAAAACAAACCTATTTCCAGATTATAAAAATACAAATAATAGTTATGCAGCCTAAAACAAGAAAAAAGAAAGTTTACTGGTGTTAGCAAAAATTATCCACAAAGAAAACCTAAAACTGACAGCAACTGAAATTTCCAGCCCTTAGCATTGCTATTTTGAATCCGAGGCTCTTTTTCATGTAATGATTATCTCACAATTCAAATGTTTTGTTTGGGTTTCCTTCTGAGCTTAGGCGTTCCTAATAATAATAATCAGTGCTGCCCCACCTTATGCGTAAGAGGGGAGGGCGAATTTTCCCTCACCTGCTTTTCACCAAGGAATGACCCATTCATGGGATTCAAAAACAAACCTCTCTAATGCTTGGTTACCTGAGTGAGTGAAGGGGAAATGCTTCTTGCACAAAACGGAGGTGAAGTAGAGCGATGTGGCATCCTTGGCACATAAGAGACAAGGTTGGGCATCGTTGGTTATAATGGGAGAGAAAGCAGCAGATGAAACAGAGTTTAAACAGTACGAAACGTGGCTTAATAAAATAGAAAACTGGAAAAGAAAAAGCGAGCGTGAGATATAGTGAAAAAAGGAAGAGCACAATGTGGAAAGTTGGAAAATAAGTAGTATGTTTCGGTTCTTGCCAAACACAGACTTAGCATTTAGGAAGTTAATTCTTTATTTTGATCCTAATCTTGATGTTAGACTTGCAAAAACTGGTGACTAACGGCTGTTAGATTTGGCGATTTGTACATACTTCATAAGACATCACTTCTCCCCCAGATACGACAAAGATCCTATCTAGCCAAAGTGCAGAATACAGATGTATGGCATTCACTTCTTTTAACCTCCCCACACTTACATCGGAATATGGATGAGGTGAATTTTCATCAAAAAGAGTTGGCAAACGGGTTTCCCCCCTTTCCGCGCGTCTGTTTTGTTTCCTTTCACTTTACCTTCTTGTGGCATTGTCTTTTTCGTCAACTGCTGCCTTTGATGTCCCGCAACAGTAAGACTCTAACAAGAGAGCATCGACGCTTTGGGGCCGACACAGGTGTTTCTGTGTGTTTCTCAGTGACTAGGGACATTTTTTAAAAGGAACAGAGTTCCGACTCTTGGTTTTCTAACCACTGGAGGACCATGCTTTCTTAAAGAGCGGTTTGTCTAGCTCCAGTTGAGGTCAGTGGTCATTTCCTTTCGGACAGTCAGCGTTACTTCGGAGTCCGGCTTCATTTATGCATGTCACACAGGGAATAATGCGACGTGGCATAATTTAGACTGGTCTATTTATGCATGAAAGTGTTGCGCTGTGTATTGTTAGGAAATTAGTTCATTCTTAGCAGCCTGTTTCCACATCTTTTTTGGCACCTAGTATTGATTCCTGTGTATTATACTATTGCTAAAGCTCATTACCCCCCCCCCCCCCCCAGTGCAGTATATTACATCCTCTCCACCTTTACTATCTTTCTTTCTCTGACACACACCACACAATTCTAATTCGCAATTCATATGGACAATTGAACTATCGTGTTTTGCTATTTTTTAAGAGTCCAATATCACAACAGCCAATATTTGTTCAGATGCTGCTTCTCTCACTCGCAAACAATAAGCACGAAAAACAGCTTCTCTTCTAAGGATAAACCCCAAATGATTTATCTTCTTCAGTTTCGCCATGTTATTCATTTCCACACTTTCATATATTCAAATTTCCCGCAATGTATAGGCACAACGGCATACAATTTGCTGCCAGAAACACAACATAACAATAATAAACACTGTAACAAAATAACTATTCGAAACTGAAGTATTGGCCTTAGTAAATTACGGCATGAAGAGTAATTATATGTATTTATAATCGTTTAATAAAACTAGATGTAATTGTGTTATTAACATTAATATAACTCATGTTAATATAGAAAATGGCTACATTATATTTAGAACCGTCGTGTTGCCTACCTAGTAGGTTCTGCTAAACAAGAGGCAGTGAAATCCTCGTAGCAAAGAAAACGGAGGAATTTTGTACGAGAACGTAGTGCGCTTGCGCGGTAAGAATCGCATGTGTTGGTCTTGTCGGTTATGCTGCCTTAACTCGCCGTACTCTTAAATGCAAGCTTTGCACCGCTCGCCGCTTTCCCCTCACCGGAAAGCTACCTTCGCCAGTCGCAAAATCGGGGTTATGCGTCTCTACAGTTTGTTGACTGAATGCGTTGACATTTGGTAAACAGGGCGCGGGAAAATTAAATGAGTAAGTTCATATAGAAGAAAGTTGGACATTCGACTTTCTTACATGCATGTCTATAGAGGTAAATACACATTCACTATGTGTAAAAAAAGAAAGACAGATGAGAACGACGTTGGAGTGTACATCCGATAAACAGTACAAGGTTCGTGGATAGTGCGTTTAGGAACCTCTTTAGGAAATTGCTTTTTCTTTTCACGATCCCTGTGATTTTCTGACGAAGTATTCCAAATTGAACTGCTCATACGAATTTCTTGTGTAAAGTGTTCCGTATCCATACTTGACAAAACTCTGGGTGACGAAAATCGGATCACTCTCGCACCTCGTGAAAGTACAATCCACGTAAAAAATCAAAACTAAAGCTCTGGAATTCCCAAAGTGACAGCATTAACTCAATTGTTTCACTCACAATGTAACAACACGACATATATAAATTGGTCCATATAAACTATGTGTATTGAGGTCATGCGAATGTCGCATGTGTCGTACGAACTGAAAGACCTTGCAATGTGTTTTTGAGGTCGTAAGTACGACACCATATCGTGCGGCTGTCGTGTCTAATGGTATAAATGCTTCTTTATAACCCAATGTGCTTTCATATCGTGTTAACCCTTTCAGTCCCGGTGTCCATGATAATGAACATAGGCATTCTTTTGCCTATTTGTAATACTTTTAACAGTTTTTTCTGCTATATTCTTGTTATATTGTTCGTCACCAATTAAACATATGTGTTTGATCGCTATTGATGACTATTGATCGCAGAATTCTTTTTCGTGACCTACATTAGTTTTTAGCCAAACTATAGTATGTCCTCGTGTTCTCAAATAGCCCCATGAACATTTTCTTTTTCACAAGAGTAGAAATTACCAACATGCGATGACTGCCTTTGTAGTCCGGTGGTCAGCGTTCGAGCTTCCCGGATTTGACTCCCGGCTGAGGCGGGGAATTTGCCTTTAACTGGAAACATTCTCTACCGTAGATATTTTCTACCATGTCTCCACGACGCCATGCCATGATAATGATAACTATTCTGTCAAAGTTCCTGGTAATTCTAACATTGTGCTCTGTTCCATTACCAGATTAAAAAATAACTTTTAGCATGAAGTACACGTTTTACTAACTACATTAAAATATTATGCATAGAATTGCACGCTAACATATCTTAATTTATTTCAAAATTAATCAGAAGAAAACAATTGAAATGCCAGTACATTGACAAAAGCAATAATACCTACATAAACTGGGAATAAAGAAGCGCTTTCGAATTTGTACAACTCGGGCGCATAGAAAAAGCCCTGAAGTCAAACACACTTAATGTTTAAGGCATTAACGGAATCAGTGACTGAAGTGAAGCAACTTTTCCAACGCGTGCTGATGGGTTTATAGTATCCTAGGAAGCATTGGCTGAAACCATAAGTGATACGGATATAGATGTCAGTGCCTATTCTGGCTGTTCGGTTCCTAACAACCTTTTGACTCAAAATATGGGAGGAAATTTCAGTCCGAGCCAGAAACATTGAATCGGAGCTGCTGCCAACAAAATCTCGGCAGCAGTATCGGTAGTACTATGTATAGTATACCTACATTGCATACTGCATTTAACACTGCCATCTGACTTTTACTCATTACGCCACTTTTTCGACGTGTTATAGTATTTTCATTTTCGCCAGTGCACACAAGGTTCCTATTTCCCCACTTCATAACCGTTCCCCATCTCTCAGTGAGTGAATAGTGAGGAAGAGACACGAGTCAGGCGGGGAAACTGTAGAAAAAGACAGCAAGAGTGGGGCTATACGTGTGTTTGTGCGTGACCGAGTAAACTGGCCAGAGTGAAACTACCATGACAGTCCGACAAGCAGCTGTTTTACACGGCATGTAGATACTAAAGAGTTAGTTAACCGCGACTGCATCCATTAATCGTAACAGATGAGTATTAGTAAATCCATTACCGAATATCCGACTTTCTGTAACAATTTCGAGCAGAAGACTGCAGTGTAAAAGGGGAGGCTGAACAAGTAAGGTGTGTCGCGCAGTGCCAAATTATTTTCGACGCGTCTGGACCGTTCTATGCCTAATACGATGAGGATTGATGATTCTTTATATCTGACGTTTAATGATATGATTAAAGCCTGATTCCTTTATGGCAGGTATCCCATTGCATTGATGTTACATTGTATAACATATTTAAATATTATGTCCATTTTCATCTTCATATTTGTACTTCTTATGATTTGGGATTTATACACTTCTTTCAATTTATTTTTATATTTAGTTTCAAATACTTCAACTCCTCTTATTTTATAGACATGATTTATTCCTTATTCCTCACAGAGTTAAAATACTTTGTAAGCAGTACGTACCAGTGCAAGTTTCAAAATATTAAATAATATAATGTTTTAAAATATCGACTTTTTGAGCGCATTATAATTTTAATATGCGGTAATTGAATTATATTAAATCTAGCTGCAAAACCGAGTCTTTTGCAGAAGAAAATAATTGTTATGGTTTGATGAACGGGCACAAAAGTATCATATTTGAAGGTTGATATTTGTTGAAGCAATCTTTTTTTCCTTCTGAATAATTTATGAGGTCTCTATGAACTATTCTTACGAAAGCTTATTTTTCTATCTCTTCATGTTAATCGAGATAAAAATTTGTAAAAAGGTGTTTTACATTATGTTGCAAGTACGAGGGGCTAGGGGAAACCGAATCGAAAATTAGAAGTTTAAAAGCTAGTCACGTTATCTCGGTCTTGAAATTTTATGCTGTTTCCATAACATCGCAAAAACAAGTGAATAGCGACAGCACTTTAAAATATGACGAAGCATAGGACAATTCAGACAAATATTAACGAATATCCGGGAAATGGCTAGTGCTACAAAAAAGTGATTTGAAATAAATATATTGTTTTAAACACCACCTAAATTTTTGTGTGGTATGTTTTTGCTGTAAGTGTCTCTTAACGTTTACTAGTGATACAAGATTTCTTTGAAATAAGACGACTTCCAAGAAGCTCCCGGAAGATTCAAGATTGTTTGGTCATATAAATATCTATAATATATGGTCTTTTTGTAAAAATCATTCAAGCCATTTTTGAGAAAATAACTTCAAAACATTTCCCATGAATAGTGTAGAATGAAGGCATTTTCTCGAAAATCCTTGTAGCACATATTTGGAAACACTGAATAAAATACCAATTTGGTATTTATTGGAATTTTCGTTTTTGAATTATGCTGTAGGTACACCAGTGATGACCAACCTTGTATCTTTGAAGACACTTATGTCATTAGCTGCAGCTTCCGTTCCTTCGACCTTCAGCCGGAAGGTGTGTTAGCTATAATCTTCGCAAAAGTTAAAGGCATATGGAGGCGGGGCGTACTGCGGACTCCAGCGAATCCTAAGGTTGCCCCTCCTACCAGCGCTGCCAAATATGGTGCATGCATCTCACACAACCTTATGTACAGACCGTCTGCCGGTACACGCACTACGCTTGGCAACAGCGCTCTGCTTGAGCATTGGCCAGCGTTCACATGCCCTTAACTTTTGCGAGCGGTATAGTGCCTGTGACGTGTAAAATCACAATCACACAATCAGCATCCAGTGACGGACACAAACAGACGATTCCATAGCAGTTTCTAAGTAAGACCTTGAATTTTCTGGGAAAATCCTCAGAAGAGCTCTTCATCCTGGATGAATTTTGTGTAAATGGTGAACAGTAAGAGATAGACAAAAGCTTACTAAATAAAAATGTGAATCTCGCTAATGTACACAATTTATGTCATGTACATATTTTTTTCAGTGAACCATTTTCGAGATCTCCTTTATTTATTGTTCGAATTTGCCAATACTTATGTATACTTTTTCAAATAGGAATATGTTATTCGTTTTATTTTTGACCTCTTGGCTTAGCAAAGAGAACGCAATTTCAAAGTCGTCGGTTAGCAACCAGCTCTTAAAACATTTCACTGTCGCTTGAAGCCTACTGTATTCCCATATTCCCCTTGCACCTACAAGAAAATTAGCAATGCGATAATTTCTGGAACTGCTTATGTCCATTAAAATGTAGTAGACAGAGACCTAAGCATTTGCAAGAATAGTGTGTATAAGAGTGAGCATAGCTCTACATATATTTGCTAACAGAAGTTCTCCGAATTGAACTATATTAAAACTTTATATCGCAATATGTTACACGACGATCACTCGATGTATCTTCTAAGTCAAGGTATCACTTCGACTTTGTCGCCAAATATTGATATACTTCTTAAACGTAAACAGTACCAAAGAAGTCACTAATGAACAACAGTTTATCACATAAGATTTGAAAGTTCTTTTGTAAATCCAACGCAACGCAGATGTAACCAAACCGCCACTGCAACACAATGACCGTCTGAGTGGCACAGTACGCACAAAGTGGGAGGAGGTAAATCCAATCTCCCTCTTTCGCAAACGTTGGACATTGCTGCTGTACATACACACACACACACACACACACACACACAAACACAAGCTCACGTACACGCACACACGCAGTGACACAGACACACACACACAGAGACAGACAGACAGACAGACAGACAGACAGACAGACAGACAGTGAGTGAGTACCTACTAGGTACGCCATAGAGAAAAATTGAAACTATTGCATCCTCACCTCTTATTTTCTTTATCCTTCTAAAAAATAATATTCATGAAATATTCTAAAACTTGTGCATCCATTCCCCTTAAAGAATTTACAGGGTAACACTGAAGACAGAAACATTGTGACAAGGCTATCAAAAGCTGGTTCATGATAAATGTTCTATGCCCTACATGATGTGAAGGTAGTGTACTCATTTCCTGCAAACGTATACCATTTCGATAATAACACAGAGATAGGTGCCTGCCACCCTCCAAAGGGAAGGTTGAAAACTAAATTTAG
Organism: Tenodera sinensis; assembly: GCA_030765045.1. Lineage (NCBI taxonomy): Eukaryota > Metazoa > Arthropoda > Insecta > Mantodea > Mantidae > Tenodera > Tenodera sinensis. The sequence goes on along the minus strand of CM060964.1, from coordinate 253,232,721 downwards.
TATAGCCACGGCCAAAGGGTGAGGGACTTGCATCGATATCTCATCTTGCTATTCAACATCAGGGTTCTGCCCCCGGCGAAGTCAACTCGTGAGAAGATCGACGCGCGGGCGGGGAGTGGGTGAAAGAGAATGGGAAATGAAAGAATGATGGAAGAAGAAAATGAAATTCACACTTCACGGGGCACAAAGACTGGGGATATAAAGTTCTCTATATCCTGTGGAATTTATTATCATCATAGCACTGGTCTCAAAGAACTTCGCTGATATATAAGAATTTTACAAAAATGGTATGTTTTTACCTCGAGATTAAATCAAATAGCTACAGAATATAGGTTTTATTGTATCTCGGAGACTACTAAAGTTAAGGCTTTTATGAGAGGTTTCTTTGTAGTATCTCAGATAACAAAAGAATAACGGAAACGCAACTTTTTATACATACCAGAACATAACAATGAAGAGGAAAACAGAGATGCAAAATAAAAGCTAAAAAAGAAATAACGATGGCTATGAAACAGTTGAACATCCTGCTGCCATGGCTTAAGAAGTCTTTTTGATAGAGAAAACTCGACCTCAATTATTTAAAATCAATAGAAAAATTGAAGGGTTTTAAGAATGAATTAGCGGAATCATAACATGATTTCAGCAAATGATCTTAATATTGTTTGAACTACAAAAGGAAATAATTAGGAATGTTTTCTCTGGGATAGTCATAGTTTATGGCAAAAGTCTCTTTCCCGTAATTCCTCTCGAGCTCAACTGCTGAGGTTTTACTAAAAATTTAAGATAAGACGGTAAAATATTAAAAAATTTCTTATACCACTAGTTACAAACAATATTCTATCCGCGGCAAAGCCATTAGCACTGAACAAAACAGCCCCATGCACACGGTAAGGTGACTAAGAATTGTGCCCCTACTTATGCGTAACTGCATCATAGTTCAATCAACGTTGTGAAGTCCGTCATGAACCAAAGCGTGGTTAATTTTATTGCGTTGATCACAGTAAAGTTGGTTTAGGAAGGAAAACAAAACCTAACTTAACGTTTACGATAACCATACAATGGTGTCTGCAACCAAGAAAAATCGGCTAGGTAGTTCTGAATAATACGAGAGTGATTCTGAGGAAAGTATCCAGTTTTTAACATTATTGGTTGGAAAGAAAATGTAATAAATCAGAATTATTAGGGAAATTTCGCTTATAATCATCTGGTGCTCATTTATTGTCACTAATGTGCTATAAATTAATGTAATAATAATATAATAATAGTATTAGTAATAGTAATATTAGTAATAGTAATAACAATAACAACAATAAACGTGCGTCCTCTTTGTAAGATTTACAAGCCAATGCCTTGTGTCAGTAGCCTGTCAGTGAATAAGTGAACTTTGGATCATACTCGTAGCATATCTAGGATTGGTGATGAGCTCAGTACCTGGTATGGCTGTGAAGGAAAACGAAATGAAATGTTGTGATGTCATGGCTGATAGGAAAGATCACGGATTAAATTATTCAACTCAACATGCGCCTATCGACTGAGGAAAACTGTGAAAAAGCTTTAGGTCAGATTGGTCGGCCCTGTACGTCACGAATGCCAGTGGCACACGTTACCGCGGCGCCACCTCGCTCGGTATAGTTTATGAACAATAAATTTAAAAAATGGCATCCTTTGGAGATCCTAGGTGCCAGGATGTATTATCGCAGATTTATTTTTTAAGAATAATAAATAATGCGAATATTTTAGGAGTAGAGAAAGTTGTGCGAGTGTTCACATAACACTTCTCCTGAAATTGCAGTTTTCCATAAGCTGATAGACTATATGGACCTTCCATGTGGTATTTGAAAATCTGTTACCGAGAATTCGTTTCCAAAGGATGTCGCAGTAGTTTTGTATCCCACTTATTCAACTGTAGAGCTTTTAAATAAGTATTACTAAAGTTAACAATACGATGTAGGCAAGAAGAACATCGGTGACATTACTTCAACAGAACTTCTACATTAACGACGACTGGTGAAGGAGGGTTCTAGCGCTTGCCATTACTAACCACGCCTACACTCTTTTGTTTTCCCACATGGGACACAGCCATTTGTTTTTCTTCAAATTCCTACTTTTGTCTGCAACAGGAGGGAAAGAGGCAGCTTCTCTCAGTTGGCACGCGTGTTCTGGGTCAATGGGAGAAAGACAAAAGTTTGATATAACAATTTCTTCATCCATGCAGAGAGGCGTTGTGGGTCTTCCAACCCGTGGGAAATCACAAACACAATTACGTCATACGGCGCATATTGATAACCTATCTGTATTCACACGCACATCCTTTCCAAATACATTCGTTTCGAAATCAAAATATTGCCATGTTATTCCTGCTTCCAAAGCCTCTCCAGTATATTGACAATACGGCTCGGAATTCTTTCAAAACGGAAGCCCTAACATGGGTCCCAAAAACACTGTGAGCAAGAGAGAGGACTGGGTAAACATACTATGTTGCACTTAAAAACAACCATGTGCAACTGGAATGAAAGCATGGATGCAAAACCCTGCACCTTCCCAACGGGAAGTAGCTACACTGTCCTTCTTCACAATCGAATTTCAGGTGCACCTTTCTTAGAAGTCCTTCAGTGTAGTCACGTGGCTATTTTTTTAAAGATTTACTTATTCTTTTTTAAATAATTTTAAGAACTGTAATTTATCTTAAAAACGTGAAAATTAACGCTCTTATTTTAAATTTCAATAATTGTATTTCTAGCACTGTATTTAAGAAATCTTTAGAAAAGTTATATATACACAAACATTTGCTGCAAAAATGTTAGGGTCATTAAGACGTTCCAGCTGGCCCACTCCAGCCAGCATTGGGATAAGTAGATAACCCCTCGTGCGTTAAGAGTTGCAGAAGTCACGGGGTAAATCCAGTCATACTGCTTTAATCCTTTGCTGGGCGTTTTAATATTATTATTTAAATGGCAAAGGCTATTATGTATGTTATTTGACATATACGAGACGCAGTTTACACCAAAATTTAAAGAAGACGATGTTTAATAATTTTGCGTTTTGACTGTACGGGTCTATAATGCGTGAAGCGTGTGTGTTATTTCTTGCAACCAACCCTGGCTCTAAGTACCAGAAACCGCCATTTTTATTTGATGTTTTTAGTGTACTCATATGATACGTCTATTTTATCAGAGGCGTTTACTGAACTGCTTTGCTATGTATACTCTAATAAAAGTTTGTAAAATCGGCTGGAAACCCGGAATCCGCTCTCAGTAATCGAGTCATATGTTTTTCATGGTGGCCTAGCTTCCAAAAAATAAGGGGCGTCTGACTTTCCTGGTATGTAAAGTTAGCGTCAATTAACTTCTTTCTTGGAATTAAGTTTCCACAATATTGATATAGTATTAAAGTTGTAGCAAAATTTATCTGCAAGTTATTAAAGATAATGATATTAAATTAATATGGATTATGAAACCTAGTCATATTGTTCAATTTAAAATAAAAATTTTAATGTTCAAATGACTAAAATTTAAAAAAAAGCTCATAATTTTTCAAAACTGGTTTTGTCAAACATTAAATAAAGAGCATATAAAGTTAGTTTAACTTAAAGCATAAAAGCTATGTCTTTAAACACGTTTCGAGTTTTATGTGGAGTAGTTTCTAGGAAAAATTTACCCAAATTTAGGCAAATCAATATTTCGAATAGGCAGTGCTTACTCCCCTTAAAACTTTGATTATTTTTATGTTAAACTATTAGAGCTGAGTATTTTTCGTCAAGAAGGGTTACTTCATGAATAATATTACGTTTTGAATTATAGGGCCAATTTTTTCCGAGTGAACAGTTGACGCCCGTACATGAATGCTATTTTGTCCCATTTTGTTAGAGAATTAGCAGACAGACTTTGCCTTCTTTTAGCAAGACTTTGCAACAGCTGATACGGCCAATCTTTCGATGAGAACAATTGAAAGTATGTTTCAGGACAGAATTATTAGTAGAGATTTGTGGTCCTCCATCCTAAGCCCCTGTGATTTCTATCTCTGGGGTAACTTAAACATAAAGTGTACAAGACAAATCCACACAACCTGGATGAATTAAAATAAAATATCCGCCAGGAAGTTGCCTGCATTTCTCAACGTGCATTACGGCGAGTGATGGATAGTTTCCTAAGAGATGCCAGAAATGTATGTATGGACGACGGTGACCAGTTTGAGCATCTTCTTTCATGAAGTTGGTTAGTAAAGTCTTTAAAAGTAGTTTTAAAAATGTTGTATGGATTTATCTGCGCCTTTCTATGGTAGCGCCAGACGGCAACGAGCGCCAAGGCTGCCGACTAGTTAAACACTACGCAGCCGGTTCGGAGGTTTTTTGCTTTCCCGATATAAAGAAACCTGAAAATCTTGTATTAGAGCTGCATCTTTCTTATGTAATATTGTGTTCAAAAGTTACGCTTAGTAGAACAACTTTCTTTGAAAAAAGGAAAGAAAAGACAACTTTGGTAACAGTTTAATTCTTGGAGCTTGGTCACAGAAAAGATACCTTTTCTACCTTATTTAAAATGATTTCTTAAGAGCTTTATAATATGGCAACTTTTATCATATTGGACAAATAAAAACATGCACCAAACATTATTTTTACGATGGAATACTTTGAACCTTATTTTGCAGCTTCGATACACAGATCGCTCGTAACTTGCTCGCAACTGTTAGCTGACCCATATTTAGCTATAGTCTCCTGTTGTTACGGAGATACAGTGATGCAGTGTTGCATAATTTACCAGAATGAAGATAGCTAGTCAGTGCTGAAAATCTTCATCGATGGCTTAGTGTATCACACATGTTTGGACACAATATCGTAAGTACGAAATTTAGCCCGTCGCATCATGGTAATTTGAACACCTCATACCATTGGTCATTATTATGTTCTCCAATTTCGAATTTATTTTTCTCCGTTATGTTATGTCACTTTGTCTACGCTAAATGTTTTTAATTATTAGGTTCAGAGTCGTTCCATGTGACTAGTGTTACAGCTGGATACATTTTCTTGAAATTGAAATGCGTCTTCAGTCCAACCAGATACTGCTAGGAAAACATTTCTTTAAAGTTTCAATTTGGCATTAATAGAATGTTTATTCATAAAAGTAACGTATACAAAAACATATTAAAATTGATTATTAATTTTCATAGTACTGTTACTCACGTTACTTTGAAAAGCACTCGGCAAAATTAAACGTTTGTGTTTTAGCTAAGTTATGGTCTCCAGATTATTCCAGCAAGCTAATGTCCACATAAAATATACATGTTCGAAACACGAGGGAGTATTATTGTAGAACCTAATAAAGTTCCTTTTTATTTAGTGGCTTATCTATTTTAGTTACTGCTAGCCAGGTTACAAATTTCTCTATCTGCCTATTATTCAGAAAGTATGGAACCCCTCTGAAATGATGTGCATTATAGGTAACATACCAATTTTAGGACTTATATATTTAGGTCAAGTTATGTTTCGTGCATGACAGCGTGGAAGCAACATAGTTGTGCCTGACTCCCGGAAACTTTACTCCATATCATCAAGATTATACGCAATGTTTCAACTTCATGAGCTTAATTGTGACGTGGCCTATTTAATCTGAAACGTCTGATTTTTGAAAGAACATAGGATTTTGTTGAAGAACCTTATAAAGCTTTTCCAGTTTCGTTCACCTTTTCTTCCGTTAAATCTATTGTTTTCACTTACGAATTAGTTTTTGACAAACCAACTAATCTAAATCTAAGAACAGCCACCTAACTGAATATCTGGAAACATCTATGAAACATGTTTGAAAGTTGGTTTCATGGAATGCTTTGTTCTAATGTGAACTTTTCGACCAGGAGTTTATGAGGATATGATTTGCGTATAGGTATATGTAAATGTGCACTGACATTTCTATTACGACTATTTGTCCCTAATATTGTAATTAAAACTTTATTTTAAAGTAAAATAAGCAGAAACTAATCTACCTCTTTATGATTCTAACAGTGGCACTTTTTAATTGTTAAATGAGTGTTATTTTTGGCAGAATATTAAACATTGTACGCTAACAAGCTCATAACATGCTCTGTTAACTTTAGGTGAGAAAAAGAATTTTTAATTTTTGCTTTCGCTGCGACATACCTACCTATAGCAGGTAAGAGGAATAATGTATTCTCACCCAAAAATTTGAAGTCGAGATTTAACCAGGACCCATGAATAAAACAGCAGTTTTAACAATGTGGTGTGTCTGTATGTGTGTGCGTGCGTGTGTGTGTGTGTGTGTGTGTGTGTGTGCGCGCGCGCGCGCGCGCGCGTAGAATAACTCCGAAACAAAATATTCGATAAATACCGAACTAGGTAGTATCTTCAAAAATGTGACATGAAGTTTATCGAACGACCACACATTAAAATATTTGAGATAAAAGGTTTCGAAAAATGTTCCATGCAAAGGGTAGTCAGGGATCAGGGGATTTTCTTGAAGATGCTGGATTTGTATACCAAGTAGTAGAGAAAGTAATAAACGATAGCGGTTTGGAAAACCAATTTGAATGCGCACATCCGACTTTTATGTTTTATGTACCTAATGAAAGTGTTCTTTTGACCATTTATGCTACAAAGAAACCCTTGACTGGACAAAAAAATATATCACAAATCAGAACTTAATTCTAGAACAAAACTAATATAAAAATATCACTCTTAAATGTGTAACGGCTGACGTTTAAAGGGGAACGTATTACAAATCGGATATTAAGTCCAACTCATCACTCCTATATCCGCTTCTGAAAATCTTTTATTAGATTTTACTGATTTAATTTCTAACGTTATAGGTCGTAAAATGCAGCCCTTTTTCTATATAGTCTCTTACAGGATGTCATGCATGGCGGGTAATAACATTTCTTTTTTAAACGGCAGCAGACGTGGTTCTAGATCAAAGAAGGCCAACTACCTATTCCATATGTATTAAAGCGTAAATCATCCCTTAAAGTCCTAACGGCGCAGTCATAAAAGTTCCCAAGGGAATAATGCCAGAGGAAAATAGATCCTGTGAAAGTAAATCACATCTCAGAAAATAAGAACGCTATCTCAAAAAGTACCTGTCCTTTATTTCGCTTTCAATTTATTTTATTGGTTGGTTTAGAATGCATTTACCAGTACACTGCTGCTCCAAATAATGAAACAGTCAACTAAAATTGTTTAAAGCCATGTATTACGAAGGTAACCAAAATACATAATGCCACAGTGACAAATAGTAGAATAGCCTGTTGCAACTACTTCGTACCAAACAAATCTGATGTGTTACACTCACATGACATTCTCTACTCTTGTACTAACGATTCCTACAAACTCTTATTCCTCTATCTTTTTCATGTTAGTCGAGATAAATATTTGCAGAAATTATCTTCTTGCTAATTTTCTTGTAGGTGCACGGGGAGTATGGGAATACAGTAGGCTTTGAGCGAGACTCAAATCGTTTAAACCTGGTCGCTATATGATGGCTTCGAAATTCCGTTCTATTTGCAAGACCAAGAGGAACAAAAATGAATAGCGACCATCCATTTGAGAAAAGTAAGTATTGCAAATCTCACACAAATGACAAGGAATATCTTCGAAATGCTTCACTCAAAAAAAAAAAAAAAAAAAAAAAAAAAATTGCATTCGGACATAACTTGTGTTTTAACGAGATCTGCATTCTTTGTATAGTAAGATGTGGTCTATCGCTTACGGTTTACTAGTTACGCAAAAGTCATCAAGAATAAACAGGAACTACATGGGCTATAGCCAGAAAATTCAAAATATGTATTTAATTTGCCATAAAATATCTTAAACAATGGCATTTTATTCAAAATCGTTAACCATTTGTGAGAAAATAGAAATTTTCGAAACATTTTCCTTTGAAGGGTAGTTTAGACTGGAGGAATTTTCTTCAAAATCTTCGTATTGCATCCTTGAAAGATATTAAACTTAAATACCTACTTTGGTTTTTAATCGACTTTTCGTATTTGAGTTATGCTTCTGACACACACACACACACACACACCACACACCACACAACACACAACACACAATACACAACACACAACACACAACACACACAGACCATTTTGTAAAAATGCTTTTTTTATTCAGGGGGCCTAAAGACATGTATTTCCGATGAAATTGTGACATCGAATTTTGGGTCTAATGCAATACTTCCCCTAATTACTAAACGTGGCAGAGACCATAAAAAAGGCTTCTTTAGTACGCCAATTAATTGGCACACCATTACTAGTAGTTATTATAAAGAGCTTATATAAATAAAGACAAAGAAGGAATACTTTTTAAATGTTCATTATCCATTTTATACTGAAACTTCTATTTTCTGTACGTTTACTGATGTTTTAGCCAGGTGGAGGGACTAGTCGAAGACGGTGAACTGGTACCGTCAAATAAAAACTGCATTCAGGTAATGTAAACTCCATCACAGAGAATGTGTAAACACGGCACTAGAAATTAGTAAACTCCCTCATTATGGACCAGCTTAGCATTTTACTTCCCACTTTACCAGCCGAAGGATTGGCGATGCGAAATGCATAGATGTGGTTAAAATTCACTTGACCTCGAGCGACTATCTTTAATTCTATTTAGCTTTTGCAAACTGTTGTTGCAAAAGATTATTTTTTATCTACTTGATGTTAACTGAGATAAACCTTTGAACAAATATTTGACTTGCACATTATACGAGACTGTCGCGACACGCAAATGTTTAAAAAGGGGCCACTTTAAAACTTCGTGACATACGGTACAACTGTATTTAAGAAAATATTGAACAGTTTAACAAGAAATATTTCGGAAAAGTGCTTGCTTATAATGCAAGAACGAGGTTTATTCTGTTAAGGTATTTATCTTTCAACCACAAAACAAATAGTAATTAATTTCATTTAAAATTCCAATTTTGTATAGTTTGCTTAAACGTTACTTCGATTTTAAAGTTATATTCAAAGCCGCATATTTCATATTCAGCAATAATATTTAGCAGTGCCTAAGATATCGACCATCACGTCGTTTATCTTAATATGCCTGAGATGCTGCATTTTGTCGAATAAAATGTCAGTTTGTTTCTGAACCGTAACATTATCAGTATGCAGTGAGTAATAGTCTGGGTCATCTATTTCGCTACTCACCAATACTGGTGAAGTAAAGAAGGCAACTACCTCAACTTCCACTTCAGTTTCTACTACCGCAAATCAGCAGATTGCTTTAACTTTTAACTTTGGATATAATGCTTTTAATTATTGCACATTCAAGTAGCGTCCAAATAAATAATGTTTTCGAAAAAAATGTGTGTTTATCGCGTTCTGAATTTAGCATGTATTACTTCTGAGGTTTACTATTTTCTGATTTCTATTGTTGATAGTATTGGTTAGTACGCCGTAATACAGCGACTGTTCATGCTGTGATCTGACAGTTACTACTATGGCGATTTGATATTAAACGACGCAAGTAAGAAAGGTTATTGTTTGTATATGTTACATTTTATTCATGGAATAGTCATAATAAATTACATTCAAGTTTACGAGTTTCATCAGATAAATTCATAACATCTCCTGGGATTATCTATGATAAAAAGATATAACATATTGTGTTTGCATATCCAACAAATAAAAACCTGCTGCAAGTATTCCTATTTTATTCAAAAGCTTTTCTGTTCAGTGACCGGCAGGTGGTACGAATGAAGAACCTTTAAATCTAATTTGTCATTAGCATTGCTTTCTTGTTTAGGGCAGTTTAGCAGTCCTCATATTGGAGTATCTAATGAACTAAAATACTGTTTGGTAACAAATCCTAAATGGCTGGTAATATCTAAATAACCAATTTTGTTTAGGATTATATTACATTTCGATTATATTTATGGGCAACATTTCAAATAAATATGCAATATTTGTCCAATAAAAAGCGATACATGATCAGTGTTTCATTATTTATGACTTTATATTTTATTAGTTTATAGTTTATTAATTTACAGCAGCAATAACGTATCATTTTCACATAAACTGAGTAATAAACACAGCCATTAATAAACATTTCTATCAAAACATGTTGAAGAAAAGGCTCAACATCTACTCGTGTTATGTACCACAGTTCAGTATTTGATTTTTTAATCACTTACTGCAACATCACACTATTTAAGTGTTTGAAAATGTAATATGTAGTTCACACCGCCACTGCTTTAATCTTGAACCTGTTCAACACTGTACTGATTAGAGCAACACCGACACCCTGCCTATTCGCAGTTTGTAGTTTTAGTTCCGCATGACGTTTACAAGGAGATTTCTCAGTATGATGTGTAAAGTAAAATATGCTCAAATGCTGTTAGCATGAGGATTAAGAATTCTCATTTAAAGCTATCTGTGTACCGTTTGTGTAATTGTGAACACAGTTTTATCTCCGTCAATCACTTTGACGTAAATGCTGCAAGTAAACTGTTGGCTACAGGGTAGTTTCACTTTTTTCAGCTCTAAAAGATAGGAGAAATTTATTGAACTACTATCAGCTGGAAGTTGCACATGTGGCAAAGCCCTTAAAGGGTACTGCTAAATGTTTTTCGGCAACTTGTTGAGCTGGACACAAAGGGGAAGGGAGGCGTTGCGTATGGAATGCCCATTGCGGCGCCCGAAGCAAATTTGATTTGTGGGGGACGTGGGGGAGGGAAAGGGAGGAGATTTAATCAGAATAAAAACGAAGTCAATCCCCAGGGATCAGCTCTCGAGATTGTATTCAGCTTTATACATCAGATCAATTCCGCTCCAACACAAAAATTAAAACTTAGACAATATCATATTTGTAAAATTAATAGCTTGTGAAAAAAGGTAGCTTATCAACTTAATATGCTCGCATAAGCCCATGCACTGTGAAAGTCGATCAATATCATAGAAGAACATTATTTTGTTTGCTTATTATTAGACATCGGATTCCCTTACAAATACACATTAAGTTTATCCTTACTTATGATCAGGCATTCAGTTCCTGAATACTATTCATACTGTTCTCTGCTTGAATGTGAAGTTTTACAGTGAATATAATTGTGTATTTCCATGCATCGAGGATAATGCACATTGTTGTTGTTGTTATTATTATTATTGTTAATATTATTGTTATTATTGTCACTACTACTACTACTACTACTACTATTATTATTATTATTATTATTATTATTATTATTATTATTATTATTATTATTATTATTATTATTATTATTCCGAAGTTATAGCAGAAGCAAAGGAGGAAAAGAAGAAAGTAGAAAACGAAAACAAAAAAAGAACACCCTCTCGGAAAAGTCTGGTTTGTCTTTACATGGGTTTATCAATCTTCAATGAGGGCCGAAGTTGAACGTGCTGCTTTAAAGTACGCAGGAAATTAAGCCCTAAATAGTGTAATGTTTTATAGGTAAATCTTGACGATAATGTTTTGTGTTCTGTGGATAAATATTTTCCAAGGAGAAAACGCAGCGTTTCCTGAATGAATTTCCTCAGTTATTAAGTTCCTTCAAATTTTACTCAATAACATCTGTAGATGCAGAAAGATCCTTTTCTGGATTCGAACTTGTGCTAACCGACAAGCGTTCTAAACTTACAACTGAGCATTTGGAAAAAGGATAATTGTATACTCGTCAACTTACAGCGGCCGAAATGATATGTAAGGACAAATGCACAGTACATGAAATTTGACCAAATTTTAAAAAGTAGAAATTGAAAAATTTTCTTTTATGACCAAACATTCGTTAAAACTGTAGGTTAAATAATTACACACTCTGGCCTTTTGGTTTGAGCACCCTTGAAAGCTTCAGCATGTGATAACTTAAATGGCGAGCAATACACGGCCTAATGACTTGGAATTACTTGACTTCCATTTTTCTTTCACTTTTGCACATTAACATGGTTTCACACGATGTAGTTTGTAAAAAATGTTGTGAAAATTGTCAGCACAAACTTTGGTAGGATTAACTTTTTAAGAGACATATGGTTTTGCTACTATTTTAAAGAAAAGAGTGAACAGAATTCTGTGTTCCAGTTTTCTTTATTAGTATATACATAATATGGTTTATTTTTATTTTTTCCAAGTTTTATTTCTGCATTGAATAAAATACGTAATTAATTAGCATAATAAAGGTAAAGTAATGTTTTCATAAAAATGTTATCGTATCTGTACGTAATTTAAGATCTCTGTATAAAATTTTAGTGGTCCGGTATATGCCAAAATGTTGAAAGTGTTTAGATAAAAACTGCAAGATTTAGAAATTTTACAAGTGTGTGTCCTTAAGTGTCACAAAGTATAAGCCTAAAGCGAACCATATTAGTGCACATTTTCGAAATTATAGAGCGTAGTTTAAAGATTTTGACAGCTTAAACGCATCCGTATTTTAGATATCTTTAGCGCATGCAAATCCGATGTTTATTTATTATATTTGACAACATGGTGTTCAAAAATGGAAATCACTCGTGCTTTTTGTGTGGTTACCTGAAAGCTGGTCTTATCTGCATCTAAAGGACTTTTGCAGGAGGGACGTCATACACAAAGTCGCTATAAATTTTGTAACAGATGGTTAGGCAGAAAGACACATTAAGTCAGCATTTTTCCAATTTCTGGCTTAGCCACCGAATCAAAACTAGGTACAGCCCGGTGCACGGAAACTTTCCGATATGAGGAACAGCTGTTTAGGTTGGTAGTGAATGGCACCACGCCCCCAGTTCAAACCCCTGTCCCTGATACGAAGGCGTGCGCCTGTCCTTTGTTTCGCGATGGCAGAGGTGGACCAGAAGCCTAGACAGTTTAAGATACATTGAAACATATAATTTAGAATGTGTCTCATTGGACTTTGATTATTTTATCAGCGGTTATTGAGGATAGGGGCAAACGCCAGATTGCCAATCCTTTTCGAATAATGAACCTTCTTAGGTTTGTGTAGTTTTCTTGGGAAGGGAATGGGGGATGGGGCAGATCTATTTGTTTTATTATATGTGTATTAACTTGAACTCTACATTGCGCATATTTATTTCGAATCATGTCATTTCTTTACAAAATAATTTAAAGCTCCAACTTAAGCTCTATCTGCACAAAATATACCGAACATACAAAAGCATGTTTTCGTCACGTAGACAAACATAAGGGGATAACGCAAGACGATAATGTTCTAGTAATTAATCCATGTGTCCAGTATCCCCGTTCTTGGTATTTCTTCCACCAGTTTGAAGCAGTTCACTCCATATAGTTTCGCAGCCCTTGGAGCGTTGTATCCTTGTTCAAGAAGCTCAATTACTTTTGTCTTGTTATCCATATCGCTTGCTCACTTCAAATGGCATACATAGTATAAGGACAATGTATTCAACAAAGCTGTTTCGTGTGACCCACCCCTTGCCCTTCTACCTAGTTCCCGAAACCAAATACCACAGTTATGAAATCAAACCAATGAGCTACGGACACAGCCAGGAGATGATGGTGACAATCGTTTCTCACGGATTAAATTCCTCCTAACCCCTACCCTTGCATTAGGCACCTCGGGCACGCCTCTTGTTCATCGGTCATTGCTTGTGTTATTGTACTTTGATATAAACCAATAACAGATTGACATAGCCAGAATTGATGTGGAACAGGACTGGTGAAAGGGCTATGCCAACGTTAAATAAAGTAACACACCAAAAGATACTAACGGCATCGAAAAATTTCCGTGTATCGGACTGTACATTGAGGTCTATAAATTTTGAAGGTCAGGTTGCTAGAATTTATCCCCAATGGCTTGATTGGCAATCATTTGCAAGGTTAGAGCTTACAAATGGAATACAAACATTCTTTTGAAGGTTAAATGCTTCAAGTTTTTTTCAGGCGCTGAGAAAGACTGTCTGAATTACGAGATATATATTAAAATGTAATGCCAAAATCGTCATGCACCCTTACAATTTTTATGCTCTAGTTAAACTGCATATCTGAAAGTCCAAGCGTTCCTCGGCGTGTCATAGAGCTTTACAGAAGCTTGAACAATTTAAGAACAACAAATGTGTAAATTATTTTTTATTCTATAACCGAATAGATAATATCTGACTGAATGAATGAAATGGGTAAAATAAATGGATCAGTTGTCCATGAAGTCTGAAATTACATTTATCCTTTAATGATTAGGAAAAACCACGGAAATAACCTTATCTGGATAACTTACCCTAACCGAGATTCGAAGTCGGAGCTTTTGAATGTGACGCAGACCCCCTACTCTCACACCACTGAGGTGGGCTAAGCTAAAATTGCTGATTGAAAATATTCTGGAGGCAATAAGGTTTTACGAGGATTACTTTGAGTTGAGAGAGAGAGAGAGAGAGAGAGAGAGAGAGAGAGAGAGAGAGAGAGAGAGAGAGAGAGAGAGAGAGAGAGAGAGAGAGAGAGAAGGGAAAGGAAGGGGGAGATCCGCAGAATCCGTGCATGATAACAGAGGCCTTGTGTATACCCTATTGGTATTATTTTGTTACCATATAATTCATATCAAATAATACAAGTTTTAAATTTTAATTGATTCTGAATTCTTAGTAACAAAATACTTTTACAGGCCATACCTGATCTTAACTTATGGTTGACATGATGGTTTCCTTGCATCTGTTTGGATTGCACATACTATAGGCAACTACGATACACATTTAAATTATGGAGGGAAAAAGAACCTTGATATGAAATAAGCCATTACACCGTAACTCATTGCTTTCACCAGCATTCGCTTTGTTGGTGTAAATCAGTTTGCAGTTATAATATTTCTTTGAAAATAGTTTTCGTGGAGATGAAACCTATTAAGTAGATTCGTTTTTGTGCTCCAAAATCCCTTTACAATGAATTTCTTCAAAACCCATCGAGAAGATTTTGAGAACAGATAAAAATATAGGAGTTTTATTATGTCGTGGCTACAGCGCACAACAAAGGATGGTCGGAGCCGGGTTGCCCCACCATACTGGCGGTGCGTGTACCAAAGGCGCTCAAGGCCAGCCTGCCTCACATGACTGTTGTAAACGGGTGACAACAATCATAGAGACAGAACCAAAAGGGATTTTCTAGCTCATTCGAAAAGTGTCCGACGACCGACGCATTTGTAGAAGTTCGAGAAAGCTCCCTGTTACGTCATCCCCGGTATATAAGGAAGCGCGGCAGCGAGTCAGTTACAGGTATGTGTGGTCGGGGAGTCAGTTTTTAGTTTTGGTGTGTGTGTAGGTGTGTGTGTGTAGGTGTGTGTGTGTAGGTGTGTGTGTGTGTGTGTGTGCGTGTGTGCGTGCGTGTGTGTGTGTACGGTCGCGTCGAAAGAAAAATAGGGAAACAGTTAATGAGTGTGGAGTGACTGTATCGTCCAGGTGAGCTGTTGAGAGACAAAGTGAAGAAGGACAGAAAGGAGTGAGTCAAGGTTGCAAGAAGAAAACAGTTGTGAGTTGGAATTTCACGAAAGAATGTGGACTGTACTCACGTCAGTCTGTGTATTTGTGCAAAAGTTTTGGAAGAAACTAAAGTAAGAAAAAGTAATTGTACTGGATTTTGTTGTTTTTGTTACAATATACAATATATATAATACACGAGATAGCTCGTTTAATATTATAGTATCGTAATAAATATAGTATATGCAAAAGTTAGGAAAGAGGAAAGCAATTGTGCAGTACGATAATTTTTGTGTTTGTTCCAACGAGAATGTTTCAGATTTATTATCCCATAAGGCTTGAAGTGAACCTTCTAAGCATTCTGTATTTTCATTCATATTCGAAAGAAAGAAATGAATATGCTCATTTAAAGTGATACCTTGAATTAAAATGGAGAAGTCCTTTTGTATGTTAATATTCCTCTGATCTCCACTTTTTTCCTAAACATTTTCAAGAAATAAGAAATTTTGAATGAATATTTTCCGTTATTTCTGAATAATTATTTTATTGATTTAATATACATGTATTTTAATGGCTTCTGGGATATCGGTTTGTAATGGACTTGACCGAATGTATGTAGACTTAGACCAAATATTTTATCAACGTTTCAGGATGAACATTTCTATTGAATTATTTGTTTTTCCACATAGGCCTTTAGTAGCCTAAAGTTAAAAAAAAGCAGAATCAGACTAAAAATCCAGTGTCACAATGGGTCTTGAACACAGATCTTCGGCTTTAGGTGCTGTTGCTCTTATCACTGAGCTACTATGGCGACTTATCGATAGGACGTTAATTTCTCCAGTTGTCTTACATTTTTTCCGGTAAACAGTAAGGCGTTCACCACTTAATTTTAAATTAATATACCACAACTTACGACTTAAAATTTCATAAATCCCTCCACTCCCAGCTTCATAGCTAACCACTGTCAGCCCAATGAATGTTCTTCCACACATGTCATGTGCAGGCTGAAACTCGAAAGGTAGAATTAAATAAAAACAATTAATGCCATGATGGGGGTTTGAACCGTGGATCTTCGACCATGCTGTTCCTTTTACCACTGAGCAACCACGGCAACATACCAGTACTCCAGTAAATCCCCAACTGACGCATATCCGTTGTTCAAATCCCGACCAAGTCACTGGATTCCCAATTTGATTCTACCTTCCCAATTTCCAAGTAAGATTCCAGACATGGTCCTTGTTCTATAGTGTAGAGCAAGCATGGGCAAAATCGGATCAAAGGGGCCACTCTTGCATTCTTGCCTCACTCCACCGGACATCCCTCCCCATCATTGTTGTTCAGTTTCTGACAGGCCTCATTCAGCGACGAGCATGGCTTCATCGGAACTTCTGTTTCTGAAGAGGGCAAAGAGAATTTTTTGTAAGTTACAAAAAAAGGAAATTTTGCTGTTCAATATGCGGATTTCAATTTGCAAATATAAAGTGTTACAATATCAAACGCCACTTTGATCAGAAACATAAGGCAAACTTTAGTGATCTTATAGGTATTTATTTACAATTTTAGAGTACTTTCTGAATACTCGCATTTGTAGACGTATAAAAGGGACAATACGATTCCACCTTATAGGATTTTAGTTTCTTATTAGTTTATTTAATATAAGCTACTGCATTTCGCGTTTCAAAACTTGAGCACAATATTGAGTTTAAAACCAAACAATTTATGTCGATCAAATAGTGTTAAAATATTTTAAGGCTAAATAGCAACTGAACTTTACTGCTTTATTTATTGTGAAAGAGAAACCACTTAGTATGTTAAATCATAAGGCAGCGTAAGACTATTACGTGCACAAGAGAAATAAAGGTTATAGACTTGAAAGTTATGTAATTTGCCTGGCCAAGTAGGTGACTAATAATTATCGTATGCAAAATATGTGTAATATAAACACAATAGTGAATAACAGCGTAGAAATTACTACCGCGCAGGTGGAACGAAGCCACTACGCTTGTATCCAAACCGCCTTTGTCACTCAGCAAGAGATTGTGGGATGAGTAAGGCAAGTTCAATCGTCACCTCTCCTCTCGTACCCAGCCTGGTGTAGAGGTTAAATTGTAATTACCAATTTTTTTTAAAAAATGTCATGAAATTATGCCATTTTCTTCAGAGTGTATCATTTAAATATTATATAATGTGTAATGTTTTCTTTATCTTTAGTACTGTAAGCAATGATGTTAGCTTGGCTATCACCCTATCCTTTAGATTTTAACAGCTGTGTTAAATATAACTATTTCATGAATAGGATTGTACCATGACATTTTTCTACCTCATACATACGTACTCGTATAAATATAAACAAGACATACAGGGACTATAATAGATTTCGACGCTATTTGATGGCAGTAGATAGGTCGATAGGGTACAGAGATCAGATCACAGCCTCCGTGTTACGCAAATTTCAGCGCTTAATCATTAATCTGGAAGCCTGTTGGATCCATGCAGCTAATGGCCAGCCTCGCGTTTGCTACTTTTATGACTCCATATTTCCTATACAGGTTACACAAAAAGGGATCGAACCCGATAGATTTATAGACGGCGCATTATTCTTCATTGTCCAAACACGACAGACAGGCGCCCATATTTTTGCCCATTATTGTCGATGTGGAATTACGTGAACGAGAGAGACGGCTACCCCAAGCCTGGTCACACACCGACCAAGTGCAGAAGTACTAAATGTATGGTCTGTGTTTATACCTCAGGAATTGCTCTCTTTGTGTGTTACCAAGGAAAGCTTACAACTATAAATTACTTGCTGTATCAACGAACGTTATGTTTCAACTATCTGCTCAAACGGCAGCTTTTATCTTTCTTGCTCGTTTTACTTTCCTTACTACTTACACTAAATAGAGGACGTTTGTACCCCAGTCAAAATGTCAACACAGAAATTTCATCGGAAGCACGTGTTTCAAGGCTCTCTGAATCCCAAAACGAAATGTTTAGCAAAAGGTTTCTGTGTGCGTGAGAAAGAGACAGAGGGAGAGTGCGTGTGAGAGTGAGAGAGAACGACATAACTTCAAAACAGAACTCGGTTAGGTACCAAAATTTATACCTATTTAAGTTCAGCGTCTTCCAAGGATGCGACATAATGATTTTCAAGAAAATCCTTCACCCCAAGCCACCTTTATATTGCGAAAAAAACGACGAAAGTCCAGTCCAATTATTTTTTTCGCTTTATTTTCTTCTAACTGAATGCACAACACAGTTCTCCTTTACTGACGTAACACAGTCTGCAGTCTTTCATGTTATTACAACTCACAATTGTTTTCTTCTCGAAATCTTAACTCACCCCTTTCTGCCCTTCTTCACTTTTTCTGTCTCTCAAAGAGCTGACTTTGACGATACAATAACTCGACACTCGTTAACTGCTTCGATATCTTCCTTCACGACGGTCTGGTTCTCTCACGTACACACGCAGCTGACACAGTAAAACTAAAAGCTGAACTGACTCGCTCCCGCCACCTCGCCTCCTAATGTAGCGGAGATGACGTAACACGGTCCTTTCTCGAACTTCTACAAATACACCGGCTACCGAACATTTATCGAATAACCTGAAAAGCCCCTTTTGGTTCTGCCGCTCTAATTGTTGTCACGTATTGACAACAGTCGCGCGAGGCAAGCTAACCTTCAGCGTCTTTGATGCACTTGGCAGTGTGATGGGGTGACCGGGCCCTGACCGTCCTTTGTTGTGCGCCGCGGCCGGGTCAGAATATAAAAGACTTACGCCAAGTTTTACTTTTCCAAAAATAGATCTAACAGTTTTCCTTAAAATACCGCACGTTTAAGATATTTACATGACAATTAAAACGCAGATCTTGAATTTTCTTGAACAGCCTGTGAAGTCCTCATTTGCAATCACTTTTGTATGACTCCTAAACCGTAAAAGATAGACAAAATCATACTCCCCAATAAATGGACCTAAGTTTCGCTAAAGCATTCGATTTATAAAAGTTTTTGTACGCTAAACATTTCCGAGATATTCTGTCTTATTGATTTGAAAGTTCAAACAGAACTTTGCTTTTTTCAAGTGGGAAGCGGCTATCCTATTTTCCTTGTGGTCATTCAAAGAGCATGGAATTTCAAACCCATCGTGTAGTGATCCGGAAAAAAAAAATATTTTGTTGTTTAACGACGCTGTCAATTGCCAGGATCACATCAGCGTCGCCGGTGTGCCGGAATTTTGTCCCGCAGGAGTTATTTTACATGCCAGTAAATCTACTGACATGGAGCTGTCGTTTTTAAGCACACTTAAAAACCATCGGCCTGGGCCGGGTTTGAACCCGCGACCTTGGGAACAGTAGGCCAGCGTCTAACCAACTGAGCCACCCAGACCGACATAGTGATCCGGTTTTTAAAACTTTTGACTACCGCTTTGGTTTATTATGTTCTTTTTCTGACCCAATGTTATATGCGTAATGGAAGTTTATCTGGATTAACATATCATTTAGTGTCCGAAGCAACACCTTGATGAATCGGTATCGTCCTGATATGAAGTAAATTCTCAATCGTGTCTTTTTTGAAAGTGAAAATGAAGAAGCAAATAAAAATAATTGCACATATTAAAAAAATGGCTATGGGGTTTCAAGGTCTGCTGAGCAAGATGGTATAGGTACCTACCTCATGATTTTAACTTTCTGAACTTTTGCTGAATAAACCTATGATGTCATAGAAGTGCTTATTAGTCCACTATTATTATTGTTGTTGTTGTTGTCGTCGTTGTTATTGTTGTTAGTATTAGTATTCATCTCGTAGTTACTCTGTGTGTTGCGGACAGTTAGCCTTCTAGGTCCCATTCCTGTACCATACCATCTTGTTGTATCATGTGTCCACATAGACCTTAGCAATTACTGTATCTCTGCTTTTTGACAGGCAGCTAGCTGGCAGCTCACAGAGACCTTAGTGTTGGGCAACTGCATCTGTGCTTCTATTTCGTCATAATTGGTGTTTTCAAGGTCATTCCCTATGCAGCATGCTAAAATTACGCCGTATTTTAATAATGAATTGTAATGAAAGAAATGCCAAAGACAACTTTGCCAAAGGAATCCGTTACAGGCATCTTTACTATCAGAAAGGGTCATCACATAATTGTTGCATGTTTTGCACTATGATCCCATTTTAATGTGTCGCCTTCACCAGATTGCTCCACAGTATTAATGAGCACAATATTCTAACACCTTTCACGGTTTATTTTGTTAAGGGTAGGGTTAGTGAAGTGTTATGAATTGTATATCTGCTCGTGTTTAAGTTGTATTTAATTTTAAAAACCTATTTCATTTTCTATTTCCAGGTAAGTTCCAGAAAGTTTATACGATTCTTTATCCTAAGAGAAGAGTAAGTACCTAGCTCAGAACATGCATTCCTGTAGAATAAATTGGTAATTACCTGTAGATTAAGAAATTATTTGCAGCAGTGTTAGTATAGTATGTACTACGATACTGTTTGTATTACTCGCCTTGGACATAAAGTACAGGTGTGAGGGAATGGCTTGGTAACCCACATACATCACGTTGTCGGTTAACAGCAGTTTTCCATGCGTAACTGGGAAAAAGTAGTTCAGTCAGATGCTTTCTGTGCATCTATCAGCGGGAAGAAACGTGTGTATTGATAGACACCATCTTAGGAAGGTATATAATTCAGATACATAATGTTCCACCAAGCTTATCGATTTATCTGCCATGCGTTTATGTAACTTCAAAATTAATTTGAACCCTTTATACATATTTCGCGACATGTTGCTTGAAAAGAGTAAAATGTGGAAGACTAGCTGTTGGTCTGTGCATATAACACGGTTGAATACATTTTGTAATAAAAAAGTCCGAAAATAAGGCTCGCTTAGCTCTGAAGCTACATGGGTATGGTTTTTGTTTAGATGGTCACGTGGTAAAGATTTGTAAGAAAGGCGCTGAAAATGTGAGTGAAAGTAGTTTATGAGAGCTGTAAAGATAACCTGTAAATTTCTCCGAGTCCCAGGCACTCGTAGCTCAAGTCATAAATTTGTGACCCGATCGTTTAAGAGACGTAGTTTTGTATATAAGGAGTTCAAAATAAAGACAAAGTTTTTTTTCACTCTATTTTAAAACAAAAAGCAGTTTAGTCTGATGTCCAAAGTAGGTTCACATGTTACATTTTGGATCATTTGTATCGTACAGAGCAGAGCCTGGGTGGCCCTTACTGTTATGTTTATTATTGGGGTTTTCAACAATTCAACCCCTAAAAAGTCAAGAAAAAAGAAAAACCTTTCAAGCTTTTAGCATTTGTGGTAGAGCAAGCACATATATGGACTTTCCGCTTTATACATATACCTAAATACAGGATATAACAAGGTACGGCCAAACCTTCTATACATTTCTCACAGGTTGAACAAGGAAAATGTTATGTGGGCATGATAACGGAAACGCCGTACAACTCTTCTTCCAAATTCAAGAATTGGGCTATTTAAAACCCGTTCCGACATCAAAGGATTTTAATGAAATTGTTCTGCTCATCTTTCTTTTGCCGTCCCACATCTCATCTTCCCTCAGGAGAATAAACTAATGGTCGTGAGGTATCTTCGCAACATTGCTGTGCCATTTTTTTCTGACATTTTTTAATCCCTTCAGCCATTGTCTTGTTAAAGTGTAATTCTCGTCTCATATCCTAGCTACTTATTCTGTCCCTCAGACTCATCCCAAGAGTGACCTTAAGAATTGCATTTTGGAGGTTTGCATTCTTATTATGTCCTCTTTTAAAACCCAGGTTTCGCTTCCGTAAAGTAGCGTTGGTTTCGCTGCCACATTATGCAGCCGTAATTTTATATTTTATTACATATTTATTATATATTTTTATTATTATATTAATATATATTTATTTATGTATATTTATTATATTTTTTAACTTTATATTGTTTATAGTTTTCTTTAGATATGTTCTAATACAGTAATTGTTGCATTGTATTTCTTAATATTACTTTCCGTTCCTTGATTTGTATTATACACCGAGATATGACTTCCCAAATATTTATAGCTATTAACTTGTTCCATTATAGCACCGTTTATAACCAACATTAATATTGCGAAGCGCACAGGAACAGATTATAGCAGCACGCATATCACTCTTTTCTTTCAGGAAATATTGAAAATGCCCTGTTGATTACGTCTGGTTAAGTTATAAGTGCTATGTTCACCGTGAAGTTACGACTCATTTCATAGCCTTAGTACACATAAGGTCAACTGTTTAGTTTCATTACGAGCTTGGCAAGCACGTGACTGTTTAGTAGTGTTCATCACGGACTTGGTTTCCAGTACAATGCAATGAATGTGTACACAATTGCACATTTGATGTGCATTTTGCATTGAGTCTTCGTGCCCGTACTGTGGATGACTGCGAAGCAACACGCAATTCTCCTGGGATATATCAGCGCATCCGGGATTCAATGCGACAGCAGCTTGATGCATGTATCGATGCTAACCACGGTATTTTGAACACTTCATGTTAAGAAAGCGTTTCATGTTATATGCTGGCTTGTTCTGTTCCTTAGTGTTTCTCTTGATTAGATACTATATAGAGTTGCAGAAAGCGAGTTCTGATGTGGAGATAGAATTTTCATGTGCCGTTTTCTTCTTTTAAATCTTACATATTTAAATGGGCAATTCTTGTATATATGTATTCCGCGAAACTTGGAAACGGCTCTAACGATTTCGATCAAATTTTGTATACAGATAGGGTTTTGCTGTTTAAGTTCAGCTATATAGGTGTAATTCCCAAAAAAAAAAAAAACGCGATTTTGCATTAAAAAATAACATTTTTTATTCCCGCTTCTACTGCGAAATTCTTGTATACATATTCCCGGTATTTCAGAAACGACTCTAAAGATTTGATTAAATTTTTGTATACATGCATATTACCTTCACAGCGTCTTCTCTACTCACTTTTAGGTAACACATTCACATCTCTTTCACCACTCACTCTTCTATAAACCATTTTCCATAAAAAACGTGATTTTGCACCAAGAAACATTGTTATTCGCAATTTTAAAATAAGTCATACCATGTTCTATATGTTTGGAATATAAATGCTATTACATTCACACTGTTTTCTCCTCTCACTTTTAGGTAACACATTCATATCTCTTTCTCTACTCACTCTTCTACAAATAAATACACAATTTTCTGTATGTTTAAAATAGAAATGCTGCATATTACATTCACAGTGTTATCTCTACTTACTTTTAGGTAACACATTCACATTTCCTTCACTGCTCACTCTTCTATAAACCATTTTCCATAAAAAACGTGATTTTGCACCAAGAAACATTGTTATCCCCACTTTTAAAATAAGTCATACCATGTTCTGTATGTTTGAAATAGAAATGCTATTACATTTACACTGTTTTTTTCCTCTCACTTTCAGGTAACACATTCACATCTCTTTCTCTACTCACTCTTCTACAAATAAGTCATGCAATTTTCTGTATGTTTGAAATAGATATACTACATATTACATTCACAGAGGTTTCTCTACTTACTTTTAGCTATCACATTCACATCTCTTTATTATATTCATACTGTTTTCTCTACTCACTTTTAGGTAAGACATTCACATCTCTCTGTGCTCACTTTTCTACAAATAAGTCATACAATTTCGTGCATGTTTGAAATAGAAATGCTATGTATTACATGCACACTGTTTTCTCTACTTGCTTTTGGGAAACACATTCATAATTGTTTCTCTACTCACTCTTCTAGAAATAAGTCATACAATTTTGTGCATGTTTGAAATAGAAATGCTGCATATTACATTCACACTGTTTACTATATTCACTCTTAGGTGACACATTCACATCTCTTTCTCCACTCACTCTTCTACAAACAATTCCTATCATCTATATAACTTGGATGTTTGTATATATCTAACTGTTAAGCTCGAAAACCGCTTAACCAATCACCGCGAAATTCGGCACGTATATGTATTTTTTATGGGGAAATTTTTTATGGCAACAATTTTACTACACAATATATTACTTTAAAATGACTTTCTACTCGCATTTCTTTTACGTAGCACATTCATTTATCCTCTGTTTGCCCTTCAACATACAATTAATATAATATTCTATGATTGAATATAAATGCAACGTATTACATTCACACGACTTCCTCTACTAATTCTTCCTTTACGATGCACCATCAGTGTTCTTTCGCTATTCGCCCTTCAACATATAATTCATACAATTTGATATGTTTGAAAAAGAAATACAATGTATTACATTCATACTATTTTCTCTACTCACTTTTGTTTTACGTAACAATTCACATGTTATTCCCTATCTTTTATCAACTTCATACATACCAACGCCTATACATGTCGTATGTTGAAGAGTGGGTAAATTCCAAAACGATTGACCGATCGCCATGAAAAGTGACATATCTAATTGTTTTCATGGCGAAGGCTTTTATGGAATCCATTTTACCACCCAACGTATTACGTTCAATTGTTTTTTTCTACTCCCTTTTCTTTTACCTAACATACTACTCCCTATACATCCGGTCATAGAACATCATAAGAAGCAGGATAGCAAGGTAAGCCAATCAGAAGAGACCAGCAGCATAAGAGAGATGGAACCCCCTCCACCAGCCACCACGCCTCTGGACGCCCCGGGCCAATCAGCGCACGTTGCGCATGGTATAAATGGAGCCCCACAGACAGTCGACGCATCAGTCGCAGTGATACCTTCCACGAGGAGACTTCGACAACGCCACTGAGGATGTCTACCGCAGTTGTAGACGAAACGTCTGGAAGACAGATCTCCAGCAGACCATGGCATAACAGCCCGGAAGATATTTCTTTCTACAACAATCCATACACTTGAAATATAAGTGCAACGTATAACATTCACACGTTTTTCTACTCATTTTTGTTTTACTGAACACAATCACATTTATTTCACTACTCCCGCTTCGGCGAACAATTACGAACAATTCATACAATTTTCTATATGATTGGAACAGAAATGCGTAGCCAAGATGGACATAATGGGAAATGAAATGAATTCCGGAATGCGACAGAGGAAACAAATATGAAAACCGAATTGGAAAAATGTAAACTACGGAATAGAAAATATAGGAACAAAAATGGACAAAATGGAAACAAAAATGGAAGGCAAATTGAAAATGTAAACTCCAAAACAGAAAAGATGAAGACGGGAATGTCTAATTTGAAGATAGATCTATCGGAGAATACTAAAGAGCGATTGGCCAGGGTAAATGAAGTCATGGAAGAACTCGACGGAAAGATGAAGGACCTTGGCGAATGTGTTAACGCCCTGCAGTCAATCGCAGCAGCAAGGAACCATATTTCTCCATAAACAAATGCTCAACAAATGCTCAACGAAAACGTCAAACTGGATGGATATCTATGGGGGAGGTCTGCGTTCAGCAGTAGATGTTTTACAGCTAAAATTAAATTATGAAATATTTGTATCTCGGAAATGACTCTTCACAATTGCAACTAAAATTATTTAGTTAACGTTTTGACTTTCTGTTTATCTAAATAAGTATCTTCTCCAACAAAAAACAAGATTTCACAAAAACAGAGGTGAAAACCGCCGAGCGAAGCTTGGTCGCCCAGGTACTGTGAGTAATATGTCTTGAAAGTTTGGCCTCCCTTCTTGTTACATTCTGTAGATAGTAATTCGCACGCTGTATATAAGCGTTTCTCTTTAACAAATGTAATGCGACGGAAATTCACGGTACAGTTATCAAGCGGTGCGTACAACTCGACTCATTAGTTTGTCAGTACGTTAAAGCCTTTATTACAACGCAACATATTTTGCCTACAGTTACCGTAAGCTAATGAACTCAGCTTTATACATAACTTGAAGCTATTAACCACCTTCCAGTATTATTTATATCCTACGACTTATTCTATTTTGGGTCGGCCTGAAGAAGTAGAAAGGACAAACTAAATAACTACCACTTTGAAGCAGACATCTTGATGATGACGACGATGATGGGAAGCTACCGATGGACTTAAAGTTATATAAAATTTAACAGCTAGTTTATAACGATAGATAAATAAGGCAATTATTCTTTTCTGCTTAAGTGTGGTCCTTCATTGTAAACCCAGAGTTCTCCATACTTCCCCGTTTTCCATTTTGTTTTCATCTTTACAAATTATCTTAACCTATCACTGGTATCTTGTTAACCTTGTTTTACTTTCACTACTTTTCTTCCTACGTAGCGTCATCCGTTCTTTCCGATCAGTTTCAACAATCTTCCTTACTCCAGTTTTTTCAAAACAGCGTCTTCCTTTATTCTTCCTGTTCATTTCACAGATTTGGTATTTCTTCGTGCTATTTCAGGTGCTTCCACGAATATTTTGTCATTTCATCGTAAGATAAAGCTTCCACCTATAAAATGCCGCATTCTGCTTGAAGCAGTTAGCTAATTTGTTGCTTAAGCCTTTCTTTAAGGAT
Source organism: Tenodera sinensis (assembly GCA_030765045.1). Lineage (NCBI taxonomy): Eukaryota > Metazoa > Arthropoda > Insecta > Mantodea > Mantidae > Tenodera > Tenodera sinensis. The sequence continues at coordinate 253,205,858 of CM060964.1, read as the reverse complement.
CTACAGATGATGTTTCGTTTTCTATTTAAAGCATCCCTTGTGACTCCTATCACACGTTTGACTTCACTTGACGTCTGTTAAATGAGTACATACAGTATATCTGAAACTATGCAATTTTTCCACTACGAATTCGTGTGTCTTTTTTACTTTTCCTTTTCCTCCAATAATCACAAACTTTCTCTCTTTCTCTCTCTCTCTGGCATTATTTTATCCCCTAACCCTCAAGCTTGCCATATATCTCTATCAGAACCTTTCCTAAAGTCGTCTGCTGTTCTGCTAGCAGTGCAATATCACATCTTGTGCCTCTTTGTTCTTCCTAGCACCATTTTCCCCTCGTTCTGGAAACAACTATTTTCCCCATTTCCTTATTATACGTAACCTATATTGACTCGAATAATAATACGATGTGCAAAATATATTTGAGTTCTTCCACTGGTTATAATGCATCTTCGTAGTTAGTGTAACAATCCATTACACAACCACCTCACCCGGCCGCCAACTTCATGCCCACGGGAGCATGACTGAGATGGAGGATCATCCATCCAGTGTTATGGTCATGCTTCTTCCTGACGGTTTTCATCATCTGTAGACCCAAATACTTTACCATGCCGTATCCTCATCAGTGGACTTGAGCACGCAACTGCAGCACTACACTTTAGTCCAACTGCGTAATTTTAATAACAATACACGTTGCAAACAAATTCAATTGGGTTCTCATTACTCCTAATACTATGATAATACTACACCAGGTGAGTCAGCCGCGCCTTATTTTTTTGGAACGTAGGCCACCCATCTAACGGCATATGCGCCTTAGACCAGGTTTGCGCTTACTAAAATGTATTGCTTGACGTTCTTACAGAGAGGAATGCGCAAAATTGAGAGCAACAGTGGTTTAAGGGTCAGAACGTACTCCTCGCTAAAGTACACCTGAAAAACATACGACTCGTTTACTGAGAGCAAATTCCAGTTTCCGGCCGATTTTACAAACTTTTTATTAGAGTATACATAGCAACGTAATTCAGTAAACGCCTCGCAAAAAATGGACCTATCATATGGCTATACTAACAACGTCAGCTAAAAAGAAAATGGTGGATTCTTGTACTTAGAGCATGGGTTGGCTGCTAAAAATTAGGAAAAATTTAGACACGCCCCATCCATCATGGACCCGTACAGTCAAAACGGACATATTATTAAACAACAGTTTATTTAAATTTTTGCGTGAACTACGCCTCGTGCATCTCAATTAATATACAGAACAACTTTTGCCATTGAAGTAATAATATTAAAACGCCCAGCAAATGATTCAAACTGTCTTAAAAGGCTAAATCAAGCCCGAAAACTCGCTAGGTGGCAATGGCATAGCGCCAGGCATGCAAGTCCTACTATTGAAAGCGGTACGTGCTTTTAGTTAAGTCTCGAAATAGCTGAATAGGTTTGTGACGGGTCTTCTGCGCTAAGCCCTAATGACAGGTTCGAGTCTCAGCATTGTAAATATTTTTTTTTATGTTCATCATAACTTGGAAACCGAATTCACAATAATCTAATTATAAAGTCCCTGAGCGTTTAGGGCATTATAATTTATATCGTTTTTGGTTGTCTGCATTTTGTAATTGAACAGATATAATGTCTTCTGCCCCATTGGACTGGCATGATGTAGTATGTTGCGAATGCCGACCCCTGCGTTCTCCACACGTATGCTGTCGCAAGATATTTTGTGCCAGTCTTTCATTATGTATTCGACAGACGAGTACGTAGATATGCTTTTGATCTACGGATAAACAAGAACAAATACACAAGCGGCTCAGCATCTATATCGGGAGAGATATCCGAACAAGCGACATCCAACAGCAAACACCTTCCGGAATGTTGAAAGGTGTCTGCGTGTAACAGCGTCACTTGCAAGAATGCTTCCTCATAGACACCCACCAGCAACATCGGGTGTTAATGCAGAAGCAGTTTTGAATGCCACCCAGAACAATCCGCATACTAGTACACGGTCAGTTGTTCAGGAAGTGAACATCAGCCAATCTTCTGTAGTGTGAATATTGAACACTAATAAGTTTCATGCTTATTGTTTGCACCTACACCAAGCACTTCACGGGAGAGATTTCGAAGCTCGAGTAAACTTTTGTGAATGGTTGCTGGAGCGAGTAGCAAGTGATGTGGGATTCGCATCCAGTATATTGTTTTCTGACGTATCAAGATTCCACAACAATGGAACTGAAAATCGTCACAATATACGCGAAAGGAGTGTTGATAATCGTCATTGGGTAAGGGAGGCAGCATTCCAAGAGCAGTGGGGTGTAAATATCTGGTGTGGAATCTTGGGAGACCACCTTGTTGGACCATTATTCTTCGAGGGGCATCTAATAGGAGCATGCTAGCTGGAATTCCTCCGTAGCTCACCCCTTATTATTAGGGAATGTGCCACTGCAGGAGCGAATGACGATGTGGTTTCAACACAACGGCGCTCCTCCGTATCGGTCGAGGATCGTCTGCAATCATTTGAATGCTGCGCTTCCTGGTCATTGGATAGGAAGACAAGGACCACTTTCCTGGCCTGCCAGATCACCAGATCTGACACCACTTGACTTCTTTCTCTGGGATTATTTAAAAGAACGCATTTATGCAGAGGAGCTGGGCAATCTTGAAACTCTTCGTCAGCGTATTACAGTGACTTCTAGAAATGTTCAACCCGCCATACTACACCAAGTCAGGGGCTCCATCCAACAGCGTGTCCAGGCGTGCATTACCCAAGAAGGTCACCAGTTTGAGCACTTGCTTCGTTAGAGGAGTCGTGTTCCAGGAATAGAAAAAGGGTCATTCCAGCGCCTCAAAACATACCACTATGAAACATTTTTAATAGCACAATAATTCATTGTCTGAAAAATTGAGCTTAACTTCCATGTTAAACTCTGACAATGTAATTTCCTTGGTTTCTGTGCTCAAATGTGTATAAATGATCATTATTTCAATTGCACCTACCTATAGGCGTGTTTAAACAACTACATAATAAAATTGTAGTTCACCAATAAAGAAACATCAGGCAATGCCATAAAACATAAATAAATCAATAAAAATGAATATAATAACAGTTTTCAGATTAATAATTTGTAAATTGTGAGGATTGCAAGGTAAAAAAAATTAGTACATGCAGGTGATTCGAACCACCTTCACAGCAGACACATTACTTCGGAGTCTTGCGCTTGTTCCAACTGAGCTACCTAGTAACGTGTGAGGTAAACATTCCATTTAAGATGTAATACTCGCTGGTTCCAGTGAACATTTGCAGAAGTGCAAACGTCAGCTCTCTAATTATGAATTTATTAAAAGGCGATGTGATAACATCTATATTAGTACTAATTTCATCGAGTGTTTAACATCCATGTTAAATACGCGGGTGGAACCTAGGAATGGGGTCGATGTTTTCATGTTGGACTATAAAATGCGGATTGCATAAAACTCGAGAATAAGGGGCAGCTGACTCACCTGGTATTATAAGCAATACTTACTTAAGCGGGTAGGTACAGCTTAAGGGGTAAGAACATTAATGCTATTCAGTAATTGATTCTTCTTATGGATTAATCATACAAATTTGTTATTGAGGTCTTAAAACATAAGCTCTTTTTCATGCAAAATGAATCTAATTATAATTTCACTGTAAATTAATGTACAAGCCTAATTTAATTCTTCAAAATGGCGGACCTTGCTATGCTGGAACCAAGATTTCCCTGATATAAATTCTGACCATTTTATAAATATATTTGAATTCTGTTGTTTTTATTTCAAATATTAAGATTTGTTTTATCGAAATGACCAGAACTACGTTTCTATCTGTGTAAACAACAGCATAAATTTATTTTAAAATTAGCAAAACAGTTTTGCTAGATTGTTTAATCATATTTTTTCCAGAAAAACTATTAGAGTAGCATAATTCTAATCAGTTATACATTAACATGCGAAAAATGTTTCATTTGGATCCCTTCGCTTGTTTTTGAATTATCAAGGAAAAGGTTTAGAAAAGTGTACGTGGTGGAAAATGAGCTTTAAAATTTTGGGCACGTTTTCAAGTATTTATAACATAGTGCAGCTTCTTGCTCTTTAGATAATTACTCTCAAACTAATGCAGATAGTTCATCATCACCGTCACCGTCATCATTATCATCAGTATCGTCATCATTATCATTATTATTGTTGTGTATATAACACGAAGAACTTGCATGCTTTGCTACACACCCATGTAAGCTTACAATTAGATAAGGTCACTGTAATAATAACTTGATTTAGAGGCAAATAATGATGAAATAAAAAAGTGTCACTTCATTATTCATGACAAAAGTGTTCCAAATATGGCTCCTATCGTGAAATATATAAATGTGAGCGTAAGCTGTGAAAATAGTTAAGCACACATAATTTTGTTAAAATTAATTAACTTTGGAAAATATTTTAATATTAACAGTTGCTTTTCAAACAAATAGTACAAATAAATGCGGTTTTACGTGGAATGGCACCATATTTAGTACGCACCACCAAGGGCTTGCTTTTAATATGGCGCTTGTTTACTGAGCTTACATTTCCTATGTACGCAAGTAAATTGTTCTACGATAAAAGAAAGAATCCTGGGCTTCTGTGGTGCAAAAAGCTGGGTTATAATACAGTAGAATCCCGATAACTCGACATTCCGTATAACTCTTAGATGGGGAGAATTGACTCAATGACTCTCTTCGCCTACGCCGTAGTTTTAACCCCGTCCACTTTGTCACAAAAACGTGTAAAGCTTTACAGTAAACATAATTCAATATTATATTGACAAATTCTGCTACAAGTTCTTCCTATATTTATTATGGGAATTAAAATTCGTATCGAAATAGCTCTAAACATGTTTGTCTACTAATTTATATTATAATACAGCTTCTGCTTTCGGATGATGCAATAAACCGCCTTTCTTAATTACATTTCTGTGAATTTGCCCAGCTTGTATAGTATGTCGAACTGTGTTACTAGCTTGTGATAGACTAATAATCTGGCCACGTGTAGTTTCTGATCTGTGTGAACCAAGCAACAGTTGTTCATTTAGCGGGCTGTCATAAATAATCAACACCTTCCCTTCACGTCATTGGTTCTATGTCCAGCCAGTAGCATGAATACTGGTGATATTGCAGGGGGGGGGCAAAGAGAAGGAAAGAAGGGAAGGGAAAGAAGGACTCGTTAAATATTCATGATACCCTTGCATTTTAATAAATTCGTTTTCTGTACGTGGTAAGCTAAACTTTAAGTTGCATATTTCTAGTTATAGTGCAGCTTACAAGATTTCAAGATTACTGTTAGTTGTGTTCAGTTTGTGTCAGTGAAAATGCTGAACGAGAAGTAAAGACAAGTTAACATGACAATGGAAATTAAAGTGGACAAAGAGGAACATTAATACGTAACGAATGTTAGAATATGTTATACTTTTGTTTCTTATATTGTGCTAGAATATGTATTTGTTATTTGCAGTATTATGTTATGAGTTGTGAATAACAGACGCCTTATTCCGTAAAACTCGACATTTCGGTAACTCGACAAACTGTCAGTTCACATTAGATCGAGTTATCGGGATTCCACTGTAGTTATATTTCAAGGTAAAATATGTTTTGTAACAAAAACGTATCGAAAACTCACTTTTACACTACAAATTAAGCACAAGTTATAGGACTACTTCTTCCTCTTACTTTGTAAGCATTACTAGCGTCCTGTGGTGTAGTTCATGCTGGTGCTTTGTAAGTGTGCCACTTGCTGGAGGGTTTACGTAGGGTGGCCATATTAGGAAAGGGGTCCATATTTGGGTCCTTTACCTTATACCTACCTACACGTTTTGCACGAGTTGACGAGAAGCAAAAGAACGTTCACTAACATTTTAAAACGCAATGCTGAATTTGCTTTTTAAGATATCATTTCTAGCATCCAGTAGTGCCAAACGCACAACTGGTATTTCCTAGTGTCTCGAGGACACACGTCAGAAATTGCGAAGAAGGGAATTATCGGAAACAGTTGGTTGCACTGTGGCGCATTGTGATGTCGCTGCAGGCGCGCCAACCTGATTTATGTCCTTAGAAGGGTCCTCCCTATAAATCACATTTCCACTGCATGTATATTTCTGTCACCGCAGTGACGGTGTTGTGAATGAATAATGCTCGAGCAATTAATTTATTGGCGTGTTAATGAAAATGGGAGGACTTAATTCAGGTGGAGTTTGCCGCTAATTTCTGTAATTGGAATCCTCCACTGGTTCGCGCCGCCACTTGAGCTGCATTACCTTCCCAGACAGAAGGCGTCGACAGTTCAACAGAGATACAGCACTACGTGTAGATATGTGTTCAACGGAGGTAAACCGGTGCTATCTCACCTATACCTATTAATATTCCACCTTTTGGGTGTACTTTTTCGAACCAGAATGTAGTATCAGTATGATACTACTACCAATTACACTGTGCACCTTGTGTTAAAATTTACATTTTTACTTTCCCTATACTAAATAGTGCCTATACTAAATAGAGGCACACTAGCATTCCATCCGAAAATTCTACACTGAAACTTCACCATAAACACATGTCTGACGCTCCCTGAATCCAAAAAGTAATCTTCAGAAAAAGTGTGTGTAACTGCGTGTGTGTATGAGCGCGCGTGTGTGTTTGTGTGTGTTTGTGTGTGTTTGTGCGCGCGCGTGTGTGTTTGTGTGTGTGTTTGTGCGTGCGTGCGTGCGTGTGTCTGTGCGCGCGGGCGAGCATGCTGAACGGCATAACTCAGAAACCAAAGGTCGCTTCAAAACCAAAAATCGTATTTAACTCCAGCGTCCTCCAACGATGCCACACTAGGACTTTCAAGAAAATCTGTCCATCCTACAATAACTTTTGTGAGGAGAAATGCCTGATATTGTTAATTTTCTCAAAATTGACTCAAACTATTTTAATTAAAATTCCTATTGGAAAAGTAGAATGAGACTGAAAAATTCAATGCCATAACCGGTATTTGAACTACGGATCTTCCACTCTCCGTCTGGTTGCTCTAACCTACAATGGCAGTATGCAGACACGACGCTAATTTCTCCAGCTGACTCGCATCTTTTCCGGTAAACCACAAGCAGATCTCAAATACATATGAGATAATATACTTCAATAGTGACAACGTTGAAGTATTTTAAGTCCCGTGCTTCATCTTCCAGTCTTTGTCTTACACACAAGTGTTATGAAAGAACTAATTTCCATTGATTGACCTTTTACTTCGTTAAAATATGAAGTCGTGTAACACGAGGAAAGCACATATTACATTTGTAATAATATGTAAGAAAATTGAAAATGTGCTTTTTCATACAATGTATCATTCATTATTTTGTATGTAATACTTTGTGAAATACATTCATCCAAAGCCCGATGAATCATTTGTGATCACCCTGTGTATCACAATTAGCTTGAGCATTAACCGCGCGGTTGCATCCTTCATTGGCTGGAGTAGAGTTCGTTGCTATCCTGCTTCCATCCAGTAGGTATAGTTTCATATCTAACTTTAAGTAATCAGAGGCATCAAATATCTTCCCCATGTGGAGAAAATCGAGTGATAGAAGCTGGTTGCGGTTTACTGCTGTGAATACCTTAATTGCGATGACAGTCTACTTATAAAATTGACTATACTGCTGGGAGTTAATTTATAACACAGAATTCCTGGTTTTCCTCTCTTTACAAATTTGTCATTGTGGAATACGCGATTTTGTCAGAAAAACTCCTAAATATTTAATTAAATCTGTTAAATAACTAATAAGACTCCAGTAATGCCATTACTGCTGGCATCATGATGTTGGCAGATGTCACATTGTGCATAAAATATTCTGTGCGTGCTTAAATGCTCGTTTGTGTTTAAAAATTTAAAGGAACCAGTCGTGCGTGTTAGCAAACATGATCATTCTTAGAAAGTCGAAAGTTGTTTGCCCTTTTGTTATGTCCTGTACTTCTCATACGTCTATTGCTGAATTATAAAACTTGCAGTTTATCACTTAATCATTCGTTTAAACCATAGCACTTTTCCTTTAGTACCATGAGATTAGTGAGAAATTCGACAAAGGCGATTTTGTTATTTTTTCTCTTAAATCTTCCTCTGTTCTCTTTCAAATCCTGAATGCGCTGGAAATTTTGTTTCTGTACTCATTGTTGATTTTCTTTTCATTTCCTCCTAATTTAACAAAGCGAAGGAAAAGGAGACATGTCGAAGTAAAAAGGGAGAGACAGGAGTAAGGTCTAGTAAACAAGACTTCCAACTCATTAACTGCATCAGACTGTATGTGTCTGCAACACACAAAAGACAGACGACTGAAGTGAAAAAGAAGAGGACCTATCTGTCTTTTCCTATTGTTTTCTTGTCTCGTTAAATTTGTAGAATTCGACGGGGATTTGCAGCGAAGTCGAGCAATATTGGGAACTGGTAGTTCCGATATTGCGTTTGCTGTAACAATCGAGTTTGCTCGAGGGGCTGAAGAAATTGTAACCTGGTGTCTAAGGGGAGTTGGAGACGAAACAATTTCACTGTTAAACCTTACTTAAATGCGTACAAAACAGGTAGTTAAGTTGCTCAAATCGTGCATAATTTTATTGGCACTGAAACCATGAAAATTATCAAGAAAAATGTGATGTGTTGCACTCACATGACTTTCTCTACCCTTTCTACAAACTAATCTTACAAAACGGAGTCTTCCTTCTGCTTCTTGTTAATCGGGATACACCTTCATTACACGTTTTTGTAGGTATCAAAAGAATATAGAAGATTAACGAGGTAGTCAAATGTTTTAAAAGCGGATCGCTATGTGATGAGTTTGAAAGACTACGCTTTTTGCGTGACCACGAGAAAAAAGAAAGAGCGACTTATCACTTGAGAAAAGTACAAATATTTAAACATTCATACCAGATAAGGATATATCTAGGAAACGGTAAAAGCTAAAATATGACAAATTCTGTGCTTTAAGAAAATATATATTTTTGGGTAGCAAGATTTGCTCTATTTCTTACTGTTTGCCAATTATAAAAGTGTCATTTTTAATGAAGAGAACTTCACAGGTTATTGCCAGAATATTTAATATTTACATTTTATTTTTCTTGCACATATGTTAAACAATATTGTTAGCCATTTATTGGAAAACCAGAAATAGAGAAACATTTTTCACGTGTAGGTAACTTGGTAACTTTCTTGAAAATCTTCCTAGGGTATTTTGGCAAAATGCTGAACATAAATGTCATGATGGTATTTATGCGAGTTTTCGTTTTTGTAGGTATCACTTTCACTTAGGGGCGCACTTACACACACACATACACACACACGCACGCACGCACGCACGCACGCACGCACGCACACACACACACACACACACACACACACACACACACACACACACACACACACACACACCTTTTCTAAAGATGTTCAGGGAGACTCAAAACGTGAAATCTCGGTGTGAAATTTTTGGATGGAATGCCATATTTGCACAATTAAACATACAAACATGACACATGGTTCATATTTACTTTTCCAATGACTTTTCCAGACAACAGAGGTATATGATCAATAGACGTTTATCTTGTCTTATTTATTTTTAATGATTTTGGTTAGAACACCATACTTTTATTATATTTACTTGACCAATAAAATTATATACAGTCTATCCACCAGCTCATGTCCCTGGCAGCAACGCAAGGAGTCAGTACATCAATAAATAATTGTAGGTAAAGAGTGATATCTGAAGCTGGACTCATTTTTCTGTTTGCGCTTACATTAGGTGCAACCTAGCCATGAGTCCAGCTCCAGATGTGTATGTTTTTAGAATTAATCACTAATGTACTGACAGCTTCCGTTCCTGCGATGAACCATGAGCTGTTGGATAGACCGTACTTATCTATTGAATTTCTGTGAATAGCCTGGCAAGTCTTGCTCATTGTGTATGATTGCGTATAAACACATTTTCTAGTTTAAATATAATTTCATTTTAAGGAAGTTTAATTCCAACTTTATTTTTCATTTTTGGTTGAGGATATCAACCGTAAACAATAAGTGGTAGAGAAAACTTACCGCACGCAAAATGTAGAGCTCATTGAAATATGAAAAATGTGTCATACAGGTCATTCTGAAGAATTGGTCATTTTCTAAATATTTGTTGTTTCACATCTATAATCTTTAGCAACTTAACTATCACGGTGCTGTATGGCGTCTTTAAAAGTGTGTTTCTTTTTTTTCCCTTGGATGAGCTCATTATTAGCAGAAACTGACTTGTAATATGTGAGCAGTAGTTCTGGTTTTTTGGCCGTTCTCTTGCCTTAGCCTTAACCTTAACCCTCTTAACTGGAGCGTATTTACACCAAGAAAAGTCACACAGTGCTGCTGAGACGTTCAAGATACACACTCAAACGTTGTTTGCTTTGCTCAAACGGATTTGTTCTAAGGAAAAAAAAATAAATAAAAAATAAATAAATAAATAAAATAAATAAATAAAAAATAAAATAATTAAGTGGCAGAATGTGCGTTTCGTTGTACTTTTGTTCAATAATTTTATCACCTGTATAACACAGTTACGCCTTTGGTTGAATTTTGTTTCTATAATTTTCAAAACATAAAAATAGTTAATTATACTATTATATGCTAACAAAGTGATTATTTCTTGTGTGAAAGCAGCAGCATATTTTACTTTCTCTACTGGTAAGTAGAGGAAGTATTGTATTCCACCCAAAAATTCCATGTCAAATTTTCACCGGAAATATATGTTTTGAGACCCCTGAATAAAAAAAGCATTTTTTTTAAATTTCTATTTATTTAATGTCGCTTTAACTTACCTGTCATATCGCGACAGTTTTACAGTGATTACAATGTGTTACAGTTTGTATGAAATGTGAAAAGCATGTTTAGAAAAAGTTGTGTGTGTGTGTGTGTGTGTGTGTGTGTGTGTGTGTGTGTGTGTGTGTGTGTGTGTGTGTGTGTGTGTGTGTGTGTGTGTGTGTGTGTGTGTGTGTGTGTGTGTGTGTGTGAGCGTGCGCAGCATAACTCAAAAATGAAAAGTAGGTTAAGTATTTTTTTAAGTAGGTTGGTATTTAAGTTGAATGTCTTTCAAGGATGCGACACGAAGATTTTGAAGAAAATAGTCTCACCTTAAACTACCCCTTAAATGGAAAATTTTTCGAAAATCTTGATTTTCTTGAAAATGGCTCTAATGATTTTGATGAAAATGCCGTATGTTTAAGATATTTGTATGACAAATTAAATACATATTTTGAATTTTCTGGCTATAGCCTATGTAGTGTTGCTTACTCTGGATGACTCTTGAATAAATGAATTAATCGTAAGAGATAGGCAAAATCTTACTCTTCAAAAAATATTGATCTCACTAAGTAGAGTGAACCATTTCAGAAATATGCCTTCTTATTTGAGTGTGTTTTGGAGAACTTATACTTCTGTCAAATTGAACATCGTTATTCAGTTTTTTATATGTTACCCGTGCAAAGGGAACGGAATTTGAAAGCTTTAAAAGATTTGACTATCACCCAATGTCTACTTTATTCCCGTATTCTGCTTGTACCCACAAGAAGATAATTTCTGTGAATGTTTATCTCAATTAACACGAAGAAGATATAGGAGTAAGGGTTTGTGAGAATGGTTGGTACAAGAGTAGGGAAAGTCATGTGAGTGCAACGCATCAGATTTTTTTACTTTCTCCAGTAAACGGCGAAAGAGCAACTTTGTGTTCATGTTATTTGTTAACTAGAACCCACTAATTGAATTCATAGTAGTGCGTTTACTAAGCAGATTTCCATGTATATTACCATGCAGCAGGGGCAACGAACTCCCAGCGATGATCAGCAATTACTTCAAGTTCCATTTGTAAAAGAAGCGAAGAAAAAGCCTAAAAATAGCATTTAAGGTCTATAGAAGAGAAGGTACTGAGAAGAAGCGCCGTTCGTATACCCAGATTGCAAAGCAGTATAAAGATTATGTGTAAAGGCCAAAAGGCCAAACAAAATGGTAGCGGATGAGAGAATAGCGACCGAATAGAGATCCAGTATACATGTCTTGTTTTATATTCCATTTATATATCGCCTTTAACCTCTAAGGTCATATTGGTGGCTTTTTACATTTGGAACAATTGCTTAACAGCAATGATGTCCTGGCTCAAATGACGTCTCTGTCGACTGGCCCTTAAATTCTCACTCACTTTCACTCACTCAGTAACTCACTCACTCACTCACTCACTCACTCAATGAAGTTCACTCGCTTTACGATGGTTTTATCTGTAGATTTCTTTTATTTTGGGTTAGCTTATTGGATTAAATTCACACATACACATTCACACGCCCATTCATACTTCCAGATGCTGGGGAGAACAGGAAATAATCCTAGCTAAAGAAACATTTCCACCCTCCAGCCGGAAATCGAACCCCGGATCTTTGGGTTTGAAGGATAGCTCTTGGCCACAGAGACAGTCAGTAAACAGGTTAAAGGAGGTTAAATTAAAGTGAGAAGAAGAGGAAACGGAAATAGCAAAGCGGGAATATGGATGTATTTTTAGTAGTGGGTGTGCTGAACAAGGTGGGAAAGAGAGAGTTTAAATCCTATACCTACAGTATTAATTCTAGACGGGGAAATACCTGACGGGGAAATTGCCCAGGCAATAAAAAATATGAATAATAGGGGAATAGAAGGAATCTCAGGGTTGAATTTATTAAATGCTTCTTAGAGGCTTCCCAAATCTTAAGACCTCCTGCAGGTGGTCTCCATCAAATTATTGTACGGAGAGAAGTGCCCTGAAACTTGGGCAACCAGAATTCCTCAGCAATTTTGGGCCAAAGGGTTTGATATGCTTTCTGGGTTTCAGACAGTTTTCAGGTAAGAGTTCTCTACTACGGACAATATTCTCGTATTAAAATATGAATTGATTCAAATTGGAATAGAAAGGTGTATATTTTAGAATGGTTTTTAATAGTGTGCACAAGGAAAGCTTTCTGGGTGAAACTTTACCACAAAGGGCTTTTCGGCAAAATGAAAAACTCGGGTGCAAATTAACAATAGTGTGAATTTCACCATTAAGATAGACCTAAATACAATAAATTAATCTAAATTGGACCGCAGAGGAGTTCTCCTGGGATGGATTTAATCACCCCAATTGTTCACTTTATTCAAAGAGATATAATAGTGGATGTGTTAATAGCAGAGGAATTGAATGGCTCGGAAGTAGACAGGTCTGCATTCCTATACGCTTATTCCCGGATATGGTAATTTTGTCAGTGACGATTAAGGAGTCACAGAAAAATATTAATATTTTAAACAATGAGCTATGGTAATAAACATTAACAGAACGCTTTTTAAGATGACTATGTGTATGGCATGGGTGAATAATGGTATTGCGAGGAGCTGAAAACACCAAATGTTAAAAGCGTTTTCTATTTAAGAATAATGTTCAATATAAGAGAAAAATGGAACAAACATGTCATTAACTACAAAATACGAGGGTAGTTAAACAAATTACTTATTACGTAATATCACATGTATAACCTAATGCGCTGGTAGGCACATTAGAATGTAATCCTAAAATACAAATTGATTATCCGGGCTTGTGATCATCAGTCGTCTCCGAGACTAACAGAGTACTACGGTCACACCGTTGAAGTTCGACGCAGCTTTGAACGCAACGTCTGGAAGGATGATTTCTACTAGACCACAACCCATAAGCCCGGATAATCATTTTGTGACTTAAGACCTGTTTTGTTATACGGAGGTGACTTTTGGAGATAGAGAATAGCAGAGCATGTAAATAAAACGCAGATGGCCTTTTGGAAAGGAGTTCTTGGAGTTTCACATCACATTCTAGGGTTGTGAAGACACAGGACTCTGTAATATAAGTACTGGCTAACACTACTGCAGCAAGATAATTCCACACTCACTCCAAATGTTATAAATATCAGCAAGAAAACCTGTCAACTGAATTGGAAAGAGGTTTGAGGAGAATAGGCAAGGGTCAGTATGACAAAGAAGTGAAATAAATGAGAAAAATGTATGGAAAAGTAGCAAAAGAAGACTAATAGGTATCGACCAACAAGAAATTGACCCAGATTGTAAAACGAAATATTATCTAAGTGCAGCAAATGAAATAACATTGAATTGGGGTAAAGGGGTATAACCTATACTTAACTTTGCAAAAAAGGAAAGATAGGAGTCACATTGTGAAGCTGGAGGGAACAGTAAATTACTGAGAATTCTGGCAGGAGAATCTGTCCATTCTGTGGTTTGGTTCAAGATCGGTTACGTGTTTTGGTGGAATGCGCATAGTGGCTGAACCAGCGAACAATTAAACTTGCAGAACAATTATTGAGTCTTGCTAGAAGGAAATAGCATGTTGGGATCCTCTGGCTTACCAGAGCAAATGGCAGAACCTAGAACATTTCCATTTTTTGCCATATTTTATTTGGATATTACATATGCACGTGAGGTCTATGGCCCATGCACAAAGCATTTGTGTAAGAAAGCTGATAATTTTAACAGCAATAAATATACATTATATAGCTATGTAGTGAAAATAGTTAAAAATCTGAATATTTCCTGATGCATATTTCAAAGCGCTTATGGCTCAATCTGAGGTTATTCGTCAGAAAAAGAAAGTTTGTCGAGAATAATGCAATATTCATAGACGAATACTGTAATAAGGTTACCCTCAACGCCCGGAGGTGGATACCAAAAGCCTTACTTAAAAGCACAAAGCATAGATATAACGGCAATATTTCAGTGCAAGCTTTAAACAAAATAATACCTTCTGTTAATGCTAACATTTTCTAAAAAAAGTGTTGTATTCACATGACTGTCTATTCACACTCCTATAAGTTAATCGCACAAAAGCTAATTCCTCTATCCACTTCTTGTTTATTACACATTTACAAATTCGTTAGTCGGTAGGCTAAAGTACATTCCGGCTTTTAAAAAGCGGATCGCTATATGGTAGCTTTAAAACATCATGCTCTTTTCATGACCACAAGAAAAAAAGAATTTGCAAGAAGTATATGTATTTGAAGCTTAAGACAATAACAAAGAATATCTTGAAAATACTTAACGCCGCAAAATAGTTATTTCACATAAATTGTGTGTCAACTTATCTGCATTATTTTGTTTATCTCTTACAGTTTACCAGTTACATAAGTAATTCAATATGAAGAGCACATCACAAGCTGTTTGCAATAAATTCAAGTTTTAGGCACATTTCTGGTGTTTTAAACAAAATCGTTAGAGAAAAGTTTGGTTTTTAACCGAGCTTTGAGGTACTCTGTTAAACAGACATGCACGCAGACGACTTTTTCTAAAAACGCTTTTGAATTCAGAAAGCCTCACAAAGTGTATTTTCCTGATATCTTGCTTCGAATCTTTGCCTGGAATGCAGTATCTTCGCTTCTTACTCTACGGAAGTAAAATATATTTTACATTCTTTACATTAACGTATTTTAAAAGCTTATTAGATACGCCTTTAGGTTTAACTTTTACCATCACTGAAAATCTTTGGGTTCAGGGTGTAGCATTTCTTCCTAGACGTTAACACAGACAATAAGAAAAACTCTTCTAAGGACGTGTAAAAATAAAAAAGATATATCGCACAGGATGACGTAAGAAAACTAAGGGGTATGAGAAAAATATTGTGAAATAAATTGAAGGAGGTTAACTTTGGTGGAACGAAGGTCGCAAGAAATGATTGAATTCTGACTCTTGTTACGAGTACTATCAAGTCTGTCGCTAAGGCAACATCAAAAAGGAATTAGTATCATAGCAACCAGAGAGGCGGAGCCAGACAGCGAGCTGAATTAGGGCTTCTAAGACCCCGTATTTTCCAGGAAAAGTAATCACCGTGAAACCTCAGCTACTTAGTTGGGATTCCCTTAGAAATATGGAAAAGAGTATAAAAATGGTCTTAGCTTTTCAGTTCTTCATTCCGTTGGCGTAATAAAAGGTACTTTTTAAACGTCGGCAAAGAAAGCACAATAAAAGACTAATGTATTTATTACATTTACATTATTTTCTCTTTCCCCTTTTATAAAATATTCCTACAAAAGCGTATCCTCTTGCTTGCTTCATGTTAAGCGAGAATAATAACTGTAGCAATGGTTTTGTTAGATATTTCATTATAGGTACAAATAGGCCATACTCAAATTACTTAAAAGCGGGGCGCTATATAATGACTTTGAAATTCCAAATTCTTTGCTTCACCACGAGAATATGAAAAAGAAAGGATAGAAAGTAGAATGAGAAAGAGAAGTAATTTCTCTCTTTCTCTCCGGTTTACTAATTAGAAAAATTCGTTCAGAATGAAGAATACCTCACAGGCAACTCACAGAAAGTTAAAATATACAGGGTGGAAGAGAAGTCATTACATTCCTCCTAATATGTGCTTTATAGAAGCATTACAAACAAAAAGTATAATGGCATTTTGTTCTTTGATCAGCCGATTTTGAAAAAAGTAAATGGTTTTTGATCCAACTTGGATGTGTAACTCCACAGGGCTGTACGAAGATAACAGTTTGTTACTTGTAAAATGCGTAGAGTAACTGATTTATGAAGTGCCTTCGGTAGTAATTATGAGACATCACATAGGGTTTCGAAATAATCACATAAAAGACGTGAAGGAATACTACGTTCAGCTTCTTCAAACGTGTAACATGTCGACAACATTGCGTTGAGGTTGGTCAGGGAATTGACCTGGTTTCTGGATGTAAACAATTTCACTTTCGCCTTATGTTTTGGAAGCTAAAGCTTGTGATTGGCTTACACATGCACAGTAAACACAGAAGGACAATGCACGGTATGTGTTTGTTTTCAAACCGCACCGTTAGGAAATTTATGTACTGAGCTAGGGAAAGTAACACCCACACAATCTGCTGTGTTCCCAGCTTGTTTTTGACAAGACTAAAATATATCCATAGGAAATGGTGGGACACAAAAACGTAAGATACAAAATGTGTTCCAAATACCGAGATCTACCACTGGTTTGAATTAATGTAATCACTTCCCTTCCACCGGGTATGTACATTTGTCATTCAAATATCATGACAAATGAAAGTATATTTTGAGGCCTCTGAGGTCTTATGACTCCAGATGATTTGCATAATTGGTAAACCTTAAGAGATAGACAGAATCTTAACAAACAAAAATTTAGATATGAAGTACACCATTTATGTCGTGCCTTTTCTGTGGATTTAGCTATCCCCGGGATATTCGTTGTTATTGGCTTGCATTTTCAAATATTTCTCTTCTTCTCCTCCCTCCTAGCAGAGAGAATTGGAATTTCAAAGCCATCATATAGCGACCAACTCTTTAAGAGACTGTCTCCGTACTCCGGGGTGAGCGAACTGACTTCTCACTCAGAGATCCTAGATTCGATTCCCAGGGAAGTGTGTGAATGTTTCTTTAAATAGGCTTATCCCCCATAGAGTTTGATAGTTTGTGTATGGGAGTGGCTGTGTGAGTGAAAGTATGTTAAAAACCAGGAAGACTTATAGTAAATTAGCCTAAAAGTTCAAAGATTAAAAACACCATCAAATGGTTCAGTCACAGCCCCCGGTATGGTCATAGTAATTTAAGGGGACTATAGAAGTGAACCCTTCAAAAAGTCTTAAATGATTTGAATGATTTGACTATCGCTTAAGCCTACTATATTCCCCTATTCTCATCGTATCCACAAGGAAGTATGTAATAAAACCATTTTTATAAATGGTTATCTCAATTAACGAGAAGAATAAGCTTTCGTAAGAATAGTTTATGGAATAGGTATAGAAAATCATGTGAATGTGGTACATCAGAAAATGTTTTTATTAACATACATTTAGTAGAAAACGTATTTGGTATAATTTCTGAAATTGCGGTGGAAATGTCTTTGATCTAATGGAAGGAAAATGGGAAAGTCATTTACGACGTCGCATGCTTATTTCTCCTTCAGTTTAAATCTTACGTCGACAATACCGTTAAGAATCGTAACATTGATTTACTAAATTAATTTAAATTAACTTTATAAATAATACGTGGGAAATTTGCAAAAATTATGCAATTTTTAAAAAATTATAAAACTAATAATATGAAAAATCCTAACAAAATGCTGGAACACCGAGACCAAGTTGTCGATTGTTCTTTCTTCATATTAAGCATCAGTTAATTTGTGTGATTTAATCTTTTAAAGTGGATACGAATACTTTTTTAACTTACTGTATAATTAAGACACATTTCTTGCAAGCAAGATTAACGACCTAACAAAATTAATCAGCGCAACCTAAGATAAATTAATGTAATGTATTGAAGTATATAATTTGTCATAAAATTTTGTTTATCTTTAGTTAAGAGAAAAAAAGCTGATGCATACGATTGAGTTTAATTGTTCAACAGTTTTATTGCTTTATTTGTTAATATTCGAAGTAGAAACGTGGATGTTGGATAATTATTTAAATTAATTGCCTGAGATAATACAAATCAAGCCCATTAAAAGGTGAAATTAATGATTTTCAAAAAAGAATACCTTATAACATAATTAAAAAACTAAACGTCAGCGCAACAGCACTTACCGGGCCAAGGCCTACCGCCCAGCCGCTGCGTCCCCTACCTCTGCCCACTACCTGACTTTGTCCTAATGTCCTTACCAGAATCATCAGGGTAAAAAATGAGCAAGCTAAATTTATCAATGCAACGGAATTTTCGACGTAATTTTTAGTAAGTTAGAGTCGTCTAATTGACTTGAAAATTTGCACTCGTGTCAAGAACTGATGACTAGAGCGAGGATAAATATCCCATCGCTTACAATGTTCGCGCGCTCGTACTATACACGCTCCGTGGTGACTGGCAGACGGCGTAGCACAGGAGTTCAGAACATGTAAACAAAAGGGCAGGGCTGTGTAAGAAGCTCTAGTCCATTTACATCAGTTCATATCGTCATCTATTCGTTCCTCAAAAACATTGTAGTGAACAATAATACATTTTTAAATTGTTCAAAAGTAAAACTTGTCATCTAAACAATGTTTATACAGCGAGAAACTTCTCTCAACGTCACATGATGTAACGGGAGCAAACGTAAGATATTTTGCATTGTGTTCGTCACACGTAGATGACATTTTGTCTAGCTGTTGTTAACCAATTTTTATATGAACCATTGTAGCGTAGCCAGGATCATTACATGATTTTACATGATCTATTTTGCACATGTCTTAAAAAAACTCCGATTGAAGTGACAAATGGTCGTGTTCTTTATTCTTTGATGCTGCAACAAGTGCTTTATGTTTTTGGTATTACAATGTTGCTTCAACAATTTCCGTTTCTCCTTGGAATCTCTAATTTGTGAATAACATAACTTACAGTGTATCGTATCACCATTCAATTCGAAATTATTTCTTCCAAATTCTTCCAATAACTTATTTAATTCACCATCACCTAAAGCTGAAGACATTATTCACCTCGTATGTAAACACGGATCGCACAGAAAATAACACTCCCTATCTGTACGGTACAGCTGTCACACTGAACCAGAGCACGCTGTTCACCCTTCAGTCCGAGGAAGCAGCGATGACGTCAAGCAAGCAATTCGCCGTGCAGTCAACCTGATTTCTTCTTCAGGGGATATATGTCCTCGCTCTACTGATGACAATACAACAAAATCATGACGTTTTCCTAATGCAAAATTTATAGAACATTTAATGAATATTCCAATAGGTCGTGAATCTGAGTTACACAATGCTTATTTAAAATAATTGTACAATCAACATTACAGTTTTCTCAAAAGATGAGTAAGTTTAGAAAAAATTTTAATATTAATTGACTAAATTTCGTTACGTTATTTTCGTCGTTTTATTATTTTCACTGCCTCCCTTATGTAGAATATTGTGGTTTTGTAAAAGTCATGTTGCCAACACTGATGCTACGCAAGGCAAATGAACATCGCAACCCGAAGACTATCATGACCATGAGAAAGGTAAAACAATACCATATATTTATATATAATGTATAATATATCTATAAATATTCAGGACTGTCTAAAACTAGTATATGATGCACGGGTTAAAAGGATTTTATTTTGTTCGTAGGTTTTCTCAACTCCTCGGACAGCGGCCTCGTTTCGGAATCACACCTACTCAAAAAATAAAATCTTCCTTTTGACCCTTGAATCATAAATAACTATTAAGTATGAAGAGTTTGTTCTATAGCGATATAAAGTCCACTGGTTCATTATAAATAAAAAATTGTAATACGTTTAAAACAAAAAAGTTATATTAACAGAATAATAAATTTTGTTGTAAAAAAGCGTGGGGTGCCTGATATCAAATGTTATAAATAGTTCATTGGTAGCTGTTTATAAAAGTAAAGATGTGATAAAGATATTGTAAAAAGCGCCCTAGACTGTTTACTATTAAATTTAATGTTTTGGTAATATAACTTTTTATTTTAAACGTTTTGCAAATTTTTTTTAAGTATAATGAACCACTGGACTTCATATCGCTATAGAACAAACTCTTCGCACTTAAAATTATTTTCTCATTTTTAGGTCGAGTTGTTATGAAATCGTGTTTTTTTTAGTTTTTTAAAACTATAATTTATTTACGGCCAAGTCTATTCTTTTGTTTTAATGATCTAGAATGCACTGGTAAAAACCTCATTTTTGGATAAAGAACACCCTTCTTCTTGCTCTCTAGCGTCCCCTACGAGTACACCATATGTTTCTGAATGTGCTCTGTTATTGTCTTTCAACAGTTGATTTTCTGATACAAATAATTGTTGTACTGCAGATGAGGCATGTGACTCTATCTCACGACTTTAAAAAAGTAAGAAATTTGCAGCTCTGATTTAAATTGACTTTTGGCATTCGTTACTTTCTTTGGAGCAAGATGCTCTATTATTAGGTACTTACGAGGGCCGTTCAGAAAGTAACCTCCGATCGGTCACAGTGCGGGTAGTGGGGGGAGTAGCGACGCCATCTGTGCATTCACGCACTCAGCAGGTCAGTCGGCATCAAGCCGTGGTCGAGTGAACATCGTACCTGCGCTAGTTTAGTGTTTGTGGCCGTTTGAAATGTGTGCTGCAATAGAAAACCCCGCCAAATGTGAAGTGCGTGCTGTTATAAGGTTTTTTACAGCCAAAGGATATTCTGCAGCAGCTATTCATCGTGAGCTTTGTGCCGTGTACGGACCAAGACTTATGAGTGAAGGAGTGCTCCGTGAATGGGTACGTTTATTTAAAAGTGGACGAGAAAACGTTCATGATAAAGAGAGGAGTGGTAGACCATCATTGGTGACGGACGAACTCGTTCAGACAGTTGATGCAAAAGTTCGTGAAAACCGACGTTTCACAATGTCGGAGTTGTCTACTGATTTTCCACAGATTTCTAAGACTCTCTTGTACGAGATAGTGACAGCAAGATTGGGTTACCGTAAGTTCTGTGCACGATGGGTGCCCAAAATTCTTACCGACCACCACAAAACTCAAAGAATGGCCTTTGCATTAGACTTTCTATCACGTTATGAGGACGAAGGTGAACCATTGTTAAACAGAATCGTGACCGGGGACGAAACCTGGATTAAGTACGTGAACCCTGAGACAAAAGAACAATCAAAGATGTGGGCACATTCAAATTCGCCTACCAAACCAATAAAAGCCCGGCAAGATTTTTCTGCCCGAAAATTGATGGCAACGGTGTTTTGGGATGCAAAAGGGGTGTTGTTGGTTGAATTCATGGAACGTGGGACGACCATTAATCAAGACGTGTACTGTGAAACACTAAAAAAATTACGACGGGCTATACAGAACAAACGCCGTGGTACGCTGACTTCCGGTATCGTTTTTTTGCACGATAACGCCCGTCCTCATTCTGCTCGCAGAACAACAGCCCTTCTTGAGTCCTTCAAGTGGGACGTTGTCAACCATCCACCTTACAGCCCAGATCTGGCGCCAAGCGATTATCACCTCTTCATGCATATGAAGAAATGGCTCGGGTCCCAGCGGTTTGATGACGACGAAGAGCTCAAAGATGCGGTCACAGGCTGGCTCCAGGCACAAGCGGGTGATTTTTATGCAGAAGGAATTTCAAAGCTTGTGAACAGATACGATAAGTGCCTCAGTCGTTATGGAGACTATGTAGAAAAATAGTGCCAAGATGTAGTTGTAAGATGTACTCGTATATTGCACATATCTATTTCAGTGAAAAGCGAGCCGTGTATCAACACACGCTTCTTCGCTCTGCAGCGCGCGAGTTGAACCGAGCTTAACCGAGATGCACGGTGCAAGGAACATGTGCACCTTGGGTTGCACATGGTGCGATTTTAAGCTTTGAGAGACCCTGCATTACAATCATAGTTTACGCGCATCTTAGGACGTAGCACCACAGATTAATGCTAGGATTAAAGACTACGGTCAGTTATGAATACATCATACCTACTTTCTCTATCACTTATGTTGTACATACAATTTTTGTTGCCCCCGGAGCCTACAAAGTTATTTTTGGGAAAAAGTGAATATATGTGCGAGGGATGGAGGCATTGATTAACTAGTAATACAAAGGCAAATGTATACCAAACATAGTAGTTTATCTCTAGTACCTTGCAAATATGCAGCACGAAGATTGTCTTGAAATTCGCCTCACTCCAACCTACCTGGACAGTAGAGAAAGTTCGTTGTATTTTTTTATTTTCACATCAACGACTTAAAAAGGGTGATTAAAGTTTACTATGTTTACACAGTGACATGAAAGATATAAATAATATCTTTAATTCCCTGAACACATTTAGGAAAGTGCCGTTCTCGCAATTGAATTTCGGATAACTAGGAAGCCGTGAGTGTTAGGAAAAAAGAACTATAGAGGTAATTGAAAAGTGCAATTTTTGACAATTTTCGTGTTGTTCACCGTTTGTGAAATACTCCGTAATTGCATTTACCCAGATGTGTCGCCTGACATGAGGTGCTTGAACATTTCCGGTTCTTCTTTTCTCTTTTCCTTTCCAAGATTTAAATAACATTCGACCATGAAATCTGATTACATTCCACGTCTGCAATAATATTACATAAACGTTTGAGGTTTTGATATAGTTCATGCACATACCGCAGTAAAATAGTTAAAACATGCAATTAGATTTAGTTAGGTTATCAGCACTGTGCAGAAAATTTGACTGTCCACCATGACAGTATGAATCGAAAATACTACAATCGAAAAAGCAATATGTACCGTGGTTCTGCAATTCCCGTACTAGGAATCTAAGTGCGCTAAAATTAAACATTCGCTGTTCAATTTAAACGTGAACTGCAACATTATTTACTGAAATGGCAATAAATACAGTGCAGCATACTTTAAATTTTCACTAGAACCAAGAAGATCAATAAAAACACCCAAATATGCATAATGCGGCAAATAGCTGGGCTAAATACCTCCGTTAAACTCTGATAAGTTTTATGACATCGGAATGCCGTGAGCAAGGGCGGAACTTTTAGGATAAACAATTTGACCTTCACCCCCTACTCTGACCTCAATAATTAGGGTATAATTACGGGGAGTGATTCTGTGTGACCGCATTTCACACCCCATCCTCATTGTCAGTAATTGACAATTATCCAATTATGGTTCACACTGCAGCGCCTAACCTGCTAAGCGCAGTGTTCAAAATGTTTCAGTCCACCAATCAAAAGACTGAGTGGAAAAAAGAAGTGCAAACAGACTGCTACACATTTAGTTAATGGTTGGAAGTTTGATGTGTAACGAAAGTGGGTGTCACTACTGTTAGTAACGCAACGCTCAAACACCTTTACTCGACTTTATCTCACTCATGCAATTTCCCTGAGCTGATTGCCAATGGGTGCATACCCTTGGTTCCCAGTACACATCTGCGTTCTAACTAACTCAAAACTGAAAGGTCGAGTTTTAAAATCAGGGAAGTTGAGAACATTATTTATGGTTTACAATTTAAAAAGTGTATGGTTACAGGCCTTGTTTCCCACAAAATTAAAAAATACCAATATTTCAATAATTTCCAGTGCAAAACATGTTAGTCTAAAAATCACAGTTTAATTATAACTACACCCGTCTACTTTATAAAACATTGAACACATACGCAAAAAATTGAGTACAATATTAAAACAATGAAAGTATTTTCTTAAACTACAGAAATATTTTCGCCAGGAATTTAGAGAACAAGCTTGCAGTGAGAAGGCTATTTCGTTTACTTTAATTTCATTTTTAAAATTGTTTTAGAAACTTAAAACTTAAGTAAAAGTATAGAGAAGTAGCTTTAAGTTGTTTTAAGTATAGTAAGATGAAAATCTTACTATAGTTGAAAGTAATACAAGACGAGTCAGCCGCCCCTTATTTTTTTTTTGGAAGATGGGCTACCAATCAAACGCCATGTGCGCTTTCGTTCAGTTTTGCGCTTACTAAAACGTATTGCCTGACGTTCTTAGAGAGAGGAATGCGCAAAACTCAAAGGAACAGCGGTTTAAGGGACAGAACGTACTCCTCGCTAAACTACACCTCAAAAACATACGAATCGTTTACTGAGAGCGAATTCCGGTTTCTAGCCGATTTTACAAACTTTTTATTGGGGTATACATAGCAACGTAATTGAGTAAACGCCTCTGATAAAAAGGACCTATCATATGAGTACACCAGGGGAAGACAGGTATCGCTGCTGTGACATGAGCCGTCTCAGCTCACATGCCCGCAACAACGGCCAGTTGAACGTGTGACGTCACAGCGGGCAAAAGGAAAGGCGTGCGGGACATGGCAATTTTAATGCTGACTGTTTCAATTACGGAATAGTCACAGATTATAAATAATTACATTTCGGCCTTATGCCATATATATAAATTCTAGTTTATGTGAACAGTCATGTTATAACGCAAATAGAACAGAAATTATAACTATTTTGCCTGAGCTAGAGGAGAGCTATACAGAACAATTAGGTGGACATTTTCCGACATTTTTCGTTTCGCTTTTCTTTAACTAGTTTGTCAATGTTAGGGCGTAATTTACGGCACATTTGTAACCGAAGACTGCATGTTAGATTGTGATCTGACAATATGCTTCCGGATTTTGACTTAGAAAGTTTCATAACAGAAAAGAATTGTTCGCACATATACGTGGAACCAAACATACATAATATCCGTGCAACAAGGGCATATAACCTCAGAAATCTGGTTTGAGGAACATTCTTATAAAAATCAGCCAAGTCTTCCTTGTGTTTATAGTTGTCCTTCAGCAAATCGTCGCACTGCAAAATTTATCAATTCAATTTGCTACCTGCTAGAAACATTGTTAACATCCAATGAATACGGGGTCGCAAAGATATGAAAGGTAGTTGACAATGTTTCTACATCTTGAAGCCTGGTCTCAAACTGGTGTGAAACACGAGGAACTGAACACAAACACAAAACTGGTAGACACAACACTACACAACGTCAACAAAAACACAAAATTCAAAACAAAATTCGCACTAACGCCGTTAAGATGCCTCACACAACAAATAAAAACCCTCAGACTAGGCTGAAGAGTGTTCTCCCTAAACAGCCCGGGCATGTTGTAAACATGCCCAACTAATATTTTTCATATTCATTCAGTACCAAGTAGCACCGGTGATCTGCGTAGCAATACACCGCTCTTGCTTGACGTCACACGAACGTACATGCTGGCTCTTCGTTTAAATACGTCACACGGCCCGAAGTTGTCTTCCCCTGGAGTACACTAACAACACCAAATACAATGAAAATGGCGGGCACTTGTACTTAGAGCAGGGATTGGCTACGAAAAATTAAGGACGCGCCTCATCCACCTTGGACACGTACAGTCAAAACGTACATGATATTAAATATGGTTTATTTAAATTGTTGCGTAAACTACGTCTCGTACATCTCAAATAACAGGCATAATAGCTTTTAACATCTAAGTACTAACATTAAAACGCCCAGCAAAGGATTAAAACTGTCTCAAGAAACTAAATCAAGCATGAAAACTCGCGAAGTGGCAATGACATAACTCCTGGCATACAAGTCGTACTATTGAACTCTAAACGTGCTTTCAGTCAAGTCTCGAAATAGCTGAAGAGAATAGTGACTGTAGCTTGTGTGCTACCCCTTAGGAACACGAGTTTGCGTCTCGGCATTGTGTAATTTCTTCTTATGCTCATCAAAACTTGGAAACCGAATGCACAATGATCTAATTAAAAAGTCCCTGAGGGTTTAGGACATTATAACTGAAATCGTCTTTTGTTGTCTGCATTTCGTACAGGTTTAACAAAATCTACACTTTATAAGCAGTAGGACTTTGTCTATCTCTTGGGGTTTGCCAACTTTGCAAAAGTTATCCAGAATGAAGAGAATCTCAGAGACCTTTTTATATAAAGGGGCTTTTTGGATTCAGAAAGTCTCAAAATATGTATTTTCGGTGAAGTTTTGCTGTCAAATTTTTGGATAGAATACAATACTTTCTCTACTTACTGTAAGTAGGTAGTACAGGAAGTAAAACTCTATTACCTATTGTAATAAACATTTTAAGAATATTTTGTAGAATAATGAGTAGAAATATGCACTAACTGCAACACATCGGATGTTTTATTTTAGCAAACTTAGCTTGAGATATAAACAGTTGAGCGATATAATGTAAACCATAAAGAGGAATTAGCTATGTATATGAACACAGAGTAATGGGTAGTGAAGGGAAGTGGATGTTACTCGTACATATCAGAAGTTTGAAATAAAGTAGCGCTGATTATGCAGGCCGCATGAAGAGGGATTCAGCGATGAGATAGCTATGAAAATGTGTTGTCAAGGCTAACGGGCATTGTAACAGGTTTGTCGTGTAGCG
This sequence comes from Tenodera sinensis, assembly GCA_030765045.1. Taxonomy (NCBI): domain Eukaryota; kingdom Metazoa; phylum Arthropoda; class Insecta; order Mantodea; family Mantidae; genus Tenodera; species Tenodera sinensis. The sequence goes on along the minus strand of CM060964.1, from coordinate 253,179,010 downwards.
CTGAGCCACAAGTGTTAAAACTGCAGCTAGCAGGGAGGGCGTTACTACACTGCCTACAGTTACAAATGTTTACTGGCAAACAGCAACTTTGTAAATGTACCTCTAACCTTTTACACCTCCAACAGATTTTATTCCAACGCAGTCGCCCACATACCGGCACCCACACTGCACCTGTAGAACACAAACTCTTTGGTTTTGTTACCTGACATTTCAGATATACCTACGTGACTACATTTTGTTTTTCTCCCTTATCATGAATTGAAGTTTCACTTGCGCCACCAATGTGTGGGCTATATTTTAAACCTGCAATAATCATTAAACGTTTGTTGAATTATTTCTTCTAGCATTTACCTCAAGGCCGAAATCTATTTTAAGAATATTAAATAAGTAAAATGAATACCTACGTAAAAATAAAAAGTTATAATGATAAAATAATAAATAAAATAAATGTTCTTGTGTGTTATACTCGTACCACACTCCCTTCTGTAAACTATTCCTACAAAAATAATTCGTTTACCCGTTTCATGTATATTGAAACATTTGCAGAATTGTACATTTCGCCATAGACACAAAGAGCACCAAAGTAACTTTTAATGCACCTCGTGCCTGTGACGTTACTTGTATTACGAAGCCATGGCCATTTGAGTGGTTGCTTTAGGCCACGGTGCAAGAGTGTGCCTGCTTTCTGGTAAATATTTGACGCCAATAACCAAAATAAAGGTTACAAAATGGTGTAGAAACGAAATATATGTTTACGCTTTCGATCGTATTGGCTAAACGAGAAAGAAAAAATGACTGCATTCAATTTTTCATACAGACCTCTTATGATTGATAGTCATACCTCATCGGCTAGTACAGGACTCGCCTTTAAATGGGTTAAAATCTAAGGGGAAAACTAATGAGCGTCCAGGTTAGCGGAGAAACTCACACCTTGAAAGACTCCATACAAAATCATTCGAAGATTTCCTTTGGCGCTGTTTGTACAAGTGAATAAAGTAGGCTTAAGCACTGGCATTTCGTTCTGTATACACAACTACCAGACAAAAATCTGATGTATGATATTCACACGTTATTCTCTACCTACTATTAGGTAGAGAAGCCATTGAATCCCATTAAAAAATTTGATATTCAGATTCCATTGAAAATAGACGTTTTGAGGTCCCTGAATAAAAAAGGTTTAGTAAAAGGTCCGCGCGCGCGTGTGCGTGCGTGTGTGTGTGTGAAGAGTATGACTCAAATGCGAAAACTTGGTATTTAAGTTCAGCGTCTTCTAAGGACGTGACAAGAACCTTTACAAGAAACCCCTCCCACCCCAGACTACCCTTTATTGGAAAATCGACGAACATATTCAAGATGTTCTCGGGCTTCGAGCCACGTGTAGTAATGAAGAGCCATCGACGTTTCGGGAATGTGCATCTCTCCCATCATCAGGATGGTGAATGACTAAGAGTAAAAGGACCAGCGTACGTACAGAGTAGTCTACTTGGTACGTACTAGCGGACAGTACATTCATCATCCTGATGATGGGAGAAATGAACACTCCCGAAACGTCGATGGCTCTTCATCACTACAAGTGGCTTGAAGCCCCAGAACATCTTGAATAGGCTCTAACGATCGTGATTAATATACCATATGTTTAAGATACTTTTATGACAAAATGTATATCTTGAATTTTCTAGGAATATCCTCAGAAGTTCGCTTCATTCTGGGTGACTTTCGCAATACCGGTAAGCCGTAAGGAATGGACAAAATCTTGCTACACAAAACTGTGCATCTCGTTAAAACATACAATTTAGTTGAAATACATATTTTGTAGAGTGAATTATTTCCAAGACATTTCTTGTTATATATAATTTTTCAGTGCTTATAGGAATACAGGAACATAGGAATACGTTATTCGTCTTTTATCTCTTGGCCATGCAAAGAAAATGGAATGTCAAAGGCATCACATAGCGGCCGGCTTGTATATTCCCATTATTCACTTGCACCTACAAGAAAATTAGCAATATGATAATTTCTGCAAATGTCTGTCTCGATAAAATGACGTAGGTAGAGTAATAAGCGTTTGTAACAATAGTTTATACCAGAATAGAGAAAGCCGTGTGAGTGCAAAACCTCAGATGTTTTTATATAGCTCCCACTAAGTATTCTTGGTAAATATTCTTTTTTCTGTCTAATCCATGTTAATGGATATAAACATTTAAATAAATTGTCCCATATACTTTTGTACATTTCGTTAAAGATACAAGTGGAGTAGAAAAAACAGAATGAACAGTCAAATGTTTAACAGTGTGTCATTATAATATGCTGGGCTTGAAATTCCACGCTCTTTCTTTAACGTTCAGAGAAAAAACCGAAACAACTAACAGCACTTACCTAAAAAAATAACCATTGTTATAAATCCAAACCAATAATAACGTAAAAAGTGAAAGTTAGTTTTATTGAAATAAACTGCGCCTTTTAAAAGAGGTCTACATTTTTGTTTAGTACGCTTTTGTCTATCTCTTGTAATTCAGCCGTTATATAAAATTAAAGAAAATTCCTCCCGAATGAAGAGGACTTCGGAGTCACTTCTCAAAAAGTTCAAGATATGCATTTTATTTCTCATGTAAATATCTTAAATATACGTTATTTTTATGAAAATCGTAAGGAAATTTTTGAGAAAATAAAAATTACAACAAGGTTGCTTGTAATGGGAATTTTCTGGAAAATATTCGCGTCCCATCTTTGGGGATATCGAACTTAAATTCCAAGTTTGGTATTTATCGGACTTTTTGTTTTTGGATTATGCTGTCCACAGGCAGACAAACACACACATAAACATATACGCATATCAAATATTTCTGTTTTATTTTCCACGCACCAGTTTGATACGACACATGCGCAATTATTCTGAATAACTTAATATCACTAGAAGAAATACTTTGAAGCATGAGTATTATGGAAGGAAAATATGGACTTTGTGATATATCTTGTGTGTTGCATATAAGCTATTTTTAATTTTGTTCATAGGCATTTCAACATTTTTTGTAGATTAGAGAGCTATGCGGGCAGGCAGACAGCTAGGCAGACAGCTAGGCAGACAGCTAGGCAGACAGCTAGGCAGACAGCTAGGCAGACAGCTAGGCAATAATGCTTATTGCTGAAGACATTTATAATGTATAGCTACGCCAATTTTAGGACGCACTACATAATTTCAATATTAAAATATTCCTAGACCTTGTAGAGAGAACTTTTTAAGTATTGTCACTATTTCTCTTTCAAACGCACAATATGAAAGTTTCTTAATATTTTCGGGTAAGCTATTAAAGCAATTAATGCACACAGCTTCAAAACTGTGTTGTCTATTGTATATTTACATTTGTCTAAGTAAACCTTGACAGATAATTATAATCAAGCCAGTTTTTTAAAAACGCTCAGGCACATCAAAATGAACATTTTTAAAGGAAGATGTTACAAACAAGAAATAAACGATGTTCAGCCGTTATTTTACTGTGTGTAATATACACACATTTTATGTCAACATATTTTTTAATTTTTTTTTCAGAAAGTTAGTTATCTTATTTAGTTGCATGAACAATTTCATACAAAGGGTTTGGTTGCTGTCGGAACAGTTTAATTGTTGGCTTGTTGAACAATTTTCTCCACAGTTTAGACAGCTAATGTGAGAAACTAAATTATAATTATTTAATAACATGCCCAACACTATCCCGATTTAGAATCTGGCAGAGATTTAGAATGAAAGTGTGACTTCTTGTTGAACATTTTCAGCTAGTGCTGGTGGTGTATATCTGTATTTTCTCCTGATTCTCATTTTAACTCTCAATATTACAGGTCTCGTAATAAAATTTCTACATTTCAAATATCCCCATAAAAACAACCTGTTTCTATAATAACCAAGCCTTTTTATATGAGGCAAATGAAAATTGTTATTCATGCAGCTAAATAAGATTAGTATCCTTCAGGAAAAATGAAAATCACGTTACCATTTAAAATTTTAGTCGATGACGTTACATTGTACAGTAATGGTTGAAAATGTTTTCTTTTTATTGTAAAATTTTCATTTCAAAGTATAAAACCTGACGTGTTTGGGCATCTTCTAAAATGAGTTAATTTTAGATTTATTTTTATTATTTCTCACTTATGAAAGAGGCTGTATGAGGTAAGAGCGAGTTTATCCTGTCCAATAAAATGTGGTTTACAAAGCGTTTTTGGTGGGACTTATTGTCCGCTTTCATAGAATAAACAGTTGAATAAATAATAACAGTATACATAGTTATAGCATAAATAAGAAGAAATAAAAAGGAATACCGAGAGAAGTCCATCTATGTATGAATCGCCCTTCTCTGCAACGTGGCAGGCCAGTTGAAGTGACTTTGCCTCATTTCAATATTAAACCTTGTTACCGATACACTAGTACCACCAGAAATTGCTCTGCTCAGTGATCTTTGATCTTTAATTACCTATGACCTCGCTGCTTTTCCAACCAGCTTCCCTTAACTCAATTGGCTACTATAGAAAGGATGGATTTAATTTCTAGTTCTTCATTCTCTAACAGTTTGAGAGTAGGGAAGCAATTTCTCTGGATCTTATCCGTGGAGTTGTAAGAGATAGTCAACCAAGAGAGGTTAAGTGCTTGCTAGATGGACTCATGTATCCAACTACTTACTGACCCCATTACTGCTTAATGGTTTGGAAGAGTACCATTCCTGAAATATTGTTACCAAGAATGGGTGGCTTACCGTGTCATATAAAGGTTACTTTTGATACGCGATCTTTAACTGAAATTTTTCATCAGCATGTTTAATAGCTTTCCAGGGGTCCATCACGCCATCATACATTTCTTTAACATCCTTTCCAGGGGTTCACCGCGGTTTCATATGCGTTTTTAAATACTTTCTAGGGGTTCATCGTCCAATAATAGTGTTTTAACAACCTTCCAGGGTTTCGTCGTGTATTCACGTGTTTTAACAACCTTCCAGGGGTTCGTCGTGTATTCACACGTGTTTTAACATCTTTCCAGGGGTTCGTCGTGTATTCACACGTGTTTTAACATCTTTCCAGGGGTTCTCGTGTATTCACACGTGTTTTAACATCTTTCCAGGGGTTCTCGTGTATTCACACGTGTTTTAACAACTTTCCAGGGGTTCGCCGTGTATTCACACGTGTTTTAACATCTTTCCAGGGGTTCCGTCGTGTATTCACACGTGTTTTAACATCTTTCCAGGATGTTGCGATGTTATAGTCTTTTAAACAACTTAACAGAGGTTTATCTTAAACAGGAAAGAAAGGAATACTATTCTCAGTAAGAATTCTTAGTTTTAAAGAGAAAAAAGACAACGAAATATATTTTAATTTAGTTCATGTTATCATGAACACCCATGTCCTTTTTACTTTCTCTACCACGTATTGAGTAGTTAGATGAAGTCTGGTATTGGATCCAAATATTCGATACCGAGATATTGCTGGAAATGTGTATTTTAAGACCTCTGAATTAAAAAAAAATAAAAAGTTTGAGCGCGTGGGTATATCCATGTTAGGTAGGTAATGTGCGTGATATGATAATATACTCGTATAATATACTCACATTGTGTCCAATTTGTTCGTGGTACAGGACTGCGAAATGTTAGTATGTGAATTCTAGTCATTCTGTATGTTTTACTCAACTCCCTTTAATTTCTGTGGCTATATAGGAGACTTCTACTAGAGAAACAACTGTTAGCGTTTATAACTCTTTGAACAATAGAATTTTCGCAGTTTTATTACTTTTATTGTGAAGGATACGTTCATACTCCTGGGGAGGGAAGGTAATTATTTTAGCAAAATTCCCCCGCTCCCAGCTGGGAGTCGACGCCGGGATTCTTGATTTGAGAAGAACAGTCATGCATTCTTCTCGATTTGCGTTATCACACCAGTCTTCCTCCATCAACCTATCTGCATCTCCAACTGCGTTGTCTATTGCACAACCAAATGCTTTGTCACGTGTTATACTAATAACTAAATAAGTTTTTAATTTTCCAATGTTTATGCCTTATTTGATTTACTTTACCACCACATTTTGTTTCACGTGTTACACTTTTAGGCTGTGTTTTTAAAATTCTACTTTCGTGTGCTAATTATTTTTAGCTGAACGGCTACATAACGAAAATCATTTTAGGGTATCAATCGTATATATGAACTTCTGCTAAGCATTTTATACGTTTAGATTGTTCTAGTAATCCAATATAAAGGACAAAAGGAGAGCGCAGAAAGAAAAGTATAAGAAAAAAGAAGTGAGATGAAAAACTGAGGAGTATCATGTGTGTTTCGTTAAGACGTATTTTGCAATAGACGCGCTTGGTTTACATATAGAGGCAAAGAAATGGGGCACAATGCGTATGTAAATTGAATAGATCGCACAGGAAATAGTTCCGTAATGGTGTCTAAGTCGAGAGCCAATAGCAGCGAAATAACACTCGGGAAACGTTGTAAAAGTGCCGCTCTTCTGCGCCAATACGACCAAGGAAATGAAATGAAAAAATGCCGATCCAAATTCTTGAGTGTGTTCCTTCCTCTTTCTATCTGCTGCTCTTTTCATGTTCTCGAGCCAGCCATTCCGCTGCTCACTTGGCGTATCCACACTGTCAATTTTCCGCCACTTTTTTCGTATTTTCCGTCACGAAATAGCTTTAAATGAGAACAGAGTACAATTTTCCCCCCTTTGTAGCATCGGTACAAATAAGCGAATTTCGCCACGTCTTGAGGAAGAACCTTCACTTCCATGCACTTAGTGAAGTTCTCGAATTGTTTCAATGAATACATATCAATAAAATATCTCGACTTTCAGCTTTGAAAGTGCGATATAAATAGCACACTCCAATAAGAAGAATGCTGTTACATTCACATGAATTTTTGTCTCCTCTATCGGTTATGTTTATTAACCTTCTACAAACTATTGTTGCAAAAACTTATCCTTCTATCTACTTCAAATCAATTACCGTTACTGTCTGCATAAACATTTTCAAAATATATTTCGTTAAAATTACTAAGGGAATAGCGATAGTCAAGTGATTACAAATTGCTCACTATATATTGGTGTTAAAATTCCATGATCTTTCCATGACATTGTGTGACATAGGAGAAAGTTGGCAGTGCTTGATAAGATGGCAAAGGTATTAAAAAATTCAAATCAACAGCAACATGTATCCCGGAAATGCTTGACACCACAAAACTCTTAATTGAAATAAACTGTGTTTTAAAGAGAGAACACATTTTTATGCAGTATATTTTTGCACGTCTTATGGTTTACCACATAAACAAAATTACACAAATTCCTTCCGAATGAGGACTTCACATGCTATTTGTAGAAAATTTCATACTTACATATTATTTGCCAGGTGTCTTAAATATATAGCATATTAATTAACGTTGTTAGCCATTTTTGAGAATATAAAAAGTACTACCATATGTAAAGGGTAATTATGGAGGGATTTTTTTGAAAATCTTCATATTGCATCTTTGGAATATGAATAAGTTCGGCATTTATCCTAGTTTTCAGTTTTGATTTCCACACACTCACTCACTCACTCACTCACTCACTCACTCACTCACTCACTCACTCACTCACTCACTCACTCACTCACTCACTCACTCACTCACTCACTCACTCACTCACTCACTCACTCACTCACTCACTCACTCACTCACTCGCACACACATACACAGAGAGAGAAGATATAAAAAAATGATCAGCCGACAAATACTATAGTAGATATTTTCAAGGAGGCATCATGAAGATTTTGAAAGAATTCGTGAATCACAAACAACCCTTTGTATGAAAACTTTTACTTATACTGTCTCAGAATACGGTCCGTTTAAATAGGTTATGTGATTAAATTAGCATATATTTAACAAAACTAGCAGGATAAAATTTATTTCTTTAATTTTATGCAAATAGCGTGCGAAATATCATTTTCCCCTACTGAACTGTATGCAAATGCAAAACGTAAGAGGCAGACAAAAACTACATTTGAAAATACGCGGATAGCATGAAGAAAAGTCTTTTGTAGCATTAATATTTTAAGAAATATTTATTCTTATTTGCCTGTTTTATTATTGTAAGAATATACATTGAAATGTTAAGCATCGTTCTTTCTTATGAATAAACGAAGGCTTTCACGGCCAGAGTCCTAATTAGTAAAATATGCTTGCGAGCTAAGAAGCCGTGGTGCAGCTGCGGCAGGCGAAACGTCTGGAAGTGGAATGAAGAAGTCCAGCGGACCACGGCCTCTTAGCCCAGAAACATATTTCACTAATTAGTAATTGTTTTATTTCTTGCGAGTAGGCAAAGATTAGGCTGTTTTCAAAATAGTTGCCTGTCGTCACAGCATTTCCTGTTATGTTAATATGTGTATGTAAAGTACCTATATGTCTTTATCATGACCAGTATCGAATCGGGGCTGCACTCAGTCTTACTACGTTCCTGAGGGGCCAGTTGTGATTGAGAAGTGGTGGCCCCTGGTTGCGAAGACCGCATTAACCAGCCGGGAGGGACCGGGCGTTGACCACATCCCATCCTACTCATGATGCCTGTGGAGGGAAGAGGTGGGGGACCCAGCGGCCGGGCGGTAGGCCTTGGACCACAAAGAGCTGTTGCGCCGAGGGGTTAGCTTTTTAGCAGTATCAAGACTTAGCTTTTATGTGGATAACTTTAAAATAGTTAATAAGGAGCGGGCAGCCGCGCCGTGGCCGAGAGGTTAGACCATTCGTCTATCACCAAAGTGGCCTGGGTTTGATCCCAGGCGACCACATGTGGGATTTATAGTGAACAAAACGGCAGAGGGGCGGGTTTCCGCCGGGTTCTCCGGTTTCCCCCGCCATCCCATTCCACTGGTGCTCCATCTCCATTCCATGTACATATCATCATGTCGCATACAGTAAAAGTGGGCGTTAAATAGTACCAAAAAATGGAAGGAGCGGGGAAATTTTTGTGGATAATGTATGTGTTAACAATATGTATATCACGATTAGGTGTTAGTTTTCAATATGATTTAAATCATGATTGTTTAAAAAGTATTCCTGTAATTGTTCAGTTTATTATATTTCAAAGGAATAATAGTTGAACGATATTTTTATCTTTAATTATTTGCCAAAATATTCATAATAATAACAAACGATTTCCCTGAAATTTTGGTCTAAGAGAATTTTCAGATATTTTTATTAATGTTTCCTTTACACAGTCCTCTTTATCCTTTGTGATCGTATCGGGGCTTTTGCTTGAGAAACAACCGGTAGTGCCAATACAAATTGAACTGTGCTATTAACGTTGATCTTTAACTGTTTTACTATTAAGTACGCCAACATTCACTGCCTCAAACCATGCTTCCACACTTTGCGGAGGATATGGAATGATTCTGGTTAAGGAAAACTTACCTACCCAGCTGGAACTCGAACTCGGGATCTATGAGTTGAGATGCCAGAACGCTGAGTATTCGACCACAGAGGAAGCAATCTTTAAAATCTTATTCTTCCACATATCTTCTCACCAACTGACAAGGTGAATATGAGGCCAGTAATTTCATTCTAATCTATGTCCATGGTTAGTGACACTTGGAAGTATAAACGCTAGTAACGAAGTTAGTACACAGGCTTTAGTGGTGGCGTATTCTTTTCGGTGGCAGATGTTGCCGACAGTTGGCTAGACTGTACATATTTTGGTTGGTTTTGGTGGTTCTCTAGCGAGCGGGCAGAGTTGCGGCGACCCGTACTAACGGGGTCGGGTTTCTGATTAAAACTTACATCCGCGGTGCTTTGGTTTCTCCTAGCTAGTGCCAACTTCTCCAAATATTTTAATAACTTTTCTCTGGCCCTGCTTGCTTATAAACATATTTCCTTTACACAGATTGGAATGTGCGGTATAATGCAAAGCACAGGAATAAATATTTCATAACGAGAGGTTATCCTAAGTTCAGTGGTCATCATCGTTTGCAAGGTGGCCTTACAGGTCCGAATCTCAGTATTTTGTTATCCAGGTTCAAAATCACTAATCCCTCTGTTGGAGTGGATCGTAGTGCCTGGTGTTGCTCTTATTGGGACCGAGAAAGGTTGTGCCGCAGCAACGTGTGCGACTCGCATTCGGGAGGTTCCTGGTTCGATCCCAAAGGACCGCGCTCTCTGACTTGGATTTTTCCGTGGTTTCCCCTTGCTAGAGTACTTAATTTCATTTCACAATTTTCTTTCCATCATCCATCACTTCACTCCATTTCCCTATCATATTTACCGAGCGGGATGGCTCAGGCGGTAACGTCTGAGGCCCGCATTCACAGGTCACAGATTCGATACTCGTGGCCGACCTTCCTGGTCCATGGGTTTTTTCGGAGGTTTCCCCGGGTCACCAGGTGAATGCTGGGAAGGATTCCCATATCCTCCCAATTTTCTGTCCCTCCATTTCGTTACATTTCACCCTTCATCCCATGGGGTTTCTTTCAGGGTTGGAAGCGTTGGTGAGTATCGCGGCAGCAGCACGACAGGGGGAACAAATGCGCTCAGGAAATCTCGTCCCCCGGATTGGAAGGCAAGCCACTGGTTTCCGGGCCCCCGTGTAATGTTACAAGCCTGAAGGGGGAGGAGAGCAAAGCCAGCCTCCGCCAGGGTGCTTCTTACTGGGAAAATGTAGGTACCCTGCCACCTGCTATGCTACTTTCAGGCACTTAGTGCATGGCGGTGCCGGAGAGATGGTGCGGATACTTGCCATTGTAAGAGCTGTTCTCGGCACTAGGTGGCGTTTAGCGGTCGCTGTCCTCCCGTGGGTGGGGACGCTCGTACGGCACCGGACCCGTTGGATGGTGGCTGCTCGGCGGGGTCTGGCACCGGGATGAAGAGATCTCGGCACTTGTTACGGACTTCCGTGCGTCTCTGTGACTCGTCTGCCTGCGAGCTTCTGACATCCTGCGGTTCCCTCACTTCATCCCCTCCTCCTGAGAGGTGTTAGCCGCAATAGATGTGCGGAGGTCGCAGTGCGAGAGTATTCCCTCTGTGTATGTCGTTTACCCTTTTACTCTTATTGCGGTTGAAGGGTATTGGTGCTGTGCTACCTTGATCCCAGTTATCCTTTGGTTTGGGCTGCAAACATCAACCTGTTCTTACAAATTCATTTATCTCGTTCTATTTTTGTTATATATGATCTGATCATTGCCCAGGTTTCTGATTCATATATCATGGATACCGTTTCAAAACTTCATCATAGTTATTTCCTGTCTTTATTTTATGTTCTTACTATTTACATATATATTTTTTTTTAAAATTTAGTTATTACTCTCTCTCTCACTCTCTCTCTCTCTCTCTCTCTCTCTCTCTCTACGACGTACATAGTTGAAGGTGCTTTAATCCACTTTGAAATAGAAATTTCCCTGGAAATACGCGTACTGAGATCTCCTGAATCAAAAAGAAAACAACATGGAAACCTTTTCGTAAATTTTGATTTTCTGAAAAATGGCTCCAACAATTTTGATGAAAATATCATATATTTAATATATTTTCATGACAAGTGAAATGTCTATCTTGACATTTCTGGAAATAGCCTCTGAAGTCCTTTTTATTTTGGATAACTTCTGCACAACTGGTAAACCATTGTATATGCAAGGAAATAATGTGTAATGAAGCCCTTTCTATAACTATTTGTGTCAATTAACGTAAAGTAAATAAGATTTTTAAACAATAGTTTGTTGAGACCGGTAGAGAAAGCCTTGCGAATGTAATGTATCAGATTTTTAATCTTTTTATCTTCATCAGATTAAAATTACACAGCACATTTTAAATAATTAAAATTATGTACTCAATATTTATGCAATGAATACTTTACAACTCATTTGATATCTGCCCGACTGGGCTATTATTTGATTTTTTGTTGAATATATATGGAAGGAAGTGATTACATTAATTTAAACCAGTGGTAGATCTCGGTATTTGGAACAGATTTTGTATCTTACGTTTTTGTCTCTGACCATTTCCTATGGATATATTTTAGTTTTATCGAAAACAACCTGTCAAAACTGCAGATTGTGTTGGTGGTCACTTTCCCCATCTCCGTACATAAACAAAAAGCGTAACGGTGAGTTTTGAAAACAAACTCATACCTTGCCTTGTCCTTCGGTGTTTACTGTGACAGTGTAGGCCAACCACAAGCGTTAGCATCCAAAACATTACCGAAAGCGAAAGCTGTTTACATCCAAAAACCAGGTCAATTCCCTGACCAACCTCAACGCAACGTTGTCGACTTGCGTGTGAAAAAGCTGCTTGGAGTATTCCTTCACGTCTTTTAAGTGATTAATTATTTCTAATCCCGATGTGATGTCCCATAATTACTACCGAAGTTATGTCAGAAATAAGTTACTCTACGCATCTTACAAGTAACAAACTGTTATCTTTGCACATTCTTGTGGAATTACCATTTTTTCACCTGCCACTTCATTAATTTTCACTGACACTTATTGACCTAGTTCCACTTTCATTGAGTTTTCGCTTAGTTCACACTGTCACTTCGTTAATGTGAACTATGTCTGACGCAAAATTTAATGGAGGTTGGCTCCAATCATAAGCTTGCCAAGCCTTGCGCTGCTATGTAGTTAAGCTTGTTGTGAAATCCGCGCTATAAAGTCAGTGATTTAAATATCATTTGCACCCATAACACTTATTTACACAACAGGAACGAGAATAGTAATGGTCAGCCAACAGCCGCCATTACATTTTTTGTCTGCTATGGTTGAATTTCCCCTATCACTTAAATTTCTTCCTGGTGTAACGAAATACGTACGACTTAGCCTCTTCTTCCGGATAGTTTACTTGCAGGGGAGTCGATCACAAGACGTTTTGAATCCCTTGCATTGACTCACTTGCTGCAAGTTACCACAGTTGTCACAAACTCGCTCGGATAACGGCACTTTTCGTTGCAACCGAAACGCACTAGGACTTTCTCAACCACGGACTCACGTATTCTCCTAGTTCGCAAGACTAAATGAGCTTCCGAAAGCCCTGCCTTACAAAGACGTTGGAAGTTTGCAGAACGTTCGAGATAGTGAAACTTCTAGTAGATTCTGGTTATCTGGCGATAACACTTCCGCTGTTTACCAGGGCGAGCCTGCTGCTTATCTATTTACGTTCCGACTGGCCGGCGCTGATTTCCCGATAGCTTTGGGCCAGCTGCTGCGTCACAATGTTTATTATACAATCATTCTATTTAATGTTATGGTAGCCAGCTGTAATGTACTCTTTTAATGTAATTCTTAATTTATAACCCCACAAACAAGATTGTGCATCAATATTTCGTATTTTTAAGCTAGTTCTAAGCTGTTTCACACCTTTGGTGACAACAGCATATCCTAAATAGTGTGGACGATCATCGAGAGTGCTGTCTTACTAGATTATTTCCAATTAATATTTTAGTTACAGGATTATTTAAATTTAAGTTCTAAACGTGCAATTAGGAAGCATTTTGAGCTCTTGAAATAGAGACCTTAACATATTATGGAGCTGACAACACTGTTGACTTGTTGGGGTGAAAGAAGGATATGAAATTAGTTCAGTTCGTATTCTGCCTCCAATTATATTAGCAGAATTTGCAGCTCTATCCGTGTTATTGCTTTTCCATAGTATCCTCCCTTTATCCCTCCCTCACCCTCATTATTTATCTTCATCTCCTTTCTCTACCTCTCTTATTTCCTTTTGTCGTTCTCTCTTCTGAGCAACGGGCAATATGTCATATGCTTTTTTTTACAAAAAGTATTTTTCTTCTCTGGAGGTAAAGGGAATGCCCCACTAAAAATTCAGCTTTAAAAATGTTTTCAACCAATCTAGCTGAACATTTTATGTAAAATTTGCCTTGCATAAATAATGAATGGTTTAAATTTTAGGTCAGACATACTTTTTAGTTTTCAAAATGGTGGTCTTGAAATAGAGGTTTGTCCTTTGCCAAATGATTCATACGATGCAATTTACGACTTTTATTTATTTAAAATATATATCCACGTCTAGCAGTTATACACAGGGTGTCCCAAAACGCTCAGCATGTTGTGCGGGAGGGCAAATTGATCGGTTTTCAAGAAGGAACACCTGTTACTAAATGGGCGGTTTGGGAGCTGGAGAGCTCAAAGTTTGAGAGCGAACGGTTGTGACAATTTGTTAACATTCATTTTAGCATTTTAATACGGAATTTGTGCAACCCTTTAGCCATCTGTATGCTGGGATGAACAACCTGAGCATAATGACATTCCTGTGATTCGCTAAATTCCTCCATGGTGTCCTTGGTGCACATCCTACTGCGTTACTTGTGCAGTTTCCAGGACAGTGACGTTTTAACAGCACACAGCTGCTGAAATGGCCGACATGAGCTCGAGCACAGTTTTATGTAAATGTGTGGAATCATCTCAACGTCGCATATCCACATATATGGATTGGTAGAGGTGCACCAGTTTCATGGCCAGCACGGTCGCTAGATCTGACACTTCTCGACTATTTTCTGTGGAGTTGTATGAAGAGTATGGTGTACGGCACTCCTGTAACATCAGCGGAGGACCTTATTGCTCGAGTCCATGCAGACATTGAAAATCTTCAAAGACAACCGCACGTATTGGGTCATGTGCAGGAGGCTCATCTACGATGACGTAGGATGTACATAGTTGAAGCCCGTTTGTAATGTAGACAGCTCGATGTGCTACTTATAATGGGTTTATTGACGAAATGTGAACACACACACATCCTACACTTCGACGCTCCCTAGAATCCTAACCGTCCAGGGGTTTCTTTTTAAATATATAAAGATAGTCCGTAATATCCCTTGGTGCAAGGGCCTCCTACCAAGGTAGGCTAGCTCAATGATGCTCACAGGCTGAGCTAGTTCCTGTAAATTCATTTTCCTGTAGGTTAAATTCTATTTGATTACATACTAAAGAATACTTGAAATGTTCGATAGTTTTGTTTACAATTCACTTCATAAAACTCACTAAATTCTAATTTTTTAAAAACTTGCTTAGAAACTAGAGATTAGTTTAAATTTAACAGTTTGTTTGTACCTCATTCTGCCCCGTGTTACCTTCGTCCAATGATCTTCACTCAATTCACTAAATTGTTGGGACCATCTCTGTCGTGGACGTCCTCTACCTCTTTTTCCAGCCTAGGATCCCACATCGTTGTGGCAGATAGGCACATCTGCTTTGAGACATCCTGGCCACGTATTCTTAGCTCCTCATTTCTACTTTGTCCCTGAGTCTGATGTCCAAAATATATAAAACGTAAACGAGTTAGGTTTAGATTAACAACATTGAGTGCAGGAAGTTCAAATTTGCACTATGACAGGATGAAGTTAAAGTGGATCAAAAATTACAATTAGTAGCCGCAAGATCTTGTTGGCCATCTCTATGGTAGGGGGTAGCGTGACTGCCTCACATTCAAGAGGTCCCGAGATGGAATCTCGATTTCGGAGAGTTACCTTCATAAGACTTTGTTGGGGGTTTTCACTTTCCTGGAAGATGAATGTCAGGAAACTAAGCTCTGGGATCCCGGGCTCATTGGAGCATCATTTCACCAATTTTATTCATCTTCCGATGTAATTTGACCAAGCTCGACGGTAAGGAAAGGAGAGGGAGGGTAGCAAGTCCTCCGCACACCATATTACAGAATGACACGGGCAGGATGTTCAAGTCCAAGCTGTACTTTACACCACTGTTTGTCCGTGCAAATACACGACACATTGTAATAGTAAACCTGAGCTCCATTTGTGCAGATATTTTAAATCATTTAGCTCTATATCCACCGCCGTGTTTTCTCATTAACAACTTATGTAACTCAGATTTCAAAGCCGAACAACTTAGCCATAGAGCATAAACTAAATTAATGTCTGTTAATGCAGATTTGGATCTGCTTTTCACACGATTAAATTTTGAAGTACTGTAATTGGCCCTAACAGATTATTAAATGGCGTCGATGGAAGTTTGTGACGGATTATTGTATCGCGCCTGTTGGAGAAATGGGATTTCAATTCCTCATTCCTTTGCTGTCGAGTGTGTTCTATATGAGAACAAAATTAATTATAACGTTAAAAATATGATATAACGAGTGGTATGATTTTTTCATCCTGCAAATATTAATTAAGGCACAGAGTGATGATAATCATTATATTAAAGTAAATAATGTTTTAAGAAAATTTATAAACATAGGTATTGATATAACGATCTTGCCATATTCATTTATGTGTTTTTATTAAAATGGTATTTAATATTAAAATGAGATACATGGTGTAATAAATGATCACAAATTAGAAAAAAAAAAAAAAACTTTTTCATTCTGTAACGTACAACATAATGTTATCATTCCTGATGAAACACGCGCGAAGTCATTTTGAACGTCCGTCCAATATTGTTTAGTAGTTTGAACTGCACCGTGTAGCTTACTTGTATGGAGGGAGGTGCACAGCTGAGTAGGGAAGGAGACTGTTAAATGATACGCCTGGATTTGAGAAACTGTTACATCCGCGAAATTAGCAAAAGGCAGTGGCAATTGACCGCGACTATAATATCTTTATGATTATTCTCACGTACTTATCCCCCCAGGTGCCTACTACGGTAGGTACGGGTTTGGTGCATCCGGGTTCCCGAGCCACCCACTCCCATTATTATCCCCTCATATCCATCGGTTTGAGCCACGTTTTCCTTAGTGATAGTCTCTTCTTCTTCTAGCTTCATTGAGTTTACTTAGGTTAAGTATTAGAATTATGAATTCCTGTCTCACCAACAGGGATCTATCCTTTCTCCGTCCCTGTCTCATGGTTTCGGCCCAACTTCCAACTTGTGTTGCTCTTCTGAGGCTCAGGCGTGAAGGTTGAGTGGACCCTCCTCACAACCCCTTTTGTGTAACACTATGTGCGGAGCTATTCCATTGTCATGTACATCCACGTGGTGCCGGTTCCGCGTGGGTATCTCAGTGGCGATGCGTCCCTGTGGAGTACACGGGGACCCGACGTGTTACCGCTGTCTGGAGCCCGATGAAATTAACCACAAGTCTCCTCAATCCACACTGACTCCGTTGAGGAAGCGTGACGTAAAGTGGGGAGCTACCGACGGTTATACCGTTGTCAGGGGCATAAGCCAAACGACTAACTACGATAGAGCCTTTGTACCTACCAAGGACTGCTGAGCTAATAGTCATTGATTTTAACAGTGACTGCAGTGAAGCGTATAACGCACCTTTTGCCATTGCAGAGCTGGCGCATTCTTTGTCTCCCGCTAACGACTCTTCTCCTGGTCCTGCTGATATCCACCGACAAATGCTGCTTCATTTTCCATATGCGGCTTTCTCCTTCCTGCTGGGTATTAACAACCGTATCTGGCGTGAGCAGGTTTTCTCGTCTTCCTGGTGAGAGGGTATTGTCAACCCCATCCCGGCCCGGAAAGGACCGGACACTTCCCTCTAGCTACCGCCCTATTTTCCTAACAAGTGTCATTTTGAAGACCTTAGAGCGCATGATTAACACTCGCTTAGTGTGGTGGCTGGAGAAGAATAACGTGCAGACCAATGTGGTTCTGGTCTCGACAATCTGACACGCCTGGCAGCATACATACAAAATGCCTTTGTGCTGAAGCTACATGTCGTGTCTTCTTTGAACTGGAGAAGGCTTATGACACTACATGGCGCTATGGCCTCCTCCGTACCCTGCATGGTTATGGTTTACAGGTCACATAGCCGTATTTCTTTTTAACTTTTTACTGCTTCGAGTTTTCGTGTCCACATTGGAAGCACACTATCACAGCAGAGGATCCGGGAGAATGGTGTGCCCCAGGGACTGATACTGAGTGTAACGCTTTTCGCCGTTGCCATTGACGGCATTGCCTGTATTGTTCGCAGCGCAATCCCGATGTCCCTCTATGTTGACGACTTCGCTACTTACTATCGCTGTTATAACCATGAGCACATCGGATGTCAGTTTCAGCTACCTCCGAGTGGGCACTTCACACCGGCTTTCAGTTCTCCGCTACGAAAACCTAGTGCATGCAGTTTCATCGAGTTCGTGTTGTATACCCTCCTCCTGATCGGTATACACCCTCTACCATTTGTTCCGCACCTTAAGTTCTTGGGCCTTCACCTGGATAGCAGACTCACGTGGGAGCACCATATTCGTCACCTTCGTGCTTCCTGCGATCGCTGGCTCCTCGCTTCTGGTACTTGGGGTTTTAACTGGAACATCATGGAACGGCGATCGCACCGTAATGCTGAGGTTGTATCGCTCATTGGTTCGATCCAAACTAGACTATAACAGTTTTGTCTATGGGGCGGCATCCACCTCTAAACTCCGCTTTTTAGACACTGTCCATCATACTGGTATCGTCTAGCCTTTGGGGCTTTCCGCACTAGTCGAGTCGAGTGTCTGTACGATGATTCTGGCGAACCTCCGCTGTCTTTCCGACTCTCGTTTTTACCTTGTTCCTACGTGGCATGGTTGGTCGCTCACCCAAGTCATCCTTCTTTTGAATCCCTTTTGCGTCCAGACTTTATATACGGAATATAATTATCTCCGGTCCAAGTGATATAAGGTTTCGAGAACTGCTCACCGCATATTTCCTCCGCATTCCCTCTGTAGAACGATCTTATCTTGGCCGCTATCTTCCCTGGCAACTCCAGCACGCGCGGCTTGACTTGGAGCTGTGCGAAGGTAACTACCCCTCAATTGGTGTTTCTCCAAATCTTCACCGAGCTCCTGGGACGTTACCGGTCTTACACTCCGGTATTTACCCTTGGATCCCAGTGAGGGGTGCTACATGATGTAGTTTCGTGTACAACGGTGAGGTTCACAAGTACAGACTTCCGGACAGCAGTTCAGTTTTTACTGTCAAGCTATTTGCTATATTTAATTTCTTATTTTTTATCTCCAGCTCCATTTCTGCCGGTTTCCTCATATGCTGCGACTCTCCGAGCGCTCTTCAGGCCTTGCAACAGTTTCTCGGTATGTCAGCATTGATTATTAGAATTCAGACACTCGTTTCCCAGTTGCTGTCTCGCGGATGCCAGTTTGTTTTTACATGGACCCCAGGTCATGTGGATATTCCCGGCAATGGGGAGGTGGATGTGGTTGCAATGGCTGCCCACACATACTCCTCCTTTTAGGGATGTTCAGCGGTGTTACTGTTGCCATCTTTTTTCTTTCTGGCAGAAGTCTTGGGAAGAGGTGTCTGGAACTCAGTTACGGGCAATCAGACACAGTACGTCCCTGGCAGACCTCATGCAGGGATTCTCGGTGGTTGGAGGATTGAGAATAGATCAAACGCGTGCCACTCATGGTCATCTTCTGCGTAGCGACCCGGCTCCTGAGTGTCCACCAATCCCTTGGCCTGAGTCTAACTCTGCGGTCCATTCTAGGCGACGAGCCGGTATCCGCAGATAAGGTGCTGCGGTTCGTCGTCGAAATTGCGTTCGCCAAACAAGTATAACTTTTATTTTATTTTTGGAGTTTTAATTTTCTTGTTTGTGGTATATTAGTCGTCATTTGTTATCTTTTACAGTTTGTTTTTAACGCTTTAACCGTTTTTACTCTTCTACCACTTACTTTTCCATGTTTTAACTTATTCGCGGTTTTAACTGGTTACTCAGTTAACTTTTGCGTTTTGGCTTTCACCTTTTAAATACATAAGTTGGTGTAGACTTCAGACCTTTTGAGTTTGGGCACAAATGACCTAGCTCTCGACTGGCCCTTAAACTTCACTCACTCACCCACTCACCCACTAACTCACCCAGTCATTCACTCACTCACTCACTCACCCACTCACCCCCTCACCCACCCACTCACTCACCTACCCACCCACCCACCCACTCATTCACTCACTCACTCACTCACCCACTCACTCATTTACCTATTTTTAAGCTCATCAATATGTTAAGACAAAGGTTATACATTAAGCCGCTGGAAATTTTGGTGGCTAGAAAATCAGTAGAATATTCCTGCTATGAAAAAGAAACTATAATTTTCGAAAACATGTTGCTGTTGTGTCCCCTTTTGTTTGTTTCGTTTGTAACTTCAGCAAAAAGCACAGGTAACATTTAAAATAACGTTTCATTGCATCTCTGTGTAAAGTATACAAAAACTGAGGTTCTGTATTACTCATCTGATCCTATTAAAAATCTGTCCCTAAGTCCAGAGGAAAATGCCAATTCCTGTGCAATCGCTGAAAAGGAGGCGCCATTCGCTTTTACTCTGTTGCAAACTTATGGCTGTATTGTTGCACGATGAAAGACATTTACTGAAAATGGAACGTCCAAGTTTATTTCTTTGATCTGTCTTCAGTCCCATTAGGTCCATTTCCTGCGAGAGGAAATGTTATTCCCCAGAAACAAAAGACGGGGATGTAATCCGTATAATTGTGTTCTTTGTTCGTACCTGGAAGGTGCTTTTTCTTTTATCACTTTTTGGCGTTTTATAGCTCAGGAGAAATGATCAGCAGCAAAACAGACTTCTGTAAAAAACAATAATCGTTGTGGAGTTTTGCCTTGTGCACTTAGATATACTGAAGCGCTACCAGTAGCGGCTGTATTTTTCTGGACGTTTCTTTATTACCTGGCTGTATAGAAAGACTCACTTCTGAAGCTTGTTTTTCTAACATACTAAAAGCATATTTTATCAGGATCTAGAGGAACATTTAATTACAATCTTTCATTATTTTTAATTCAATGCTTTTAACTCAATTTACGTATCTTTAGGCACAGTCTGAGTTGTATTAAAGCTTCATATGAGCAGCATAAATACTTAATCATAAAATTTTATGCAAGATATGACTAATCCAATAGTTTATTAAACGCATTTTCTATTTTAAAGGCATCAATTTTTAAAGAAACCTTTCAAAGGATCAACCGCTTAAACCTACGAATATAGCGGTTAAAATTTTTCTATACTATTACCAATACGGATAAGCTGTTTTTGTATACCTAAAGGTGAAAATTTCGATTATCTAGAGGGTTACTCATATTATCGTTGAAATAATAGTGTATTTTGAGTGTAAGTGCGTAGTATCTTCATTATTTTAAAAGTGTAATAAAATGTATTTGTATTTTAAGTTGCACATCAATAGCGAACGCAAGTTAAGTACTCGTATTTTCGTTTTGAACGAAGTCAACTGACTTTATTCTGATAAGACATTTTATATCTTTATTTTTTGCGAAAATAACTCTAAATAATTTTGATTCAGGAATGGTGAATTTAGATATTGACGTGATGGATTCAATTCCATACAGGGTAGCCAACTCGTACGATAATTATGGGGGCATACGATAATTTTAATGTTTGTACAATGGTTTCCAACCCGTACGATAATTATGGGGGTGTACGATAATTTGAATGTATGATAGTTCGATATCGGTGAAATATCATTTTCACTGGTTTGTCACACCAGCGAAATCAAACTAATTACATATAACTGCACCACTTTTGCCCTCATGACCTGTCTCCACCCCATAACAACCGTTTCCAACTCTACTTTTATCCCCTTATTGCCAGTGTGCCCAGATCTGGTAATCTCAATGAAGAAGGCACTGTTCAGAAAATTGATCAATGGAGAAAACTCAGAATACGTGATATTCCGTGTGAAATAAAGAACATGCCTGAGCCTGACAGTTACTGGAGTGCTGTTAAACACGTGTCACCTTGGTGGAAATACTGATTTCAAAGAACTAGCGGCCTTTGCATTAACAATGGGTTCCTTGCCCCCACAGAAAAACTTCTTGTGAGAGCTTTTTTTTTATATATATATATATATAAACTGGGTTTAATAAAAACCAAAGTTAGAAACAGATTGGCACTAGATACGGTAAGTAAACTAAGCTTATGTTGTATCAGCCTATGAAAGAACGTGGTAGATCTCAAAATCTGCAAATCACCAAGAAGATATTAAGGTTTATCTCATCAACAAATTTTTACAGTGCTGCAACTGTTGAGGAATTGAAAACAATTTTTGACCTTTTCTACCAACAAAACAGATATTTGTTGACTAAGTGGTTTACGAATCTTAGGAAATCATGGTTAGCAAGATTGTTTATGAGGAATTCCGCCAGTTTTAAAACAGAAATTTTACACGGTGAAATGCTTAAAACTGCTACTGTGAACACCTCCTGTACATGACGAGTTCGAAAAGTTCTCTCCTAACACACAAAGGTAAATATATCTAGTGTTGTAGTAAATACTGTTACTCAGAAGACAATGTTTAGAGCGCAATGTTATAATGATAGTCAGGTGTGTGTGTATATATATAGAAAATGCAAAACAAATCATGGCGTACTTTATAGGTTTAGGCAGCGTTAAGATAGAAAGAATAATGGAAAAGATAAAAATTTTATTTGAAGTAGCCATCCTTCACTACATTAATTCAAATTTATACTAAGAAGTTATTTTAACAACAAACATATAATCTGGGAATGATTGATTTCCTCTGTAATGACTTTCGTTATCCCATTAATAATCATCGCCGTGAAAGCTTCACATCTCATATATCCTTTATCAGAATGGAGTATTTTGACTCGCATGTTGCTTGTATTCCTATTTTCTGGCCACCTTATAATTATTTAATGCTTGTAGTTAAAAATAAAATTGGATAAGTTAAAGTTTCGAGTGATGCCTGCATATTTTCCTTTTCCGCTTTATACGGAGAAATCTTAAGGTCGTTAACCTGGGCAAAAGCAAAGAGCAAGATTAATTAAAAATGAGAAATGATGGATTCGTGGAACCCTGCGTGAGTCGCATAGCGATATGGGATATGTAGTCTATATCCAGCATTGTCCCAGATTTCGAGGAACGGCATCGCGTGAACGTACTGTAGGCCACGCCATCTTATTACAAGCTCCATCCTTTGTAATGAAGTACCCTACAGCCGCTCGATTGCTTTCCGATGCTCAATTACTGCCATTTTTTGCGTCTTTTCAAACGCTTATTGTCTCCACACCAAAACCATACAACGGTTTATAACTTGGGTAGGTCTAACGAAATTTGATGTTAGAATTCGATATTAGAAACATAACTCGCTCCAGAAGCCTTTAGTTGCAATAGCTGTTATAACACGCAGTTCCCCTCCACTAATTGAAAGCAGAATTGGGGTCACGCTTTATGTCCTGTGAAATATAGACGGTATAGAAGAGCTGTTCTACAACTTCTTTTTGTAATTACAAGAACAGTGTTCCTTCAACTCCACTCTTTGCAGAAATATTGTGCTTTTAGATCACAGAACTTTCATACAAATGCTTCCAAAATTTTACATTATAATAGTAGGCCTGGACATACCTTTTTGACATACCCACGCACTCTAGAGCACGTGATGGAGCATTTAATTTGCAATAATATTTTCCTTAGCTGCTGTCAAAAGACCTACTTAGCTATATTTTGTAGGTGAGTAAATCTGCTATGGGTATGAATTATATTAGCACACAAACATTAAACCCCACCGTGAGAAGCGGAAACAAAGGAATTAATCAGAATGTTTATAAAGCTTTGTCATGTAAAGGCTGTCATTTGTATTAACGCAGCGATGTCCAACGTTTGCGAAAGAGGTAATTTTGGGTTTACCTTCTTCCACTATGCGTGGTATTTGCCTCTCTTTAACCCCCAGCCGTACATTGTATTGCAGTGGAAGGTTGGTTACATGTACGTTGGGTTTGATTTACGAAAGCACTTCCAAATCTCATGCAATTAACGACTGTTCATTAGTGACTACTTTGGTGCTGCTTACGGTTTTAAGAAGTCTATCAACATTTGGTGACAAAGTCGAAGTGTATAGCCCTAGAAGATACACCAAGTGATCGTCACGTAACATATTGCCATACAGACTTTTAATGTAGTTCAATTTGGAGGAAATTCTGTTCGCAAATATATGTAGAGCTATACTCACTCCTATACACACTATTCCGTAAATGTGTATTTCTCTATCTTCTACATTTTAATCCGACGTAAGCATTTTCAGAAAGTATTTTATTGGTAATTTCCTAGTAGGTGCAAGGGGAATATAGGGAACACAGTAGGTTTTTAAGCGATTGAGAATGTTTTGAGAGCTGGTTGCTACGCCGATGCCTTTGAATCCTGTTCTCTTTGCAAGGCCAAGAATAAAAAAAAAGGATAACATATTCCTATTTGAAGAAAGTATAAGTATTGGAAAATTCAATCAAATAAGAAAGACTATCTCGGAAGTGGTTCACTCAAAAGAAATACGAATAATTTGACATACAGTGTGAGTTTTAACCAGATCCACATTTTTTTATTTCATAAGCTTTTGTCTGTCTCTTACTGTTTCACCATTTATGCAAAAAACAGGAAAAAAAAAAAAAAAAAAACATCCAGAATAAAGAGGTCTTCTGAGAGCATTCCCAGAAAATTCAAGTGGTGACCAAGAAACGACCGTGGAATCGCCCGTTTGTGTCCGTCAGTGTATACTGACTGACTATTCCTCCGACTGAAGGAGTGGAGTGGGGTATAACCGTTCATTACGTAAGGCTCTCCAAAGAGTCAAGGTTGGACATCCCTATATTAACGCATTGCCATTTTGTGAAGGGAAACAGAAGGTGAGGGAAGCTATACAATCTTTATTTCCCTTACTGAACAAGGTGCATTTCTGCAAGGTTTACTGAGTTACGAGTTTAGGATGCCTCGGGGATTAGTTTCAATATCCCCGAAGAAGAATAACCGGGTTAAAAATAACAATGAGCGTTTTAGGTTCATCATCTCATCATCATTATTAACTTCATGACTTGGGCCTGTTGACCCGTTCCGTTCCCCAGTGGAAATGTTATGGCACATGTCTGGCCGAATATTTTTGGGGATTATGAGTTTGTTTAAATTTCCTCAGAGTAGGTAACCAGCCTAACGCTTAGTTAGTCCAATGATAGGCTCATAAAGTAATGTGTTTAGCTACTTATCTGTGTTTTATTTCTCATTGTAGCAGCTGATGCCTTAACTTTTAATCATACAGAACCTTCGTTTGGAACGTGTGGCCAATTGATGTGTGATAATTGCTGTCCTGCGCTATGCTGTTTTTTACCCTTACTTTCCCTTCTCTCTCTGTGTCGGATATTATTTGACGCGACGTCTTTGTACAAATATTAATACGTTAGGAGACACTTATTTCAGCGTTATAGTGTGCTAATGCTGTTATAATGCCAAACACTTCGTATACTTAGAACCTTCAAGTATTGTTCCTATGTGACAACAGATTCATATAGATAAGTGGGACGGCGATTTATGGACAACTGTCGTGCGCCTTACGTTCAATGGTTGGTAATCTTATGAATAGATTTACATTCTTGATAAGCATACCGAAAGTAAATCGCCATGTTCTTTTCAGAGAAAAAACTCACGACATCCATGACAGGTTAAAACCAAGTACAATGAAGTCTCTGAGAAAGTTCGCACAGGCAGAGGAATTTTGCAAACTTCGGCTTGGAATACCACAAAACTTTTAAAATTAAAACCTTATAAGATAAGTCATAAGTTCAGGAATTGTAACCAAATGATGAATCTAATTAGAGTTAATTTTTGCAAATCGGGGGCTTTTATGTTAATTGCTCTGTCACATTTAAGTATTTTTACAAATCTGCATGGTTTGATTTACATGGCTTTGTAATTATTAATGACTGTTAATACAAACTTTAAAGATTTGAGATTCTATGACGACACAAGGACATCATTCTAACATCTTCTAGGGCGAAGGTATGCCATAATTTGCAGGAGAAATCTATGCTCCTGAGAGAAAGGTCCTATGAATATCCTACTCCGCCTGTCAATGTGCTTTCCTATAGCAAGAAATTCCCCTTAGATCTACCACGTCTCTGCGGCGCTTTAGCTTTTACCTAGGATCATAAAGGTGGAAGCTAGGGTATGGGGGTAGAAAATAGGTTTTGCATACAGAAACGTTGCAAGTATATTCATACTTGCTTGTTCAGTTCAGTTCAGTTCTGATTGGATAGAATGTGTCGTCGAACCTTGTGACGGGATAAGTCGACCCAGTAATAACAATACTAATAATCATACTAATAAATTAATAGTAATCTCAGCCTAATAATGGTATAAGAATTAATAATAAAATACGGAGAATTATAAGAAGAAGAATATAAATAGCGATATGAATAAACGTGATACAAATAAAATTCAGCAAAGCCATGCATGTGAAAAGTAGCGAAAGGCAGCAACAGTCTTGTGAATTGTATCATCACGGGAAACACGGCCACTAACGCATAATGCAAACAAAAACCTTGACAAAACCTTTGGAAATTATTGTTCACCTTGATAGGGACGCCGTATGCAGTCAGCGTGAAAAACTCCTTAAAGATGCACGCTGAGACAAGATTCACTCATTGGTGAAAATCGGGAAATTTGCGAATGTAGTATAGATCTCCACCAATGAAAATCGTAATAGAACTGCCAATAGGAGATGGAAAATTGAGGGGTAATCGTCGTGAACAAAGTTTAGGCTATTTTAAATAGATTCAGGCATATTTAAGAGTGTGTTTGACGTTAGAATATTTATGGAACCTTATTCGCCATAAAAGAATCTACAAATTCACGCAGGGACTCCTGTCTTACTTTAAAGACAAACAGTAAACAGAAGAGTTTAAGGAATTGTCTTTTATCAGCTGCCACCGTTCTTGTGTTCTAGCCATTAAAAGTCCCATTGCTCTTTTTATAGCTTGATAAAACGAGCCTAGTAAGAGATTGAGCTTTCTGATTAGTTAACCTTTACTGCTATAAAACAAGAATCATCCCACCTAAAAGATAATGCATAGAAAATCGTCTTGAAAATATTAGTATTTGCTTTGATTCAATGATTTTGCTGTTTATGAACATTTTATGGACGTTAAGGACATCCTTGCTGCTATTAATCCATAGAATGTGTCTGAAAATGATCAGAGGGACTATAATGTGTTTTACACTTTTTTCATTTTAAAATCAGGTCTTACTCTAATGTTTTGTTTTAATATTGGATTCACGAGTGTAATAAACGGCTTTTTATAAACTAAATGTCCCGTTGGGTAATTTCGTCCGGTTTCTGCCTTTCTTCTTCTTTCTTTCTTTCTTTCTTTCTTTCTTTCTTTCTTTTCTTTCTTTCTTTCTTTCTTTCTTTCTTTCTTTCTTTCTTTCTTTCTTTCTTTCTTTCTTTCTTTCTCTTTCTTTCTTCTCTTTCTTCTTTCTTTCTTTCTTTCTGTTCTTTCTTTCTTTCTTTCTTTCTTTCTTTCTTTCTTTCTTTCTTTCTTTCTTTCTTTCTTTCTTTCTTTCTTTCTTTCTTTCTTTCTTTCTTTCTTTCTTTCTTTCTTTCTTTCTTTCTTTCTTTCTTTCTTTCTTCTTTCTTTCTTTCTTTCTTCTTCTTTCTTTCTTTCTTTCTTTCTTTCTTTCTTTCTTTCTTTCTTTCTTTCTTTCTTTCTTTCTTTCTTTCTTTCTTTCTTCTTCTTTCTTTCTTTCTTTCTTTCTTTCTTTCTTTCTTTCTTTCTTTCTTTCTTTCTTTCTTTCTTTCTTTCTTTCTTTCTTTCTTTCTTTCTTTCTTTCTTTCTTTCTTTCTTTCTTTCTTTCTTTCTTTCTTTCTTTCTTTCTTTCTTTCTTTCTTTCTTTCATTCTTTCTTTCTTTCTTTCTTTCTTTCTTTCTTTCTTTCTTCTTCTTTCTGTTTCTTTCTTTCTGTTTCTTTCTTTCTCTTTCTTTCTTTCTCTTTCTTTCTTTCTCTTTCTTTCTTTCTTTCTTTCTTTCTTTCTTTCCTTTCTTTCTTTCTTTCTTTCTGTTTCTTTCTTTCTTTCTCTGTTTCTTTCTTTCTTTCTTTCTTTCTGTTTCTTTCTTTCTTTCTCTTTCTTTCTTTCCTCCTTTCTTTCTTTCGTTTCTTTCTTTCTTTCTTTCTGTTTCTTTCTTTCTTTCTTTCTGTTTCTTTCTTTCTTTCTGTTTCTTTCTTTCCGTCTCTTTCTTTCTGTCTCTTTCTTTCTTTCTGTTTCTTTCTTTCTTTCTTTCTGTTTCTTTCTTTCTTTCTTTCTTCTTTCTGTTTCTTTCTTTCTTTCTTTCCGTCTCTTTCTTTCCGTCTCTTTCTTTCTTTCTGTTTCTTTCTTTCTTCTCTTTTTCTTTCTTTCTTTCTTTCTTTCTTTCTTTCTTTCTTTCTTTCTTTCTTTCTCTCTTTCTTTCTTTCTTTCTGTCTCGTTTCTTTCTTTCTGTCTCGTTCTTTCTTTCTGTCTCTTTCTTTCTTTCTTTCTTTCTTTCTTTCCTTCTCTCTTTCTTTCTTTCTTTCTTTCTGTCTCTTTCTTTCTTTCTTTCTTTCTTTTCTTTCTTTCTTACTTTCTTTCTTTCTTTCTTTCTTTCTTTCTGTCTCTTTCTTTCTTTCTTTCTTTCTTTCTTTCTTTTCTTTCTTTCTGTCCTCTTTCTTTCTGTCTCTCTTTCTTTCTTTCTTTCTTTCTTTCTTCTTTTCTTTCTTTCTTTCTGTCTCTTTCTTTCTTTCTGTTTCTTTCTTTCTTTCTTTCTTTCTTTCCTGTTTCTTTCTTTCTTTCTTTCTTTCTTTCTGTCTCTTTCTTTCTTTCTTTCTTTCTTTCTTTCTTCTTTCTTTCTGTCTCTTTCTTTCTTTCTTTCTTTCTTTCTTTCTTTTCTGTTTTCTTTCTTTCTGTCTCTTTCTTTCTGTCTCTTTCTTTCTTTCTGTCTCTTTCTTTCTTTCTGTCTCTTTCTTTCTTTCTTTCTTTCTTTCTGTCTCTTTCTTTCTTTCTTTCTTTTCTTTCTTTCTTTCTGTCTCTTTCCTTTCTTTCTTCCCTTTCTTCTCTTCTTTCTTTCTTTCTTTCTTTCTGTCTCTTTCTTTCTTTCTTTCTTTCTGTCTCTTTCTTTCTGTCTTTCTTTCTTTCTTTCTTTCTTCTTTCTTTCTTTTCTTTCTTTCTTTCTTTCTTTCTTTCTTTTCTTTCTTTCTTTCTTTCTTTCTTTCTTCTTTCTGTCTCTTTCTTCTTTCTGTCCTCTTTCTTTCTTTCTTTCTTTCTTTCTTTCTTTCTTTCTTTCTTTCTTTCTTTCTTTCTTTCTGTCTCTTTCTTTCTTTCTTTCTTTCTTTCTGTCTCTTTCTTTCTTTCTTTCTTTCTTTCTTTCTTTCTTCTTTCTTTCTTCTTTCTTTCTTTCTGTCTCTTTCTTTCTTTTCTTTCTTTCTTTCTGTCTCTTTCTCTCCTTTTTTCTTTTTTTCTTTTTTTCAAACATCAGCTTGTTGAAGAAAATCTGAATTTCAGAGAATATAATGTGAATAAAACAAGGCATCACTGAAAGAAATTAAACATAATTTTGCGCTTGTATATGGAAGGCTAACATATAATCCACGTAGTCCCTGCAGTTCTCTGAAGTGAATGTGATGCAAAAACAGACTACTTCCTCCGGGAAGTATCATAAGCCATAACATGTGATTGCTTTCTCCACTTCCCAAAATAATTGTAATGTGTATTAATGAATGTAATTCGTAGGTTGCTAATATGGAATCGTCACATTTTGTGAAAATGTTTATAGCTACTTTGTTATTTTATCACATAATTAAGAAATCGGATCTTAGGAGTATTTATAGATGCTACAGTTCCTTCAACGGAAATATTTTATATACATCTAACATGAGTAAACGAACATGTTTGTGGCATACAACTCGTTCAAGTGGTTGTGCGTATACAATCTCATGTTAAATTTGAATATTGTTTTCCAGTAACAAACCAACAACCCGTATTATAAAAAGGAGCTTAAGACACCTACAGTTACTGAAATGGTTTAAATCCAATAAATAATTTTTGAGGTACCTTCGAACAAAAAACTCCTATCACATTTTCTCGTTGCGTATGGCTTATATTCAATAAAGGAAAGGAAAGCTACGTAAAATATTTGCGTCGCTGTCCATAGCATGATATTGCACAACCATCTGGCCTGGGGTGTATAAAAGTTCATATGTAGGTGCAACATATGTATATTTAACTGCAGTGGAATTACAGTGGATGCAGAACCAGGATGAAATTATGGCTTCTAAGGAAGAAGTTAATAGTACTCCAACTTCGATATCATAATCTTCTCTTTCGATATGAGCTCTCAAAAAAGAAGATAGGCGTAGGTCATCTGTTATTTTATTACATACTTTCGTAAAGCTTACTGAATCATTCCGTTTCGGAACGATGTTGCCCACGCGCTAAGCCTATTTTTGGTGAATTTGTTAAATCGAAATATCTTCTTTCTCTCTAAAGGCATGGCATAGATGTATACCCAAGCTAGCCTATGTATGAATCAGTGAAAACTACAAAGATTGAGAACTAAATCCAAGCTCAATGGAGTTTTCTGCAGTCAGCAACTGTTGATATGTGGACTAGTAAGAAAACGTTTTATCTGTATAAAAGAAGGGATAGACTTAATAGTTATCATCAATAGGGAACCAGTTGCATTCAAGCTTAGAAGAAGTAGAGAAAGAAACAATTAATTAAAAGTCATTTTGCCTTTTAATCCAGCAAAATTAACTGTTGAAAGCATGGTACATCTCTGTTGGTTCCCGAGTGCGTGCCTTATGAACGAAATTTACTCTACTCTAGTCTCGTGGTTTGTAGGGGATGACGCCCCTTTGTGTTTGCTACCGTCACTTTCTGGGGGTTGAAAGACGAAGCATTAAAGTTGTATGAAGATAAGATGTTAACGCTCAGAATAGACGTCCAACTAGCAGACTTCGGTATCCGTAACTGCCAGCACCTTCCTTTTGATACCGGAACCGTGCGCGACCATGATTGAGGAGGCAGTGCATTTTTCAGTACTCTGTCCATTGTCTCTTTCTTTGTGTTCAGTTTTTGTGCAGAAAAACAAAGTATTTTTAAACAAAAGAAATAATTTAGACCAGTCATCGGCTCTTGAAGGGTATGTCTGAGCTTGAATGCACAGAATAAATTGAAACACGTTTAAAATAAAATAAGTGACAGTTAAAACATGTCATAAGACTCGACTTGCATAAGGCTAATACCCCTATATCAGGGATAATAACTGGAGACGTAATGAAAGCGATGAAGTTCACCTGAACTATGATGCATTCAAACCTATACGCAGCTACCGTGAAACTTTGTTCCATAATTCATTAAATGGGTATCGGAGCCTACCTTTAACTTGGTATCTCCATCCCTTGGTTTCTAGCTATCTAACAGCTGAGACATGCGTTGACATCTGAATGACGTACACTTCACCCCTCGAAGAATATTATATTACCAGTGGGGCTAATTGCCGAGTTTGGTCTTATTTATTCTGCCAGCTAAGGATCCCAATTATACCGCCTTATCTTAGGCTAACACTGTGATCGACTGGACATCTTAGCTTTGTATGAGAACATTTGCTCCATATTTGTTACGTAGCATATTCGGAGCTCCCGAATCTGTCTCTGCTTTATTCTGTCCGTCTCCAATGCCTTTATCTCCCTTTCGCTCCAGCGTCACTCTAGTGAGCTTTTTTCAACTCCCTGTGCCCGGGAGAAGTCGGTGATGTCTATTTGGTACGGGCGAGTCTCGTGCAACTAATTGCAACCAACCGTCCTTTTAGCACGGCTAGCTGGCTTTCTATACATTTATGTTTAACTTGGTACTGTATACAAGTTTACATTGATGTACTGATATAAAATAATACAATAATTTCAGGGACTAATCCCATTATTATGGTAACACAACTCTTAGAGAGCATCTGGCATAGAACGGGATAAGGATATTACTTTCTAGCAAGTTGGTGCAACGCCTCATTTCGGCCTTCACAAGAAATATCTGAGGGCAAAATTTGTGACTTCTGGTGCCGTTAAATAGAGGCCCTTTGAATATCTTTGATGTATCACGAATTCTAATGCTGCCGCTGGTATAAATTTGAGAACCAACCATCATTTTTCAGCGGAATTCCATAACATAATCCGAATTTGACCTTGCCGCCTGCCAACAATGGTAGTGAACCAAGAAACGCTCCCCCTGATCCTCGTCACAACAGTGCTACATTTGCTTCTTAGTTTCAATGTGCACAAGGGCTTAAGTTCGTGTCGAGCTACTTCCATTTTACATTTCCTGAGCTGGAGGAACGCTCCAAGTTCGCGACTAGCGGTTCGACTTGGTTTGAAAGCAAGTTCAGCTTCAACAGCGTCGCGAGTGTACTCCTTTTTTCTATTCTTGGTAAAGGTTAGCCCTCGACGTGGTCTGGTGTATCTACTGCACTTGGCCTATGGCACACGAAGAATGGATCAGCACTATACCAGATCAACTATTAAAACTCTAAAAGCTGTGATAGCTGAGGTGTCCCAGTGTGCTGCAGAAAGATTTATAGTCGACGCCAGAAGGATGCGGGCGCACTGAAGAGCACTTTGTGTGAGCCCCTAACGAGAAAACGTCTGAGGGATGTTCAGATCGCTGGAGGGAAAGGGGCAGCTCATGATGATATCATAAATATATCTACTATCTACATTCACTACTGTGTTCCCTTCACGAGAATGTGTCTGTAAAGGATGTGTCGAGATCAACAACTCTAGCTTTTTCTGAGAAACATTGCGGCCTGTTTCCCCTGTGTCGGGCACAATGTTAGCATCCTCTTGCTGGCACAAGAGCACATGTTTTTAAGAGGTCTAACTCTTGTTGATATATTGAAACTCTAGCCACAATGTTTCTCAGAAAATGCTAGAGTTGCTGATGACAAACACATTCCTTACAGCCACAGTCTCCTGAAAGGATCACATTAGTCTGTATTTATTAAACAGTCCTTCCAAGAGATGCTTTAATTTTGTTAATAATTTTAAATAACATACAAGGAAACCTGAATCAGCCAGTAGTAGGGGTATATCAACACCTGTCTTATATGATGCTCTATTCTGATTTTTTAAAGTAGTCGACGATGTTCAAACTGGACAAGTTAGGGACCCCGCTGCACTTCGCCTGCCGTCGTCAACTCTGTCGCCCTTCCTCCTGGGAGCATAACAGGCATAATACTGTTACTACTGTCCATCCTAGTAAGAACGGGTGTTAAATACTAGGTACTCAAAGGTTACTAGTCACGTTTCAAAGCAAATTAACTCAGGCTACCATGATTCAATAAAACCACCGCGAACGTCTTGAAAAGCCTGACGGACAAACCTAAGCTTGTTTTCAGGAAAACATTTGATATGTTACATGACCTTTCCTACCCACTATCGTTTGACTTTCTCTACTGGTAAGTAGAGGATGTATACTATTCTACCCAAAAATTCGGTATCAAGATTTCCCCGGAAATATATGTTTTGAGACCCCTGAATAAAAAAAAAAGTATTTTTAGAAAAAGGTCCGTGTGTGTCTGTCAGTCTGTGTGTATCTGTCTGTCAGTCTGTGTGTCTGACTCTCAGTCTGTGGACATCATAACTGAAAAACGAAAAGTCGATTAAAAACCAAAGTTGGAATTTAAGTTTAATGGCTTTCAAGGATGCGACACGAAGATTTTGAAGAAAATAGCCCCACCCTAAACTACTCTTTACATGGAAAATTTTTCGAAAATTTTGATTTTCTTGAAAATGGCTCTAACGATTTTTATTAAAATGACGTATGTTTAAGATATTATGACAAATTAAATGTATATTTTGAATTTTCTGGCTATAGCCTATGTAGTCCTGTTCACTCGGGATGACTTTTGAATAACTCGTAAACCGTAAGAGATAGATCAAATCTTACTGTACAAAAAATGTAGATCTTGCTAAAACACACCATTTATGTCTCAATAAATCTTTTGTAGAGTGAACCATTTCGGAGATATTCCTGGTTAATTGTGCCAGTTTCGGAAAAATCGTGAAATGCAACATCGTTTTTCATTTTTTCATGTGTTAAGCGTGCAAAGAGAACGGGATCTCAAAGCTTTAAAATTTTTGACTATCACTCAAAGCCTACTGTATTCTAATATTCCTCTTGCACCTACAAGGAAATAAGCAATAAGATAATTTGTACAAATGTTTATCTCAACTAACACGAAGGTATAAGAATAAGAGATTGTAGGAATGATTAGTACAAGAGTAGAGAAAGTCATGTGAGTGCAACACATCAGATTTCTTTAAATTAAACTTCTACACTCATTCTTACGAGAGCTTATTTTTCATCTAACTCACGTTAATGGAGACAAACCTTTGAAGAAATAATTTCTTTACACAGTTTGTTTTGTTTACAAGGAGAATAGAGGAAACCGAATCGATAGCACTTTAAAAACGGCCAGTCTGTGCTGGCCTGAAAATTTCACACTGTTTACTTGATGTTGCAAGAAACAACCAAATAACGATAGTACGTTGAACATGAAGTATTGAAGGTTCAAATCAACAATAACGAATAAATGACTGATGTCCCAAAAATTATTTGAAACAAATTATAGGTTTTAAAGAACTCTGGAATTTCCGTGCAATACGCGTTCTTCTATCTCTTAAGGGTTACCACTTAACATTATACAAAATTTCTTCCCAGTGAAGAGGCCTTTGCAAGCTACTTACAGAAAATTCAAAACAATGCTTTTATTTGTAATGTAAATATTAAAATATGTTGTATTTTCATTCAAGTGGTTACGGGTCATTTTTCGATCATAAAAAACTACAAAAATGTTCCATGTAAAGCATAATTTCGGTGGAACAGATTTTCTTTAAAATCTTCGTGTCGCATATCTAGAATACACAGAAATTAAGTACCAAGTTTGGTATTTTCAATCGTTTTTGGATTATGCTGTTTACATACACATATACACACGCACACACACTAGTGGGCCTTTTCCTGCATTATTTTTATTCCAGGGATTCCTCTTATCTTGTATAGATGGGTGGCAGGGGAAGTATGGCTGTAATCTTAACACAGATTGTAGTATAGAGATACGGGTAAAAGAGAATTCAATATCACTTTTACTTTATTTACCATGTACATATAGCCAGAGAAGGTATTGCATTCCACTCAAAAATTCGATATCGAGATTTCACTGGAAATTGACGTTTTGAAGTTTCGTAAATCTAAAAAAGGCATTTGTTTAAAAAGGTCAGTCCGTCCGTTTGTGTGTGTGTGTGTGTGTGTGTGTGTGTGTGTGTGTGTGTGTGTGTGCGCGCGCGCGCGTGCGTGCGTGCGTGCGCGTGTGGGCGTTTGTATGTCCGTGAACATAAATCATTAAGGAAAAATGAATTAAATACCAAACTTGATATTACATCCAGCATCTTCCAAGAATGCAACGAGAAGATTTTCAGACAATCTGCCATCTAAAGCTAGCCTTTATATAGTAACATTTTCCCAATTTTTGATTTTTCAAAAACGGCTCTAACGATTTTGATTAAAAGCCACATTTTTATGAGATTTTCATGAGAAATCGAAAATATATCTTGAATTTTATGGGAATACCCTTTGACGTGCTGTTCGTTCTGGATGACTTTGGCATAAGTGATAAACCTTAAGATATAGACAAAGTCATTACTTAAAAGATGTAGATCTGGCTAAAGCACACTATTTAGGTCAAATAAATCTTAGGAGAGGCAATCATTTTCGAAATAATCATGGCTATTGAATTCTCCCATTTATACTTTTCTCAAATAGAAATTGGTTATTTTTTATCTCTTCATCACACAGTAACCAGGTCTTAAAACATTTCACTATCGCTTAAAGACTGTATATTCCCATATTTCCATTGTAGCCATACGATCATATGCGATAATACAACTCCTACAAATGTTTAATTGGATTAGCATGAAATATATATAATATAACAAGCTTTTTGACGAATAGCTTGTTGTACAAAAAGTAGAGTAAGTCATGTGAATGTAACGCATCCAACTTTTTTAAAATAACTGTCTAAATGCAGTTCACAAACTGGCCTTAAACTATATATCGCTTACACATAATTCGGCCGGCTTAACATCAATGAATAGAAAGCAGCTGTAAACGTGTGTTGCAAGAGGGAAGTCCCGAGACGGAAACTGTTGTCGCCTGTGTGATACTGAGGTGAGGTGGGAACACTAAGTCATGTTTGTGGGTACTTGTTCCTTTGAGCAACACTAGCTTCCCCATACATTATATTACCAGAGCATTAAGGATAATAGTTCATGTTATTCATGAGTAGCACCTGTGGTCCAATCGACATACTAGCTATTTCACCGTTTTCAACTAGTTTCCTATCCGAGTCTTCTGAACTTGAAGTAGGAAAACTACAGAATATATCAAACGACCATTTTATTTCATTAGTAAAAGGATATCTTCTTTGGTCCACATTATTTTTATTGTTGGATAAATGGAATGCATAAGCATCCAATACGTATAGTAAACTGTATTGCATCCCCTAACGACCACATTCCAAAAAGTTGTAAATTGTCCCTCGCCCTTTCCTAAGAACATGGACATAACAAAGAGGGTCTTCTTAATTTACTCTTAGCGAAAGAATCGGTTGCTCCTGGTTGCGTTCAGAGTGTTGTTAAAGATTCTGCTCGTTGAGTTACACCTCAGAGCCACCGAAGTAAAGACCCAACAACGCCGTGCACGCGACCAGTTGGCACTCTAAAAGGCAGTGGAATGAGGAAGTCCGTTAAGGCATGGCAATACAGTACTCAATCTGCAAGATGGTTGCTTACATACATTTTAGAACTACGTTCTACACTAACACTTTTTGGAGACAGTTCATAGTTCGACCCTTCCTATAATTTTCTTCTAAGCTCCCTCTACGTATGCCCGCAAATATCTTCTATCCTCTTCAAATTGGACCCATTCTTCCTTAGGTTGACCTACGTTCTGAAGGGCCTTATTGATGCGAAACTTTCTCTCATTTACGAAATGAGCCGGGAAGTCATCTTCTAGCTTTCTTCAGTTTGAATTATCTTTATCAAGAATGTCAGCGTTATGAAGATCGTATTTGAGATGAAAGTATGCCGCCTCTTCATTGCAGATAGGAGTATATATTGGCTTAGTGATTTCGCATATAGACAGCTGGACATTAAATGAATTTCTGCAGGTGCCATTTTGATAAGAAGTGCCTCTAATGAAATCTTTAGGTCACTATCGATCTTGAGGAATCGCCTCCATTTGTTGATTTAACTCATTCCTACTTTTGTTTACCTTTTTCTCCTTGATTACCTTAATATATTTGTTTATTGTTATTTAGCGTGTGTGTCTTTGACCTTCGTA
The DNA here is from genome assembly GCA_030765045.1 of Tenodera sinensis. Taxonomy (NCBI): domain Eukaryota; kingdom Metazoa; phylum Arthropoda; class Insecta; order Mantodea; family Mantidae; genus Tenodera; species Tenodera sinensis. Next base: position 253,141,914 of record CM060964.1, on the reverse strand, counting down.
GAAATGTCTATGTTTCTCTCTCAATTAATATCAAAGTTATCTGGCAACTTTTGGTTCTGACGGCATATTGGCAAAATCTCCATAATTTCTACACAACAGAATTTCAGAAAATGGGAATGAAACGGAGATTAACTCATTGTGTAAATGTGTAACATAGTCATGTAAATTGCTGTACTGTGCAATTTTAACACGGAATGAACATGCACCTCTGCAAAGGTTTACACTGCAGTAAAGTATGTGCACTGTAAATTGTTATATTGTACAATTTTAACACGGGATGAACATGGTTCTGTACAAAGGTTTACCTACCACTGCAGTAGGGTATGCAAATGTACATTTAGCTATTTTATGAATGGCAACTCATTATTTGGACTTAATTTACACTTGATAAAATTGGATTTTGGAAATTCTCATTCTTATACTTTTCACAGAACCACAATTGTAACAATCATATACAAGTTTTGGGCCGATGATAGAAGTTTAAATGTTCGAAAACATTAAAGAACGTAACAATTTCAGTTACACAAGGAACTTACGGACTCTTACATTACGTACTTACCGGTGTTGCCAAATAGGAAAAATAAAATCACTGAAAAGAGCTACGATTGGGAGTTAATCAAAGAGTTTAAGCAGAGAAATGACGCATAATTTCTCTACCCCGTACATAGTAAGTAGAGAACATATTGCATTCTAACCAAAAATTCTACACCAATATTTCACTCGAAATACGCGGTTTGAGGTCCCCTGAATTCAAACGCATTATTAGAAAAAGGTCCGTGTGTATGTGAAGAGCATAAATAAAAAACGAAAAGTCGTTTAAATACCAAACTTAGTATTTAAGTTCAGCATCTCCCAAGAATGCGACGCGAAGATTTGCAAGACAATTCCCCACCCCAGACCCCCCCCCCCGTTGCATGGAACATTTTTAGAAAAATTTGATTTTATCAAAATGGCTGTAACAATTTTTATTACAATACCACGTGTTAATGATATTTTCATGAGAAATGAAATGTATATCTTGAATTTTTTTGGAAATATCATCAGAAGTGCTTCTCAATCTGGTTGACACTTGCACAACTGGCAAACCGCAAGAATAGACAATAACCTTACTGCACAAAAAAAAATGTAGATCTCATCAAAACACAATTTATATCAAAACCTTTTTTGTGGAGTGAACCATTTCCGAGATATTCCTTGTTATTTGTCTGAATTTTCCAATGTTTATACTTTTCTCAAATGGGAAGTCGTTACTCGTCTTTTTAATCTCTTGTCTGTACAAAGAGAACGGGATTTCAAAGACATCGCATAGCGACAGCTTTAAACGATTTTATTATCGCTTTCCCATATTCCCTTTGCACCTACAAGAAAATTAGTAATAAAAGCTTACAAAAGCTTATTCTGTATTTTCTTGCTAATCAAGATAAACTTGCATTACATATTTACACATCTGTTGTGGTTATAGGGTAGGTACAGACTTACATTTTCAAAAAGTGATTTTGAAAATTCCATTTTTTTTTGGATGAAAAAGAAAGCTGCTGTAAAAGGTATAGATATGTGAACATTCAAATCACAATAAAGAATATCTAGGAAATGAACACCAGAGCTTTAACGATATGTATTGTATTTTATATAGTAAGTTTTTGTCTAGCTTTTACGGTTTACAAACTGTAAGAAAGTATTTACCAATGAAGAGGACTTCAGGCGTATTCCCAGAAAGTTCAAGATACCCGTTTTATTTGTCATGCAGGTATCTTAATTATACATATGACATTTTAATCGAAATTGATAGCCACTTTTAGCTAAACATTTTGGACGTAAAATATAGTTTGCCGGGGTTGTTCTTGAAAATCTTCGTGTCGTAGTCTTGGAAGGTAAAGGTGTATAATGGTGAAAGTAAACATTGCGGGATGCACAAGACGAAAAATGTAAGGTGGCTAGACTAATTAACAAGCATTAGCTTGTATATATCATATACTTTAAAAGTGAAGTTATCGTTTGTTGATTTGTAACGTGTTAGGGTATCTGTTTAGCTACACCTTTTAGAGTAGCAGGCTCCTTCATTACCACTACCATTACCACGTGCTCTGGAATGTTAATAGCAGCCTTTCTTTTCACGAAGTTGGCATCACTGGAATCTCAACAATAGCAGCCTCCCTGGAATCCACTTTGTCGTCGTCTTTGTGTGCGCGCCATCACAGTTATTCAGAGGAAGGTTAGGTTAGCTGCAGTACACTCCCGTACATTATCTGTGCTAACGACAAATCGACGGTACTGTCTAATTTAAATTTTTACCTGTTTTGGCACAAAGCACGTGTGGGAGTTCTCTCTTTGTTATAATGGCCTAGGAAATTCTAAGAAGTACTGAAAAATTGAATGACCTATTGAGGGACTGCCTGGGTTTGCTAAATGTCTCTAGGGTCACATTTAAAGGTCGTTGGATAACCTTTAAAAGTCCCTGCTGTCAAATTTTAACAGAAACCACAATAAGGGGCTATTGACGTAATAGCGTATGTATAGGTTACTACTAAGTATCTAAGGTAGACATATTAAATTTGTAACCGCAGCTCGAAGAAAATTGATATATGTAGGACAGCACCCATAAAAAATCTGATGTGTTGCTATCGCGAGTTTCTCTACTCTTGTACTAACTATTCTTACAAACTCTTATTCCTCTATCTTTTTCATGTTAGTCGAGATAAATATTTGTAGAAGTTGTCTTATTGGTAATTTTCTTGTGCGTGCAAGGGGCACATGGGAATACCGTAGGCTTTGAATAATAGTTAAATCTTTTAAAGCTGGTCCTATATGAAGGCTCTGAAGTTCCGTTCTCTTTACACGTTCAAGAAATAAATAAAAGTGAATAACGACCTTCCATTTGAGAAAAGTTTAAGTATTGTAAATCTCACACAAATAACAAGGAATATCTCCGAAAAGTTTCAGCCCACAAAAAATGCATTCTGATATAAATTGCGTGTTTTAATGAGATCTATATTTTTTGTGCACCAAGATTTTGTCTATCTCTTACAGTTTAAGGTTTTTGTCTGTTCTTGCAGTTTGCCAGTTATGCAAGTATCATCCAGAATGAGGAGCACTTCTGAGGACATTCCCAAAAAATTCAAGATATGCATTTCATTTCTCATGGAAATATCACTAACATGTGTTTCAATAAAAGTTGTTAAAGCCATTTTGCTAAAGTCAAAGTTTTCTAAAAAATTCCAAGCAAGGGGACGTCTGGGGTGGGGAATTTTCTTCAAAATATTCATGTCACATCCTTGAAAGCTATTAAACTTAAATACCAACTTTGGTGTTTAACCGACTTTTCGTTTTTAAATTATGCTGTTCACAGGCAGACACACACACACACACACACACACACACACACACACACACACACACACACACACACACACACACACACACACACACACACACACAAGAACCTTTTTCTAAAAGTACATATTTGTATTCAGGGGGCCTCAAAACATATATTTCCGGTGAAATCTCGACATCGAATTTTTGGGTTGAACACAATACTTCCCCTACTTACTATTTTTATACGTAGTAGAGTAAGTAAAAATTCTGTAATAGGAATCTTCTAAATATAGGAGCAACCTGTATAATAAACTTCCTGGAGACCTGAAAATTGTAAAGGTTTAAAGCTTAGATTTAAAACAACACTTTGTAAACAGACCTTTGTACAGATTGGATGAATTTTGACTATCTCTCCTTCTCCCTTCTCCCTCCCCCCCTCTCTCTCTCTGTCTCTCTCTGTGTACGTTATTTTGTATTCTAACTAATGAATCTTCTTAGTAAAGAGCAAAATGAATTCCACGAAGGAAGATATTGTTGTGAGCGATACTTTTAATCAAAATTTTTAATGGAGAATAAAGGGAATTCAATATGAAAACTCGTGTTCCTTTTTAGGAACAATTTGATAAGCCTTTTGATAGAGTGCTTAGAAACGAACTGTTAAATCTTTTTGTGCATCTGTATGCTTTTCTCTACTCTTGTGCGAACATTTCCTAAAACTCTTATTCTTCGATCTACTCCACGGTAATCGGTATAAAGTTAGTAAAAATAATTTATTTTACATATTTTGTTGCAGGTACAATGGGAATCGAAAATACAGCAAGTTTAAGCGGGATTGGAATCTTTTGAGCTGGTCGCTATATGGTGGCTTTGACATTTAGTTCTCTTTTCTATGACCGGGCTCCATGAAAATGAATAATGACCTCCTTTTTGGAGAAAATTAGAAGTATTTGAAAATTCAAACCAGTAACAAGGAATATCTCAAACGGTTATATTGTACAGTAAGATTTTGCCTATCTCTTAAGCTTTACCAATTACCAAAAGTCATCCAGAATGAAAAGGACTTCAGAGTATACATTTCATGTGCCAGGAAAATATCTTAAACATATTATTTTCACTAGAATAGATAAGAGAAAATAGATAATAGAAAATTCTAAGACCTTACCATGTAAAGGATGTGGTGGATTTTCTTGAAAATCTTCGTGTCGTATCTTTGGAAGATGCTAAAGTTAAATACCAAGTTTATTTAACCGACTTTTAGTTTTCAGTTATGCTTTTAACAGAGAGAGAGAGAGAGAGAGAGAGAGAGAGAGAGAGAGGCACGCACGCATGCATATAGAGGTTACCTTTTCCTTAATATATTTTTTTTTTATTTATGGGGTCCCAAAATATTTATTTTACTGTGCCTACGTGTTAGAGAAAGTAATTAATACAGAAAGAACAATAATAATAGCATTTTCATGGAAAGTTTCCTATGTACAGCAAAATTTATTGAGTTAAATAGTGCAAGAGTAAATTTATTCATTCCTTTGGATGTACTATTAACATATTTGGGCGAGTAGACATCTGAAACAAAATTATTAATTGTAATAAAAGCATGGGGATAATAAACACAATAACGAAACCTTCATTACCGGAGCACGCTTATAGGAAACATTAGTAAGTCCTGCACTTTGCTATGGCAGTGATGGACACGAGAGGAAAGCAAAACAACTGCTACTGAGTTGAGATTCATGAGATACACAGCAGGATACATCAAGTGGGATTACAAACGCAATGATGATCTGAGGAATTAAATTACACTTAGAACTAGTCATCAAGTACGCACAACAATACCAGACTAACTGGATGAATTGTTTGCAACGCATGAGTTCCGACAGAGGTCCAAAGCCATGGTTCGCTATCGCCCAACAGGGAAGAGATCTTTGGGTAGCCCAAGCATTCGCTGGAACAAAGCCATTAGGTCTAAGGCTTGTACGGAGGAAGAAAAGGAAAATTCCTAGGTTGACCATGCTTAAAATTTGTCTCACCAAGTATAAGCATTAATCAGTTGTTATTGTTTATTATGTTAAAAAATAAATTATGTTAAAAAATTGATCAGGAAGGGACTGAAACACTGAATGAGAAAGAACTAGTTGCTAAGAGACGCAACAGAAGAAAAGTTGACTAAAACAAATGTGATCTGATAGCAGTGATACAACTTTCTATACCAATTATATATTCGAATTTATAGCTCAAATATGAATGCTTTAATTAGAAACTAATTTCACTCAACTTAAATTATTCACCCTAGGTTTTGTTTTGAAATTATTGAAAACTAAACAATAAATATTTCGTTACTTACAGCATTCGAAATAAACCTTCCAATGCTAACTGGAAGCATTGAGGAATCGATTACAACTCCAAGGTCATAGGTCTTTCAAAGTCCCTAGCCCCCCCCCCCCCACCACCACAAAAAAAATAAAATAAAAAACGTTCAAGCATCCTCTCGCAATTGATGTACTTTTGAGAAAATCTAATCATGAAATTAAACCTATTATATTTTAATGCAAAAGTTTGATGTATTTTTCAGGAAATAAAGAAGAAAAGTTTCCTAAGTAAAGGGTAGTTTCTGTAGAGGAAACATCGGTAAAATCTTCACGTAGCATCTTTGGAAGACACTGAATTGAAATTGCAAATATGGTTTTATGCGACTTTTTCTTTTTGAGTTACGCTGTTCGCAGATAGACTACTCCGGGAGGTCTACACATGAATTTCCGGAGAAAACTCTACATCATATTCTTTTATTAGAGTACAATACTTCCTCTAGCCACAATAGTATGCGGTAGAGAAATTAATAAGCTTGTTGGAGGCAATGTAGATATAAAGTGCAGAAACGAACAGGAAAGTCACAAAAGACCATTATAGAATGGAAACTGTTGGATTTGTAAGTGACCAGACTTGGACAGTGTGGGAGAGCGAGGAGGGGGGTGGGGGGGAGGGCGAAACGCATCCCATAAGACATGCAAGCCGTAGGTTAAGCTCAGTTAAATAGGCCAGTAATCAAGGAATAGTATTTATTGCAAAACAAAAAGAAAGCGAAAAGCAAATCCACTGATGTTCACGAAGTTAGGAGGAAATTTTCAACCAGCGCGGCTGTTTAAACTGGTAATTTGTGGACATTATCAACAGATTCTACAGTGCGGCAAATTTAGTTTGACTGAGATCGATACGAAGTTTCTTTTTTAAAATATTCACAAATTATTTGCCCAAAATAGCAGGCGTAACTGAATTACACGGCCTGTGTTGTTCAGTATTCGGAAACTAGCGTGAAAACAAAGAATTAACAGCTATGGAACTGCGCTATGAACGGAAGAAGGGTTGAGAGGGAAAGGGGTGAACACAGGCAGCACTATCGATTGCTATGGGGTCGATTAACACTGCAGCCAATGCGTTATCGTTGTTGTAACACGGATTTTGATGAAATTCCAACCTTGGAAGACTCCTTAACACAAGGCTTGGCCAAAGTTACTTCCCTGGATGTTCTGTTTTGCTGTGAAAAAAATACTTCACAAATATTGCAAACATATAAAACACCCTGTGAAGTAAGTCTATTAGAATTTAAAGGAAAGGAATGTTTGTCTTTCTTTTAGCTATTGAAAAGGCTTGAAGACACTTTGTTAGCTGTACCTAAAGGTGACACTTTCAAGGTAACCGATGAGGAAGGGTAAGAATGTGTTAGATTTCAAACTACAAAAACCATTGTTGACTAAAAAATTTGGAATTACTTAATCACTTGCTATAAAAATACCACATTCCTTTAAGCTCTAATGATATAGGGAAGTTGTATGGGAGTGATTTCTTCATCATTCTAGCAAAACAATAGGACAAACCTGCGTTTTATTTGCTTTTTATCATCTTTACTACTTTTATTGTAAGTAGAGGAAGTATTGCATTGTATCCAAAAACTTGGATACCAATATTTCATCAAAAATATGCGTTGTATGACTCCGTGACGAGACCACGACCACGACCACGACCACGACCACGGCCACGACCACGACCACGACCACGACCACGACCACGACGACGACGACAATCAGTATCACCTTCACCTCCACGACCAAGGCGACGACCACCACCACGACTACCATCACCACCACCGCCGCCACCACTATGACCACTACCACCACTGCCACCAGTACCACTACCACCACGAACACTACCACTACCCACCAAAGCGGCCCGGCTTCGGTCCCAGGTAACCGATGTTGGACTTGTGGGCAAAGCGACGCTGAGGTAGGTTTCCACCGGGTTCTTCCATTTCCCCCGCCATCTCATTCCACCGGTGCTCCACCTTCATTCCATGTATCATCAATGTCACCGCCTGCGGTACCTTATGTAATAAAAGCGGCCGTTAGACACTACAAAAGAACTACCACTACCACCACCGCCGCCGCCGCAGCCGCCGCCGCCACCACCACCACCACCACCAGGACCAGGACCAGGACCAGGACCCCCATCACAACTAATACTATGAGCACCACCACTACTAACAACTAGCTACTGCCACCCCCACCGAGACGACCACCACCACTAACAACTGCTACCAATATTAACTGCTGCTACTACTACTTCTACTATTGCTATGGTATAATCCTATTTATTAATTCATAAATGTTCTTTTTTGTTTCATTTTTCTGAGCATTTTATCATAGAAGTCTTGCTCCCGCAATCACTAATAATTAAAATCATCATCGATAAAGCAAATATTAAAACCAAGAAAATAAAGCGATTTAATGTTACATCTCAACTATTACTACTACTACTTCTACTGTTACTACTAGTACTACTAGTAATGATGATGACGACGACGATGATGATGATGTTGATGGTGATCGCACAAAGCCTAGTATTCTAATATTCCCCTTGCACCTTCAAGGAAATAAGTAATAAGATAATTTCTGTAAAAGTTTATCTCAAGTAAGACGAAGAAGGTATGGGAATAAGGGTTTGTAAGAATGGTTAGTACAAGAGTAGAAAAAGTCATATGAGTGCAACACATTGGATTTTTAAATATCTGACATTCGCTTTAGTCAATTGTATTCATTTTACACCTAGAACTAAGACTGTAATTAAAGTATAAGTCCATTAAGATGTAGTAGAAGAGGAATATGCTTATGTAAGAATAGTGTGTACAAGAGTGGGCAGAGAAGGTGATGTGAGGGTAATACATACTTTTTTTACCTAAAATCACTAACTTTGGAATGTGTTTAATCTCAATCATGCATACTGCGGAGCGCGAGATGTTTCACGATACAGACAGGCTATAGGATAAATCTACTCTGATAGGTGCTCTGCCCAAGTATATGTGTTTAAAACCGGACATAACGAGGCACTTTTTTCAATAAACGTTATGTTGCTAAGGCATAAAGAGTAAAATTATACTTTGGAAATGGGTGGCTTAAGTACGAGGTAATTTGTCAAGATAATTGGCCTGAGTCCATTTGCTCGGCACAAACACAAATCGTGCTTTTATTGATACAGTAATCGGTTTAATATAAATATTTTCATAATTATTCACTTATCAGGTAACACTAAACCTCCATTTCTTTTCACCCGCATCCGTTGAAACGTGCAGAGAATACGGGAGTCATATTCTGGATTTTGTAAGACCATTGCTTGGTTTCAAATAACCGTTAATATTAATGAATGGTTATTGGATCGAAACAAAGTGATCTAGTGTCCCTAGTACATCAGAAAATATTGAATGTATGATGTATATCGACATTTTATAAATAAAGAATATTTCTTACGAAGCCTTGACCACTTCATTGCTTGCTTCAGGCCACGGTGCAAGGATGTGCCACTCCTTTTACTAAATAAACGTAAGCAATAATCAAAACAAAGGATACAAAATGGCGTAGAAACTAAATACATGTTTATGCTTTCTACCGTATTGGCTAAAGGAGAAAGAGGGAGTGAGTGCATTCAGTTTGTCTTGCAGACCTCTTATCATGATTGGTAGCCACACGTTAAAGCCTACTTTAGGGCAAGCCTTTGAAGGCGTTAAAATCTAAGGGTGTAAAGTTGATAAGCGCCCAGGTTAGCGAAATGTGTGAGAAGATTTTCAGGGGATGCAAATTAAAGCTTGAATGGTATTCATTAAATACATAACAAGACAGCACATTATAATAAAATAAACAGAAGAGTATTCTTACAGTGATATCAATGTTTGTTGCTGCATACAAGCAAAAATAAACAAATAAATGAACAACTAAGTCAGTAACTAAAGTAGCATATTTTCCTTCCAACTCAAGCTATAATTGGTTAATTTACCTTTGCTAACCTATTGCTCATCTTAGGAATACAACAGGAATATAGACAAAAATGCAATTTTATTGTCATACAATGTATTGTCATATTCATGTAAACCATCAGGTAAATACATTTATTTCTATATAGCGTTTCACTCTTAGAAGACAGTATGGAGTTAAATGGGACATCTCTGTCTCTATCTAGCGCATACAAGTTGCCATTAGCCGCGTCCTTTTCTACCCTCGCTCTGTTGCCAGATTCCTAATAGCATGGTATAAATATTCATTTGTTATAAATTTCAGGTTTGAACACATTATCCTATGCAGAATTTTTTTCTCTAGCAGGTTATATCCTTTTCAGAGTCATTATACATTTCTATAGGTCCAAATTTCTTCAGAAAACGTTTTTTTCAATAGAAGTCCAATATTTGCTGTTTCTACACTCATCACGCACTAACTAACAAAATAACTGCTAGAATGCATCTATATTTTTTCCTTAGGTAGAGTAAACTATAGTGCTACTACCTGCCTACTTTGAATTCTCTATGTTTACCCAGTTAAGTGTTATAATTTTTTAAATTAAATGTTTTCGGAAAATTTTATATATGTGCACTGCAAAAGTTACGCAGTGTCAAACTTTTTTGTTATTGAGTTTACATCAGGGAACCAGCGAGAACAAATGTTGAGGAAGGTTGGAGAAAGTTTTTAAAATAAACCAAAAGGCAGTAACCTCTTTCTTTTATCCAGTAAGGCAAACAGAAGGTATTCATCTATTCAGCGTCAGGCCTGACACAGAAGATGGTATAAGGAGCAGCACTAGCATTAGTTCGAAAGAAGCCGTGTGTGTAACTGTGAGCTGTTATTGCGTTATTTGTTTATTATTTTTGTAAATATTTGTAGTTATGGAGGGTGAAGCTAGGAAGGGACGATATGTTGGTAAATAAAGAAGTAAGGAACGCCAAATAATTATGAATGTGTTAGATTATTTTTTAAGTAAAATGCGTGTAAGTAAGGCGGTAAAAGAAACAGCTAAGGCTATCGGGTGTTCAGAAGCAGTAGTGTGTATGATTAAAAAGGAACTAATGAAAGGACCTCTAAGAACGCCATCGAAAAAGAAAGCAAAAAGGGCGGGACTACACAAAACGCTAGGTTAACGCAATATGATTGAATAGTGCAAGGTGGAGTGCGGCGAATTGTTCATTCTTTACTGTTTGCAAATATTCCACCCACGCTGAATATAATTTTGTCACAGTTTAACAGTGATGAGACCCTACCAAATTTCTCAAGGGCCACTCTGATTTGGGGTTCGAATATGAAAGAAAGGGTAACAAGTGCATATTAATAGAAAGAGACGATATCGATATCATCAGATGGCGACATAAATATCTAAAAGACGTAAACGGTTTAGGGACATGTGGAAATCAATTGTTTATACAGACGAGTCATTTGTAAATTTAGGTCATACAGTAACAAAGGCGTGGAGGGATACCAAAGTTAAAAGTGCCCGTCTCGTCAAGCAGCAATTGAAGGACTCAGGCCACCTCGAGTCGCTCGCGGAGAAAGATTCGTAACTAGTACATGTTGCAACACTGCGCTGCATTTAACGTGTACTGGCTTTTAAGGGTGAGACGCGCTATAGTTTCTAAACATGATTAATCAATTATAAAAAAGATTAGTTCATTTAATCATAGACCTTTATTCTCACAAATCACATACCATAAATCACTATATACAAACATTTCATATTTATGAGCCTTCCAAATGGGGGGGGGAAAGACTATTTGAGCAGCTATCTGTTCCCAACACATTCTTGGGGCTATGTGTTGGAAAGAGATCTAATCTCGCTCCCATTCTAGTGTTGACTGATAAATACCTGGTTTATGTGAAATTTTTGAAAACCAGTAAGCTATTTTCTCTTCTTAACGTAGGATTTATGAAAGTCTTTTTTTTTAAAATTTCACCGTTTGTTACAGTCTTACAATACAGATATTACACTTCAATCTTTCGGAATGGACAGTTAATTCAAATAATCAAAGTATTGTAGCGATGTCGGTCGAAAATACAATAAACGACACAGATCTCACAGAAGCCTACTTGGCTTTTATTTTGAATGAGGTTTTGTATCATTAGTGTGTTTATGGCTCTGACACTTTGATTCTCTTGGTGTTGTGAAGTTGCAGGCTTTCATCAAGAGAGGCGTGTGTGTGCGCTGGCCCAGCTTACGATTTTCACTTCAAGGACTGCTATTTACAGCGAGCTGATAATCACCCACGCGAAAGGTTAAGATACAGCACAGAACTTTGGTGAATTAATTGTAGTTGAGGTATTGTTGTATTAACCAAGCTTAATTTTGTAGTTCACGAGTTCGCGAGTAATAATTCATTGACCACTTATGTTTGAATATAATTTATTATTTCTTACATATAAATGTGGATTTAAATTGGGCCTCTCATTAATCGCAGTAAAACGAAGTGTCACAGTAAAGCTACTGGCATAATTGTTTTCAATGGTTGAATGGGATACACAGCTAACATATCAAATATGAGTCTACTGCGCCTGGAACCATAATTCCTTGACATTAACATGTTAGAAAATTTTCTCTAGTTACATTTCCATTATAAAGCATTATTCCTTTTTACTTTCTCTACTGGTAAGTAGGGGAAGAATTGTGTTCCACCCAAAAATTCGATGTCGATATTTCACCGGAAATATATGTTTTGAGACCCCCTGAATCCAAAAAAAGGATTTTTAGAAAAAGGTCCGTGTGTGTGTGTGTGTGTGTGTGTGTGTGTGTGTGTGTGTGTGTGTGTGTGTGTGTGTGTGTGTGTGTGTGTGTGTCTGTGTCAGTCTGTGTGTCAGTCTGTCAGACTGTGGACAGCATAGCTCAAAAACGAAAAGTCGGTTAAAAACCAAAGTTGGTATTTAAGTTTATTGTCATTCAAGGATGCGACACGAAGATTTTGAAGAAAATAGCCCCAACCTAAACTACCCTTTACATGGAACATTTTTCGAAAATTTGGATTTTCTGGAAAATGGCTCTAACGATTTTGATTAAAATGCCATATGTTGGAGATATTTTGATGACAAATGAAATGTATATGTTGAATTTTCTGGCTATAGCCCCTGTAGTCGTATTTACTCTGGACGAATTTTGCATTACTGTTAAACCGTTAGAGATAGACAAAATCTTTCAATACAAAAAATGTAGATCTTGCTAAAATAGACAATTTATGTCTCAATAAATTTTCTTGTAGGGTGAACCATTTCGGAGATATTCCTTGTTATGTGTGCGAGTTTCGGAAAACTTAGAACTTTCGTGAAATGGATCATCGTAGTTCATTTTTGTATATGTTAAGTGTGCAAAGAGAACAGAATCTGAAAGCTTTAAAGCATCTGACAATCGCTTAAAGTCTACTGTATTCTAACATTCTCCTTGCACCTATAAGGAGATAAGTAATAAGATAATTTGTACAAATTTTATCTCAACTAACACAAAGAAGATATACGAATAAGAGTTCGTAAGAATGGTTAGTACAAGAGTGGAGAAAGTCATGTGAGTGAAACACATCAGATTTGTTATTCACTTTAAAGTATCCCCGTTTATTCTCTAGAGCGTTGTATATCTCACAATATCTATACATATACAAGGTGTTCACCTGTTCCTTATTATTTTTGGAGATAGGCAACACTTCGTACTCTGAAAGTAACAAGTTCGGAATTACTGTGCTTGTCGGCCATTTGGCAGCCATGCAATTCTAGACTGTTCTTCATGGGAAAATGGACAAACTGGACCTTAGCAGCAGTTCACTCCAAAAGCATTATTCTGTAACCGTATTTGGATAATTAGGGAGAGAATATTTAGTCATAAATCAAATCAAAAGGAAATATTGTAATTTAAAAAAGCAGAGTTCGAAACAAGGGATGGTGACCTAGGCTGCAGTCCTTTTAACGGACCTGTCCCTAAGCAATGTCTATGAAAATAAAAAATAGGGTTTGTTTTAATTGCTTTGGCGTTTCTTATCAATTACTCCAAACTTAAAACATTAGTGCTCACAAAATCTTAATGAGCTATGTCAACTGTTATATTATCAAAAATGTTTAATTATTAATAAAAATATCTTTATAACGATAAACGATCTTTCTGTTTGTATACTGAACTCAAATTAAAAATCTGGGAGCGGTACAGTAAACTGTAGCTATTTTCCACAGCTCACACTCACTTAATTTTATAATATTGATATTTTTAACAATTATTTATTATTATATTAATGTTTTAACCAGAGCACAATTTTATATCCATAATTACTGTAGCTCTCCTAAAAATTCAAGCTAATATAATTATAAACGGTTGTCTGAGCAGTGGTTTGAGTAGGGAAGAATGCTGGATAAAATAGAATTGACAAAAAATGAAGTTTAAAAGTTCATTACGGTGCTTTACCTAAATGTTAGAGCACCAATTAGATAGCCATTTGTGGCTTTAAAATGGTTGATATTAAAAATATCGTCATATGAAAGTACGAGTTACAAGAATAGTAACAATGCAAAAAAACAAGAGAATTAAACATGTTCACACTTTTTGTCAAATTTGACAGTTACATTGCCATCCACGTAGTAAGTGACAGGGAAGTTAACTTATTTTCTGAAATATCATCATCAGCAGGGCCCGTACAATATCTTGGACAATGTCTCAAAGGTTATCGATACAGTTCAGTGTGATCTAATGCAGAACTGGGCAGGTTTACAAATGCTCCGAGCTGTATCTATAGCAACCATGCAATACATGTTGACGCACTGCAAGACAAACACAGTGAACTAATACGAGTAGTGTTGTATTAGTCGACACATCTTAGTGGCCCTTCTTCACGGAGCAGTGTTACCAAATGGTACCTGCAGCGGACAGTGGGGTGAGGTGGGGTCGTTAGCAGTTTTCCTGAACTACATGTTGCATAGAGCTAAGCGCTGTAGTATTATATGGTATTCTAGAGTGTTGTACTCATTTCGTCCCCCTTCCCCCTCTTAGCTTGAAAATGTTATCTGGGATTAAAACTCAAAAAAGTATTTTAATGTGTCTCTTCGAATGCAGCTGCACATGATGAATAAAAGGTCTGCAGAGAAGAAACAAAGGGGGAGAGAAAGATGGTGTTTACGAACAACGTTTATTAAAAAGCGGCTATGGAAAGAGAATAAGAATACCCTATTTTAAATTTGAAAAAGCTAAATGGATCATACAAAAGAGGACGCACATTTGCAAGCCTTCGCAGCCCTTGCATTATTATAACCATTTTACTGACAAGTTACTTCTCTTGGCTCAAGGTAAATAATGCCGGCCGACTTTCGGTGTTTTACTTGTGGGTACGGTTAATAACAATCATGGTAATTATTATTTATGCCAACAAAGTACTTGCAATTGTAAGTCGCCCTTGGGGTATTTATCTCTGACGTGAAATTCCCTTGTGGCCTAACAGGGAAAAGTATGCATTCACTGGGGAATTTAATGTCATACTGGCAAGTTGGCCACGGTAGCTTAGTGGTTAAAACAGCCGCTCGATAAGCGGAAGATCCCTGGTTCAAATCCCGGCTATGGCATTGAATTTTTCAGTCCTAATTCCACCTCTTAAATAATCATGGTGTTAATAGGGCTGACAATAATAATGTGTTTATATAACGACACTTTTAACAACCAGGATGAATGTTATTATACATTATTATTATTAGTAATAGTATTTTTATTTATATACAATGATACCGAAATTAGACATGTAAAATTAATCATTTAACGGAAATTTAATAATGATAATAATGATAATAATGATAATAATAATAATAATAATAATAATAATAATAATAATAATAATAATAATAATAATAATAATAATAATAATAATAATAACAATAACAATAACAATAACAATAACAATAACAATAACAATAATAATAATAATAACAATAATAATAATAACAATAATAATAATAACAGTAGTAATAATAGTATTAATAGTAATAACGTAATAATGGTAATAATAATTAGGGTAATTAGAGTAATGATTTTCAATAAAAAATTAAATAGAGAAAACGAACGCAAAAAAGGGGGAAGCCTCGCAAATTTAAAAAGCTGAATTACTTTTCAACGGCTTTTGGTAACATTACTACACCAGCGGATGCACTCTTGTCTTGTCTGTCGAAGTGAGCAGATTGCAATTCTCTGGTGCGTGGAAACCAACGGACACACAGTTATCACAGTAAGGCATATTTAAGTTACAGTTAGCACAGTTTCGTTTGGCTGGTGAATTGTTTCATAATCGACGTACATTGGTCGGCACGTCTCAGTGCAAATAGTGAAAAGATGGAAACTTTTCTTATAAGATGTTATCATCAGAATTAGTGTCATCCTTTCAAACAAAAACCCACGCATACCCAGGGAGAGAAATCTCATAGCCTTATCGGCGGCAAATGACTGAATCAAAGGGACTTCAAGGCATTGTTAGGCCGCGTGAAGCATTGTTGCTTCAAACTGTATTATCAACATATGACCTCTAAAGAACTAATTCGGCTTCAAAATCGTTGAATCGACTATTGGCGAATCCTGCTTCAAATGTCACACTAGCGTGTGGCAAAATAAATTATTGCTTCGGCTCACACAGGAGTTAAAACCTTTCCACGTCTTCCTGTTCTTATACTGCTTTTTTCCTCCTCTACTCATCTGTTCTCTACTTCATCTTCTTCTTTTTCTTCTTCACTTCATGGATTAGGCTCTAGCCTGTTCCGTCTTCACAGTGTCTCCTTCCATCTTTTCCTCGGCCTCCCTACGTCCCTCTTTCCTTTAGGACTATATTGGAAAACTACTTTTGGCAGTCTTGTATCATCCATTGTTCCAACATGTTCAAACCATCTTCTTCTGTACCTATCCATTCTTGAGGTGATAGCTTCCACTTGTAATTCATTTCTTATATTTTCATTTCTAATTCTATCTTCTCTTGTACATCCTTTTGTTCTTCTCAAGAATCTCATTTCGCAACTTTGTATTCTGCTGATGGTTCTTTGTGTAGGTACCCAGTTTTCGCATCCATAAAGTAACGTTGGGACTGCCATGGTATTATAAAATTTTATTCTTGTTTCAGATCTTGTTTTATTCTTTAGGGTTTTGTGAACTGTTCCACAGATTGTTTGAAATCTCATTAATTTTTTGTTCGTATCTTTATCTTTCTCATTGCTGATTTTACACCCTAAATAATTGAAGGAGGATACTTGTTCCAATACTTTATCAATAACGACTATTTTCGACCTTATTGGTATTTTACCCCAGTTTGCCATTATTTTTTACTTTTCTATTGATATTTCAATATTAAAACTTTTGTATATTTGGTTAAGGTGGTGTATTGAACGTTGTAGACCATCTTCTGTTTCTTGTATAATTACTACGTCATCTGCATATAATAAAATATTTAAAATTTTTCCTTGGGCCACTTTTATGCCTGCGTCAATTTTCTATCTCCAATTTTGGATTATTTTATTAACATAGATGTTAAAAAGTGTCGGTGACATTGGGCACCCTTGTCTGACTCCTTTATTAGTTAACATTTCTTCTGATTTTCCTGTCTTGAATCTTAAATTTATTTTAGTATCCTCGTATAAACTTTTCACCGCCTTTACCAAATGTCTTGGGTAGCCTTGTTCTTTCATTATGATCCTCAGCTTTTCTCGGTCTCCATTATCAAAAGCCTTCTGGAAATCTATAAATGCTATATGTGTCTGCAGATTATATTCTCTTCTTTTCTCCAGTATCTGGTGCAATATGAAAATATTATCTGTTGTCGATCTTCCTTTCCTGAAACCACTTTGTTCTTCGCCTATCAGGGATTCAGCTATTATTTTCACTCTTATGTTTATTATTCTAGGTTACAATTTATAGATTGAATTCAGAAGGCTAATACCTCTGTAATTCTTGCATTGTCTTCTGTCACCTTTTTTAAACAGTGATATCACTTCTGCCACTTTCCATCTCTCTGGAATTTTTCCTTTTATCCAACATTTGTTCATAATATGTAATAATCTTAAATGTAATAACATTCCTCCGTTCTCTACTTCATTCTAATCGATATAAACATTTACAGAAATTATCTTATTGCTAATTTTCTTGTAGGTGCAAGGGGAATATGGGGATACGGTAGGCTTTAAGCGATAGTAAAATGTTTTAAGAGCTGGTTGCTATGCGATGTCTTTGAAATTGTGTTTTCTTTGCAAACCTGAGAGATAAAAGAAATGAATTACATATTACTATTTGACAAAAACTTAAGTATTGGCAAATTCAAGCGAATAATAATGTCTCGGAAATGGTTCACTCAAAAGAAAAAATTAGTATTTGACATAAATTGTGTGTTTTGATGAGAGTCACATTTTTTATTTAGTAAAATTTTGTCTTTCTCTTACTCTTTACCATTTATGCAAAAGTCATCCAGAATGAAGAGGTCTTCTGAGGACATTCCCAGAAAATTCAACTTATGACTTATAAACTGCCATGGAATCGCCTGTTTATGTCTGTCACTAGATACAGACTGTCTGGTTGTGATTCTACGCACCACAGGCACTGACTCACCCTACGAGTAAAAGAGGAGATGGGGATAGCCGCTAATTACGTAAGCGTCTCCAAAGAGACAAGGTTGGACATCGCTGCTCAAGAGCTTTAATCATATTACATGGGCTAGCCCACATCTCGCTATTTACATGAGTCGCAGAATTCATTAAAGGAAGCTGTATCTGATATTCCTTTGTTTCATACACAGTAGACATAACCTGGTTTTTGGACTTCGTTTCCAACCGGTGATGTAGAGAAGTGATAGGACCTGGGTATAGGCTAGTGTTATTGAGGGTAATGGGCCACTTTTTGTTATAAGTGGTCATTATGCAGAGAGAAAGGAAAATCTGAGGCCTTGAATCACACGACTTTATCTACTAATTTCGATCTCACACTAATTCAGCGAACAAATCAATAAATATCTGTTTAAAACCTATTACACTTAGGAAGGTGACACTGTAGCACATACGAGTATTATGTTTCACATACGAGGCTAAACTTATAAGAAGAGCGGAAGGCCGCATGCAGACAATTATTATAAAAATACAAACGTGATTAGATATCGACTACAGAACCTTAAAATCCATGAATTATTTTTTAACAATAGCAGTTCACTAAGAAATGGCATTTTTATACGTAGTTAGTAATTAATTACCTGTGCTCCATTGTATTCTCATTAAAACTGTTGAACGGAGATCCTGGCAGTTATACGATTCTTTCAAACTCCTGACTAAAGATTTCCCTCCTTCCGTTTTTCCTTCCTTTCATCTGTTTCTTCGGAAGTTCCCCTGCTTCTAAGGAAACTATTTCCAGTAATAAAAAGCCCAAACGATCGAATAAAAATTAACCTGAAGATTGAAATTGCAGTTACTGCAAACCTTGGGCATACAACCATCTAATGACATAGCACGACTTTTGTGCTTGTAACTAATTCAAACAACTGGAAATCTAGAACAAGGTAAAACACGTAGATCTAGACGCAAAATATGTGTCGTTCTTCATTCATCACTCCTGTACAAACTATTCTTACAAATGGTTATTCTTCTGTCTACTTCTCGAGGTAAACATTTGCAGAAATTGTCTTATTGCATATTTACTTGCAGATACGTACATGGGAAATAAAGGGAATACAGTAGGCTTTAAGTGATAGACCTGGTCACTAAGAAATCCCGTACTCATTGCATGTTAGAGTGAGAGAGAGAGAGAGAGAGAGAGAGAGAGAGAGAGAGACAGAGAGAGATAGAGGGAGAGAGAAAGAGACGAAGAGGGAGAAAGAGTTTATTTGACACAAATTGTATATTTTCATGAGCTCTAGGTTTTTGCTTTGGTAAATTTTTGTCTACGTTTTAAGCTTTTCTTATTATACAAAATGCAACGAAATAAAGGAAATTTTGCTGGATATTCACAGAAAATACAAGATATAGATTTTATTAGTCATGTTAATATATTAAATACGTAACACATTTGCCAAAACCGTTGCAGCTGTTTCTGAGAAAATTAAAAATAATCAAATTCTTTTCATTGAAAGGGTATTGCGAACTGAGGAAATTTTCTTAAATCTTCCAATCCATGGAAAATACTGAATTCAAATAGCAAGGTTGATGCTTAACTGACTTCTAGTTTTTAAGCTATGTGCTATTTAGAGATATGACACACACGCACGCACGCACACACACACACACACACACACACACACACACACACATACTTCTTTTTAAGCATCTGATGTGTTATACTAACATGAGTGCCTACTCATTCTGCAACAAACTGTTCTTTCAAAAGTTTATTGTTCTATTTACTTCATATTAATCTTGATAAAAACTTGTGGAAATTCTTTTATTACATATTTACTTGTGGGCACAATGGGAATTGTTATTACAGTAGCCTTGCGGGACAGTCAAATCTGTTAAGAGAAAAAAGGAGAGAAAGAAATAAAACCCAATAATGGCTTTAAACTTTAGAAAAGTATAGACTTGAAAAATTTCAGTCAATAGCAAAGAATATCTGGAAAATGGTTATCCCCTCCCCCAAAAAGAATGAGACATAAATTGTGTGCTTTAATGTGATCTACATACACGTCTAATTTTGTCTCTCTTGCGGTTTAGCAGTTATGCAAAAGGTATTCAGGACGAGAATGACTTTAGAGGCCATTCCCTAGAAATTCAAAATACACACTTTATTTTTCCTGAAAATATCTTAAATACGTGGTATTTTAATCAAAATCGTTAAAGCTATTTTTGAGGAAATCCGAATTTTTGGAAACATTTTTCATGTACTCTTAAAGAAGGACCTGCATGGGCAATTCTAGCTGAAAGAGGGCGATGAACAGTTCAAGCAGTACTTGCTCCTCTTTCTACTGTACTTCTAATTAATAATAGTAAGATTCAGGGTGGGAGGAGCGGAACCAGCTCCTATCACTTGATTTACCCCACGTGATAGAAGTGGTTCCGCTGCACTGCGATGTCAGTCTAACGGTGTAAGGACTGTACCTACTACATCGACATTGGTCATCCTGGTGCTGCCGTTTACTTACGTTTTGTGATGCTAAAAATCCCCTATTTTCTGGAGTACGTTCAAAGGGTTTATATAAAGTGCATTGTAGGCTTCATGTTAGCATTTTATTTTGCATTAATTAGTCGTTGTTTCACACGTGGCAAGTGTGTCACCACATGTGTGGCCGATATGTAACGTCGTGAGTGAGATCGGGAATTTAGTATCGTGCCGTGCCCGCATGTTGCCATGGTAGCTCAGTTGGCTAGAGTAGCGGCATGGAATGCAGAAGGTCTGTGGTTCAAATCCTGGCTATGACATTGACTTTTCTGTCTGATTCTACCTTCTTAATTTGATATAATGCTATTCATTATTTAATTGTTCAGTAATATTTCTTAAGGGCTACTCAGGAAAGTGGGAAGTCTTGTAGAGGCTTTGAATGGAATTATTGTTATTATGATGATGATGATGATGATTATTATTATGATTATTATTATGATTATTATGATTATGATTATTATGATTATGATTATTATTATGATGACCGCCTCCGTAGCGCAGTGGTAGCGCGCCTGCCTGTGGCGCGGAGGACCCGGGTTCGATCCCCGGTACCGGCATGGGATTTTTCCCCCGCTGGGAGGTCTGGTACGGGGTGCACTCAGCCTCGTTAGGTCCCTGGGGGGCCAATTGAGGAGCTATCCTGATAGAAAGGTAGCGTCCCTAAAAGGTCAAAGTAGTCGCCTTACGGTCGGGGGAGTCGGCGTGCTGATCCCCGCCACCCCCAACCTGCACTCCTCCGTGGCCTTGGCTGCGGCTGGAGGACGCAGCGGCCGGGCGATGAGGGTAACCTCTGAATAAGGGGAAGACACCCTAGGGAAAAATTATTATGATTATTATTATGATTATTATTATGATTATGATTATTATTATTATTATTATTATTATTATTATTATTATTATTATTATTATTATTATTATTATTATTATTATTATTATTATTATTATTATTATTATTATTATTATTCTTTCTAACTGAAATAGCGAGCATACTTCTTGAGCGAGTTATGTTGCCATGACGACGTGAAGCCGACTGACTGTCCCAGTTTACCGAACGAACTGCAGTGCGTATCGACCATCCTCTTTGCTCCCCGCACGCACTGTCGTACTACGCACACCCACGCAATGAATGATATACGTAAGACACGCCCACCGAAATCGATAAGCGAGTACTCTTGTCGTAGCGCGTGGCTTTACGTCGCCATGTTGTCAGCTCATTCACCTTGGAATGGCATACAATTCTGATAAAGAGCACTATTGTATTGTCATAGTTTGCAATCCCAAATATTCAGGAAGAAACCTTAAAGTATAAAAAGTACAGCTGAGAGTTCTAAAGCCTCGTTTCAGTTAGTCCTTCTGACCTTATAATGTATATGAATATCATAGTAAATACGCCTCATACAAAGTTTGATATTTCAACTTTTCAATTTCGTATCTTACTTTTGCGTTTAGGGAAAGTCATTCAATAAAGAGCTAGACTCAGAGGTATCAACATTTACCTCAGGTTGTCTCAAAAGGTGTTTGCTTTAACAAATTTAAAATGATTACTGGCATGAAAACTACTTGACATTTACCTAAAACGACAAGCCAGGCGTTTCATTTACGCCTTGAACATATGTTCAAAGTCAGAAAGAATCTCAAGTTTTGTTTAAAGATGTAACAACAAACTTAAGAAGCTACTGTGTGAATAGCACACACATGAACAGTAAGTCCAAATCTTTTTAAAAGCACAGGTTCAAAGCCGTAACAAAGTATTCAAATATTTTTGAACATTCTCAGTATTTATTCACTGTACACTCCCTCAGATGCTAAGTGCTAAGTGCTGGTAGTATAACTATAAGCCAAGGGTATCAAGGTTACAATAACAGTGACCTTCATTGTACCAGATAAACTCGCGGGGCACTAGCGAGAACAGGACACTTTCCTTATGAATAAAACGGTACATAGTAGTCCAATTCTCCAATAGCACGCCACGTGGCTGCATCGACCTTGCTACTGCACCAGTACGTAACCCTGACACTGGAATTAGCACACAGTATATTAGGATTCCAAATTCTTAATTTTAAATAAATGAATCGGTTTGGATGTGTTTTAGGGTAAGTATATACAAGTTATACACTTAAAAATATACTATTTTGTCGAATTTACCGAGTATTTTATTAAAAATGAACCAGTTTCGTTCCTCAACACCATCCAGAGTTTGATATGCTTATTTTATTCGTGGAAACAAGTGTTCACTCAGTGATGCGAGGGTAATATTTTGGTAACAAATAATGTAAATCGTGTATACCTAAGCCGCAGCACAAATACCTGGCTTATACTGTCACAAATATGGCAAATTTAGTATTTGAGGTACATATTTAAAAAATGTAACAATAATAATAATAATAATAATAATAATAATAATAATAATAATAATAATAATAATAATAATAATAATAATAATAATAATAATAATAATAATAATAATAATAATAATAATAATAATAATAATAATAATAATAATAATAATAATAATAATAATAATAATAATAATAATAATAATAATAATAATAATAATAATAATAATAATAATAATAATAATAATAATAATAATAATAATAATAATAATAATAATAATAATAATAATAATAATAATAATAATAATCATCATCATCATCATCATCATAATCGTAATCGTAATCATCGTAATCGTAATCGTAATCATCGTAATCGTAATCATCGTAATCGTAATCGTAATCGTAATCATCATAATAACAGTAATAATAATAATAATAATAATAATAATAATAATAATAATAATAATAATAATAATAATAATAATAATAATAATAATAATAATAATAATAATAATAATAATAATAATAATAATAATAATAATAATAATAATAATGATTAGTGTGCGCACACCTCCCTGCCCATAAAGTAATTCTCTTTTCAGCACCGTTATAAAACTCCATCCTTTATCTTTATCATCACACATTAAAATTTTTGAACACTGGGCTTTTTCCCCCGCTTTAGAAATACGGGGCAATAAGTTTCTTTCCATGCGGCACGAAACTTGTTTGAAAGTTTGTTTTGTTGGCTTTTAAGCTCTCTGACGACTCTCCAACCACAAATCCGCCAGCGATTGTTTTCGCTTGTGCAGAAACTGGGATTGGAAAGTGAGCACTAGTCGGAAACTCCTGCTCCATGAGCGAGAGTGTCAGTACTCAGTCATGTATTTATACGTCAGTTTCATGTTGTAATATTCACTTTTAGTAATATTCCTTTTGCATTAACTAACTTATGTAGACAGCGGGCTCGTTTGAGCACCATTGCATGTATTTGGTAGTTTCACCGTGAGATATGATGCTAAGCAAACAAAATAACAAACATACAGAACCAATGTTGAAACTGATGTCAAGTTCATTGCGATCCTTGCAGCGAACTAGACGTATTGAAATTCATGAATTGTACAGAGCGGGATGGCTCAGGCGGTAACGTCGCTGGAAGTACGGTGCTCGGCTCAGGGGAGGCGCTGTGGTCGGCTGGTCCCTTCCAAGGGGATCTGGCTGGCTAGTGGCGGGCTCTCTGTGGTGACATGAAACTCTGTCGAGCTGAAGAACTTGCCTCCACCTGTTAGAGACCCACAGTAGTTGTAGTTGCGGTTGTTATGCGTTCTGGCCACCAGCCATTGGCTGACGTGTCGGAATTCCCAGCGCGAGAGACAGACACATAATGAACTTGTCAGCACTTTCAATATTGCTTCTACTATGCGTCAAAAAGATAAGTGTAGCATATAGATAGGGAAGACTAGGACGGGGAGGGGAAATTGTTATGTATATTGCTCAAGGCGAGTGTTTCTTTGGGCTGCTATGCTCCTACAGTGAGGTGATTATTGTTGTCACTGTAGTAGTGTAAATGCAACAGTAATCCACTTTTGGCCGGTCCTTCACTGAAGTGTTACTCTATATACTCTCCCTTTATAAACTTTCAGCCGATGTTGCCAAAACTGCATTATATTCACTGGTATAAATCGTTGTAAAACATTACGTAAATAAATGCTATTTATGCAATCGTTAGCTTCTAACTTTTTTGTCAATGAGACTACTTTTTTACAAAAAAACAAAAACAAACAAAAAATGAAAATAATAGTGTTAATAATACACTGCGTTGCAGTTGTCTGTTACAGAATTGGAGCTTTAAACAAAGACTAATATTAAAGGCATTGAGCAAATGGACTTCCGTTGACAGTAAAAATAAATGAAATAACTATCAACTAAGCGTATATGGATATTTTTGTTATATTTTCATTTAACTTAATAAATCTCGAATAAACTACATTTATTGTAAGATGAGATGTATATTTTGGAACTGCTCAGCTAGTTCATTCCCTCTCCTCCTCTCCCTCTCCCCCTCTCCCTCTCTCCCTCTCCCTCTCCCTCTCTCCCTCTCCCTCTCCCCTCTCCCTCTCTCCACAGATCCCATGCTCTGTCTCGATTGACTTACAAAATGTTGACTTCTGTAATTGTATTTTACTCGTTGCCAACCTATCAAATCATTTAAGAGTATTATTCAGAGGTCGTTTTCTGGCCCGGCTGCGTAATGCGTTTTTGCGTGCTTCGTGTTTTATCAATTACCCCATGTTACTTACTCATGGGTAAAAGCAACATGCGCTGTATTAACCTTGTTATAATTGCTGCTGTCCATCCTAACATATTTGGATGAAATTTCCATTCACACGCGTACCTTCTTCTTGCTTAATTGTCCTCATTTCTGTTGTGATTCTGTCATTAAGTTCCTTTATGTGTGCGGAGTGTTTCTACAAATTTATTTTTTAGGATTCCCTATAAATATTGTATGTCATGCAGAGTA
Organism: Tenodera sinensis; assembly: GCA_030765045.1. Lineage (NCBI taxonomy): Eukaryota > Metazoa > Arthropoda > Insecta > Mantodea > Mantidae > Tenodera > Tenodera sinensis. The sequence continues at coordinate 253,116,333 of CM060964.1, read as the reverse complement.
AGATGTGGAAATGGGAGGGGCTAATAACCCTTTAGAAATGATATTGTCATCAAACACCACCTTTGTGTCTTCTTGAGTTTTGAGTTGTATGAGCTGTGGCAGAATCCTGTTAAAAATGTCAATTTTTTTCTCATCATCTGACATCATACACCAATTTTTATATCGTGTAAAAATTCAGGAACTTAAGGAAAATTATCTGTACTCTAATACCTATTCTCATCTGTGCCTCATCTGAGGAGATTATTAGATGTGATCAACAATACCGTCAGCGATACTTTGTAAAATCTACAGATAGAGAAATTAGTTGTTTTTCGTCGTCACAAGGTTTTTGTAGAGTTAAATTTTAAAACTTTGGCATGTGTATGAACAGAGGTTTCCGAAACCCCCAATTGCTGTGTAACGCATCTTGGAGATTTCTTTGGAGTGTGTTCGTATGAATTTCTTAACTTTTCTCCCGTTAGAACATTTGTTCTTTGCTTCTTAGGTTTAGCAATTAGCGATTCCGTTGTTCTAAACGCATTAACCAGAAATCTGACAATATCTGTATTTGGAACAAGAATACCAGAAAGTGTCCCCTGAAATTGTGTACACATAGTTCTAGATGATTCGGTTTTTACATATGTGTCGTGCATAAAACTTCTTTGCTCAAGCGTGAATTTTTTGGTAGGTATTTCAGTGAACTAATGACAAGACAATAAAAATAATAAGGATATTCTTAAAATAATTCAGATAATAGAGATTTTTAGTAAACTTTCGCTTTTCAGATGCATAATGAATAAACTCTAATACTGTAGTACGAGCAGTTGATAGTAACTGGCACTAGACATTCACAGCTGATCGGTGTAGTCTTGAACAGATTATTCACAGTTTCAATTATTTTGTTGGAGTGCAAAAGCCTGCAATAATTGCCAAGTGAAGAGCAGTGGAACTTCTTCCCAAAAAGCTTCAATATAGTGATATCAAATCACGTGTACGTTTTAAGGATGTAACCGAAGGAGTACATTTTGGTGTCTAGTTCCGTGAATATATTATACCTATCTGTGGAACATTACTTCTGTATGGTATCATCGGTTCGTCCAAATTGAATTTATATTTAAAAGACTTGCTCCGGAAATGTGAGTGAAATTTATTTAAATTTCTGGTGAATAAAATATTTATGGATGATAATAAAAATTAGAGCCTTGACATTCTGAGACGGCTGATCATCACCATCACATTTTGTATCTTAGACGACCTTATTTGCTTTAATATGTTAGGTAATATTTTAATTCCCCTTTATTTATTTTAATTACTCCTTTTGAAGCACTGAAACTATTTTTATTCCTAACTGGCAACCATTGTTGGTATTTTGATATCCTCTTTTTGTGAATTTTCCTTCCAATTTCTGGTGGGGTCACCTCATTTAGTCGACCACTGCAATGTTCGCCTTGGCAGTTCGTACAACCTTGCTTAAACTCTGTCACCCAATATTTTACTCTTATAAACGAAGGAAAAGGCTCCCCCTGAGTAATATCTATCTCAGCTTTAATGTTAATTTGACTAAGACGTTTTAAATGAAAGTGTTGTATCACATAACGATGACCGGTTTAATCCATGTTTACAAATTCGCTGAGAGCATGCACAATGAATGGCTGCCAAACAACATAGCATCGTCAAACTTCAAACATAAGCTTTATAAGGTTGGTACTATCTACCATAGTCCTTTGTTGGGATCAACAAACGCTATCTATACGTTAGTTCGGGTACTTCTGGGATAGCCATCCTACATTGTACTTACTATAATCACAGATGACAGCGCGTGATAAGAAATGCAGGCGAAATGGTTGAATGGAAAAGTGATGATGGAGTAGACGGTGAAATGAGCGGTGCCAAGACGTCGCTTCGTGCACCGCGAATACCATATGTGGGTTCCTGGCATCGAACCCGGACCACTTTGCTGATACGCGAACGGTCTAACCGCTCGGCCACGGCGCGCTCTTCCGCACTGTCGTACATGGTGCTTGGCTGGCCACCCGATTCCAGGCCTTCACTCTGCCTGGTCCATAGACTCCTCTGCTCTCCGACAGGCATCTGACCCTAGGCACAGGCTTGGGGTATCAGTCCTCCGTACGGGAAGGGTAATCAGATAAGAGGAAGATAATGACATCGCTTTGTATACCACAGACTATTTAAATTTTTCCGAAATCCAGCTGCTCTAAGCGCGTGAAAAACGTTTTAGAGAAATTAACTACTCCAGTTGTAGATGTTAAGGTGAGCATAATATCTGAATGTAGCAATATTAACTTTTGTATCCAGAATAAAGATACTGATTTTAACTAGGACAGCTACCTGTATTTATCATTCCAAGAAGCTGCGGTGCCATATGATAAGAGTCCTCTTGAAAAACTGTTGCTACGTAGTTCCATAACGATTCACGTACCTTGACTCCTTAAACTTCAGTGACCATATATTACTTAAAGCTTACAGGTTTTACCATGTATGACCTGGGATAAATTATCCGTAAATGCACTCCCCGTTTCTTCCACAAGTGCCTGTACAATGAATATTTGTTCAACTTCAGTTAAAAACTAGTTAATTTAAGTCCCTGACTCAGTGAATTGGGTCTCTCTCTCGGTGCTTTAGGCTTAAAGGACGGTGGTTTCTGCATTGAGCCAACCAAGAGTGGCCGCCATTGCCTGTTTCAACCATTGGTGTGCAAGTTGTTTGCCACACGATTGGACGATAAGGCGAAAGACAAACTTGGGTAAAGAAGAGCCTGTCAATTTATCAGGCGATCTTCCTGTAATGCCGTCCGTCCTTCTGGACGCTTCATTGCGAACAGATGAGGAAGCTTTGCCAACGTTCCTTTAGCGTTGTTTCTCTGCAGATCTTCTGGAGTAATTAACCTTTTCCCTAGCGCTGTTTCCCAGTGGCTGAATCCGCGACTTTCAATCTCCACATGTTACAGTACTAGACTCCTGACTTCGGATTTTGATGATGTAAAATATTTGAAAGTTACCTATAAAATGACTTCATAAACAAAAAAAAAAAAAAAAAAAAAGGTTGCATAAAAGCCCCTAATACTGACATAGATATAATGAATTAAAATTAATGTACACGAAGTTATAAATCAGTTAAACATGTATATAACTACTACACGAATAGAGAAACGAGGTATAAAATAATATAGATATTTTGTATTGTATTTTGTAATAATAAATGGCATAAGGATGATAGCAACCTAGTTTACGTACTTATTAACTGAAAAGGTGAAAACTTGCCATGTTCGTCTCTAGTTGAGGACGTTAATTCATTATTGCTTCCGAACAACAGCCACATATAACATGTAAATAACCTTTACATACTAGCCATTAAATTCCAAAAATGCAAGTAAGTGATACGCTAAGTTACTCTTATGTCTTCGTTAAATAGTAAACTTTACGATGATTGAAAAGTTTTTCCTGTGTAAAATGGCAATTGTATTAACATATGTATGTATATTCTCAACGTAAATACAAGAAAATGACTAAATAAAAATCCAAATGGCATGGAAATGATAAAATAATAACATCCAATCCAAAAATGCCCCAAATTACAGGAAATTGCATAAAATGAACCACAATTACGTAATAAAGGCCCGACACAAAACTATCCTCTACATGGAAAAATGTTTATTTGTTTTGATTTTCTGAAAAAGGACTTTAAGGATTCTGATTAAAATGACCTGTGTTTGAAATATCCATTTCATTCGTCATGCAAATATCTTGAATTATTTGAGTAGCCTCTTAAGTCATACTCTTTCTGAATGATTTTTATATAATTGATAAACCTAGACAAATCCGTACAAAAATTGTAGTTCTCGATAAAGCAGAATATTTGAAAGCCATCAACATCTGATTATCGCTTTAACCTATTGTGTCTTCCTTATACTAATGAACTGAGTAAATGTGTGATACAAGTTTATTTCGATTAGCAATATGTAGGCACAAGAATAGATTGTTGAAGAGTGAGTAGAGAAAATCAGGTGAATATAACACATCACATTTTTCCGTACAGAACAACAGGTACCATAAGGATTACGCCTAAAATACTGCATACCTGAAGGGAAATAACTTCTTCATAGAAGTACAACACTTTTATCATTTAAGGGCTAACGAACGTTACTCCTCAGGTGTGAAGAGAGGAGTCCCCCCCCCCCCCCCCCCCGCACCTCCATAACTACAGTAGCACGCTTTAGTTAGAACCGGTTTTTAGTTTGTTTTCCCCGCTTTTCCGCTTTCGTGATTACTAAGAGAGCGGAAGTAGGGGAATGTGTTCACACCTGCTGAGTAACGTTCGTCAGCCCTGGTTTCAACCCGTTATATATGACCTCCGAAGATCTGTAAATATTGAACATGGTGAAGAAAACATTGCCAACAGAAGTTGTGGCTGGAAATAAAGGGAAATTGCTTTGCCAGCCCTTCTAATCTCCATTTCTAATTTCAGCTTTCTGAAACTCAAGGTATCAAATTTGTGTTATTTCAAGCAAATAATTGCATTTGCCAACAAAGTCAGTAAGTTTATGAGGGAAGAGGCTACATACCTTAAGTTTGCGGTAAACGAAGAGGTAAAAAGAAAAAATATGAACAAAAAATGTTTTTTTCTTAAGCTTTTTATAACGCATTTTAAAATACTGAAAACATAATTATACAATAATATTTTGAACTATCGTATTTGAAATTTTTTTTGCCTTTGTCGAATTCCACTTCTGTGTTTACAACTATTACGATGGTTAAGATTACTGTTAATATCATCATAATTAAATGATACAGAAAACCTATACGTAGTTTGGGTATACTCTTCCGGCTCCTTTCTAGGGAACACGCCTGGATTCGAGTCCGCCCACGTGGGTGATGATACGAGTGGCCCATGTGCTCACTCAGTACCGCGATGCATTTGAGGAGCTATGACAGGTAGGAATCCATATATCAAGAAAACCAACATTCCGGCTAGGGGGAAGTATGATGATGACCACATTGATATCGGGTGGATGAGCGTCCACCCCTCGCATATGTGCGTGAGTTTGGCAGTCGGGTGGGTAGGCCAAGGCCCACAAGGATTGTGCTGCAACACATTTTACATTTTAATGTAGAAACTATGGAAAACACAAATTGTGGTCTCTAAACTCTTGAGCAAAAATGAAGAATGTCAACTCTGCATTTGGCTTCGAAATTCTATCTGAAAGTGTATCAAGGTATTTTTATATCAAGGGATTTCTTGCAGCGTAACTTGCAACTTGTAAAACTGTTTATTTGTAAATTTTCCCATACATTGCATTAAAACGGTTAAATTTCTCCGTAAGGCCTGCAGAAAAATTAAGCCCGCCCGGCCGTGGTTCAGGTAGATCTTAAAATGAGAATTACTTCAGAAAGCAGCGAAAATGTGAACGGTATGACCTCCATAGTATAATCCAGGGCTTACTCAAAAGCATGAAGGTGTAACATTTTAATGACTGCCTGGAGGATGTGAAGTTATACCCTTTGGCTAACGTTTTTATTTATTCGTGTAGTCGTGATTTTTCTTCCCAAGAAATAGGAACGTAAATCAACATAATACAATGGCACAATCGGAACATATCAATATGTGAATATCTCAACAACCTGCAGTTCAAGTGCTACTGTGTTTTATTCATTTTAAGTTTAGTTCACCACCTTCCTAAAACTTAATTTGTAATTTAGCAGTCTAGAAGCGGTTTTAATACTTACGTATTGCACTAAGTATTGCTAAATCATCTTGAAAACAAGGTTAGTTATAAAAGGTTCTACTTTGCCTCTGAAACATCACTGGTTCCTAACGATCATTTTAAAAAGTATATTTAGAAGAAAAATGTTATTTTATTTTAACATTAGCTTAAATTTTCAAATTATAAATTTGGCAACCAAAAGTTTTAAATCTTTATCGTATTATTGATGTGTAATACAATAACCAATTACAGGTCTGCAAATCAGTATCGTAACTAGTAATACATTTTGAATAGCTTTAGTGTAAACTGCTCCCCGAGCTTTCCATTATTGAGCTATTATTTTATGAATGGGTAATTAAAATAAGATTCAGAAATGATCAGCATCTTGAAGTCTGTTTAACATATTTTGACATACAAATTTTATAAACTTTCAAAATTATTATAATTCTCCAAAATGTATGCTTTAATATTTGCATAAGCATGTGAACAATCATTTAAGCTGTTTACCACATAAAAATACATTCACACTACCACCCACCCGTACACACCCACACATACACACACATACACACACGCGCGCGTGTAACAGTATATAATGCTACCTTCTAATTCCAACGTTAAGTGAACAAAGAATTGTAATGTCGCGATATGACTTTGAGTTAAAGCGACTATAAAAAAGGCTACAGTAAAAAAGTAACAAAAAATGTTTTTCAAATAATAAGGCTTTCAATACGAAACGTACCAATTTCATTTATATTCTTCTAGCCGTTCAGTTCTTCACAATTATTACAAATACAAATACCTTACGGTTGGTACTCCCTTCTCCTATGTAGTTTTGTAATTGAGTATTGCTACTTTCTATCTTTTCGTATTAGAGCCATCTTGATGATTTTTGCTGCGTTGTTTCTTGTTGACAACGGGTAGAATCACATTTCTTGTGTTACTTTTCATAACACGATAATACAGTTTTACTTTTAACTGTTACATTAACAATACAATAATATATTTATTTAATTACACATCATATCATTTACATTTTTAACTAAGGCTGCTTATATATTCATGAATAATCACTTTACTTGGGATATTTTCTTATTTTGTTATGTTAATGAACAACAGTTAACCACGTATTTTGCAAATAATGGATATATATAACTTTCATTACAAGGAGCGCACCAATTTCAGTTACATCTCTCAACCCATTTAGTTATTATTATTATTATTATTATTATTATTATTATTATTATTATTATTATTATTATTATTATTATTATTATTATTATTATTATTATTATTATTATTATTATTATTATTATTATTATTATTATTATTATTATTATTATTATTATTATTATTATTATTTATATTATTATTATTATTTATATTATTATTATTATTATTATTATTATTATTATTATTATTATTATTATTATTTATATTATTATTATTATTTATATTATTATTATTATTTATATTATTATTATTATTTATATTATTATTATTATTTATATTATTATTATTATTTATATTATTATTATTATTTATATTATTATTATTATTTATATTATTATTATTTATATTATTATTTATATTATTGTTATTGTTATTATTGTTATTGTTATTGTTGTTATTATTGTTGTTATTATTGTTATTATTATTGTTATTATTATTGTTATTATTATTGTTATTATTATTGTTATTATTATTGTTGTTATTATTGTTATTATTGTTATTATTGTTATTATTGTTATTATTATTATTATTATTATTATTATTATTATTATTATTATTATTATTATTATTATTATTTACTACTTTATATTCATTGTGTGGATACTTTCATACTACAGCCATGCTGGAGAGAACATCTTTTGTTCTATTGATTCTTCCTGGCAGTGTGTAGAATTTAGTTTTTATGTGACTAGCTGGACCATAATAATGCATACAGTTTTACCATTAATTTAAGCATTAAATTAACAATACAATAATATAACATGCTTAATTACATATTACAGCATTTAACATTATTTAACTAAGGCTATTTGCATTCATGAATAATTATCAGTTTGAGTTCTTTCACAAATCACACATTTTTTCTACATCGCCTATCTTTTAAACCCTTCTACTTCTTTTTACTGTTCTTCTTGCTATTTATTCAAAGGTATTAAATAGTTTAATGTTTTCAATAAATATTTCATTATTATGATTCTCGTTACACGGTTCTTCTTTTCATTTTCCACCTTAAAACCCCGTCCATTTACCACAGAGAACAATTGTAATACTATTTTTGCATGCTTTTATGTTACTAATCACTTCTTGCTTTTTTATATTTTTTTTTATTGTTCCATTTATATCGCGCCTTTAACTGCAAAGGTCATATCGGCGGCCTTGCCTATTTACAAATGGTGTTACACGTTTACGTTGGGTTTTTCGATCTTTGGGGTTTTATACTTTGAATTCACACACATTCACACTTTCATTCATACTTCCAGACTCAGGGAAGGATGAAAAATAATCCTGGCTGGAGGAAAATTCCTATACCCTGCCGGGAATCGAACCCAGGACCCCTAAGCACAGCAGGCAGGTGCTCTACCAACTGCGCCACAGGGCCAGCCACTACACTTTTTGCTTAATTTGAAATCATTACCAATAAAAACATTTCGTGAATAACGACGAGCATAGAAGAATAATTGTTATATAAATGCTGCAGTATACCAAAAATGCTAGTTTCTCAGGGTTTGAGTAATTCATCTCCTTTTTCACTAACCACGATAATATTAATTTCTCTAAAATAATTGTTGGTAACAATGAAGTTCGATTGAATTGTAATTATAATATTACATAGCCTCTATAGATTTTCCGTGACGGGAATAGATAATCTCATAAGAATGTACAATGTGTCTGTATGCATTTATAGTAGGTATATTAAATCAGTAATAAGCAGACACAACGCACGCAACGGACGGAAGAGTAGCCAAGTTGTTCACTACCTTATGAATTCTTTACAATATCAACAGTACCAGGAATAGAACAGTGTGCACAGAAAGTCCTTGACTGATTTCTTTCATTAATAATTAAAAAACTACTAGAGATAGCAGAGCTGCTGTTTTCTGCATTGTATTTGTAAAGTCTCAAAAATTAAATTCATTTATGATCGCTTCAAAGTGGCCTACTCTAATTACTCGTACTAATTCCAATGCTCTCCATATGTCTATCTATGACTTGTTCGCTTCAGTTCTTGAATGTTCAGCACTTTGTAATTTCTTCTTCTTCTAAATTCAAGGACGGGCTTTTGGCTTTTTGTAAACCGTTTCGAAGTCAAATGATTTTATTGAAATAATGCCCATATTTTCTTTTCTCATCCCACATCTCCTCCTCCCTTGGGAATTTTATTATTGCTGTACACTTTATCTATAATATGATTTCCTATCAAATGAAATCTAATTGTGTAACGTCGAGTAAGCGAGGAGGTCAGAGCATGAGTCAGTCACGACCATTCCACCGAAAGTTGAAATAAAGATTGAATGAACCACGAATACTCTAGGCCCAGTGGCACGGTGCATCATCTCACAGCAAGATGGTGTATGGTGATGGTGAGATGGTGTATGCTGGAAGTAAATAAATGTTCCACTGCGGAAGGAGTAAATTGTTCCATGTTATGCTGTATTACCAGTAGCCTCTTGAAGAAATAATAACCCAATGACATGCATTGTAGTACACTACACATTCGCCTTTGAAATATCGCTTTCCATATCACAAACTACACGAGGATTCTCGGATACTCATATCTGAACATGTATGTGTTAACATTTCCGGAGTAATTAAAATCCAACTCGTCCTTAAAAAACAGTGACATTAAAACATTTGGGCCCTCTTCGACATTGCATAACATATAAACAGCAAAATCAAATCTTTTTGGTTTATTAGCAGGTTTAAGATCTTGCAACAACTGAGTTTTATACGACGAGAACAAACAGTTTTACATAACACCTTGTAAACTGCAGCTGGTGGCATATGCAGCCCTCAAGATACTCTACGAATTGACTTCAGTGGACTTCACCTCTTATTCCAAGTGGTCCACTTGTTTTCTTGTCAGGAACGCCATGCTTGTTGCACCATGCTTTAATTCTATTTGGTGATGAGATTTCCTGTTGGATTACTGATGCCTTCTTTGTAGACCCAACTACACTCTGAATTTTGTGCAGGAGCAATAGTTTAACAAATGACAAACAAAACACATGTTGCCGTAGAAACTAAAACTGAATGAAAAAGCTGTTTCAACTCAAAAATGCAACAAATAAAACATGATGTTGGTGTCTCTAATAGTTCTGTAATTATTAATAAATGAAGTGACCCAAGAACTACGTAAACCTGTATCCATACGTTTTAATTGTTAGAATTGTCTTATGCTAATCAAACGCATATCGGATAGCAAAAGTGTGTTCAAATGAGCTGATGACACACTGATCTGATATTTGCATTCTCAGTATTATATTGCTTTTTGCTTCATTCACCGTTCGAACCTGGTGAATCTCGGCACATTCCTACAGACACTGTCAATATGTTATGGGCAGGTCTCATAGAGCGACCAAGGTGTGAACACTGCACATTCGAATAGAAGGCGGAGAAAATATGCCTGCACATTGACAGAGGAGAAGACCAATTTCCGGAGGAGAGTGAAACTGTCATTTCGGATATGAAGTTTTAAGCACTGTCAAACGCCTCCCAAATTGACCCCATCAGATCATCTCTTCAGCGCTTTGAAGGAACTCCTGCAAGGATTTAATTTCACAGACTTCCAGAACCTCGAAGCAATTCTCCATTGATGGGTTGCGAACGTTCAGAAAAGTACTTCTACAGGATTATGGAAACCTTGTACACACCTGACGCAAGTCATTAAATTCTAGGTGTGCTATTTGAAAGACGGACCTTCCTATCAAGTTGTAAACTGTGCAATTATATGGGGAGATAAAATGTCAAAGTACACTCCTCGTGCATCCGCAACTTGAGTCCTATAAGGATAACCAATTTTCTTTTAACAATCTATCAGACATTGTAATAAACATCACACGTCATAATACATAGAACACACAAGTCTGAGAAAACGGTTGACTATTAAAAAGAAAGTGAACAAATAACAGCCTCAAAGAAATAAGAAGCAAGAGAATCGACGTTTATATTTTAGAACCTAAACGGTAATAAAATTTAAACTTTAAATATTGAATGTTTAGGTAATGGCTAATATAACGACAAAAAGCTAAATAAAGAGCTAGAATTTTTAATCCCGTTTAGTTTTTCCTGGAATGTTTTCCACCATTATTTTTCAATAACTAAAAAGATGTTAATGATTAAAGGACATATGGTACCTTGAAGAAACTATCATTTTTGGATAAGTACAAAAAATAAAACATTTCCATATATGCTTGTTTGCTACACAGAGCGTTGCGAATTATGTATTTGGACCGCACATCCTTAAATGTAGCCTGAGTTAAATACAAATGTTGATGTTTCCCCAACTTCCATTTTTCAGCTCTTTTATCCATAGAGACGCCATGTCGTTATACCATGCTGTTATTCCATGCTATAATTTGCCTTAATTTTCTTTAAAATAAATAAAAGGAGCATTAACTATTAAAGGATATGTGAATACATGTGTTAGAGCTATAAGTGCAGATGCTTTAATTGTTACAGCCATGGAAAAATTATTGAGGGCATTAGGAGAGCAGAATATTTCGAAGTCCCATGACGTATTGCAGCGCGGTTTACACAAGTCGATATGTCCAACGTGCAACTGAGTTTATTGATAGTCTCTGTTCCATATGCTATTGTCCGTCGAACACAGCCTATTTGTGTGTCCAATAGAGGATAACATATGGAACAGAGACTATCAATAAACTCGGCTGCATTTGGACATACCGACTTGTGTAAACTGCGCTGCAATACGTCATGGGACTTCGAAATATTCTGCTCTCCTAGTGCACTCAATCATTTTTTCCATGTCTGTACCTTAATACTTATATGTATCCACTGCGCTGTGTTAGTTGCCTTTTCTCTTCGTCTAACAGTTTTCCCACAAATCAATCACAATGTTTACTATGTGATGTTTTTTGCATGGTCGTAAGTGCACCGCGAAATGAACAACGTCTGCCGTATAGACTATCTGTTTTGTTTAATACCTCAATGTCGGCCCACTGGCGTAGATATTGTGAAGTCATTGGCCTTGCAGAAAGCATGTGGTACAACATACGTTATCACGAAACTGGTCCGTTCTGCATCACGCTTTCTGTGCCACGCCTACTTAGAGGTGAAAACCCATTACTCTAAATAAGTACAATTATAAGTTCACAAGTGAAGCATATACTGATGTAAAACTGTTCGTTATACTGGCCTCATTACCAATACAAATATCTGCACCTGTATTTCTGGAGTTGCTTTATTTTCGTATTTTATCTTCTCTGCTCGGAAATATCTTCTATCCGGAGATTGCCTAATTGATTATTTAAGGCAAGGACCCATTTCAGTCATAACGTTCCTTGGAAATTTAATTCCCAAGAACCTCTTGGTTGCGGCGCTGAGCACGAAATAGTTTCCTTTTCGTGAAATTGGAAATTGGGAAAGATTTCGCCGCAGAACATTAATGGACTACCTCTTCTCCCCTTCGTCTTCGAAATCTTTTCTTTTTCTCTTTTTAAATAAGATTGTTACTCGACGTTGCCTCCTCCCCTTTGTTTTCCTGGCAGAGTTAATCCGATTGCCGCGTAACGGGATCGCGTGCCAGAGTCTAAAGTCACGTAGAAACTGGGTCATGTATCTGTTACCTGGCCACCACGCTGTCCTAGATTTGACTCCATATGTGTGGTATCGAACCCATGAATACTTAACAGCATGTTATTTTTGTTCGGCTATTCTTGGTGACGTTAATGTATATGGCTTTTGTTTAGATGCAAGATAGATGCACTGCTGCTGCTCGTGATCACTAAGGCGATAATCGCTTTGTTTTGTTTTACTGGAAAAATAAATTGTATGTTATTTTATAAACTTCCATATTTAACTCTTTATAACCATTTGTGAAATACAGCGCATGCGTGATATCTGTGCTCGCCTCATCACCAAGGCACAATCTAAATTTTGCCAGCAAATAACGGTTGTAATATTGTGTTGAAGGGAACCATTTTATCAAATGTAATCTCACTCGACATTTCGATATCTAGAGAAAATAAAAAACTAGTGAGATTTAATTGACTATCTGACAATTGAAATAGACCATATAAAGAATAAAAGAACTATGTACAATAAAATATTGTAACAAAATAACAAACAAGCCCAATTAATATTTTCTTAGCTTATTTTTCTTCTGAACTTTTGCACAACACAGTTCTGTTCTCGTTGTTGCCACAGTCTACAGCTTTTCGTGATATTACAACTCACAACTGTTCGCTTTTCGTAAACTTGACTCAGTCCTTTCACGGTCTTTCTTCACTTTCTCTGTCTGTCATATGCTAACTCCGACGATACAATAACTCAACACTCGTTAAAACTACTTCACTTCAACGACATATCTTTCGCGACGACAGTGCCTCTCTCTCTCTTTCACACACACACACACACACACACACACACACACACACACACACACACACACACACACACACACACCTATCTCGCACTCACTGATATACTGAGTGGCTCACGTCTGTAGCTCTCCCCTCTGCTGTTTCCTCGTCTCCTTATATAGCGAGGATAACGTAACATGGACCTTTCTTGACTTCCACAACACGCCAGCCGCCGGATACCTCTCGAAGGTCCGAGCAATCCTTTGTTAAGCGTCGCGCTCATTGGTGTTAATCACCTATACACAAACAGTCGCGCGAGGCAGCCTGACCTCGAGCGCCTTTGTTTGCTCCCCGTGGTATATGGTGTGAAGTAGCTTAACCCCGACCATCCTTTGTTGTGCGGCGCACCTGGCATCACAATATTAATTAACTTACTGAGTTGATTGAACTGCTTCCATATACTGCTTCTGTTTCTGTTTGTGTTTGGGTTTGTGTGCTTTGGTAAAGTTAACTTTGAATTCTATGCGGGAAACAAATGACGATCACAAACAACTTAATGGATGCTAGGGAGGTGATACAAATGTGGAATAGCAGTCATGACTGGTTAGTCGTTTCGTAACGTCTTATTGGTCAAAAGTAGCATGACGTAGTAAGAGTGGGATGTAAGTACTTATTAATTCCACGAGAGGTGGTGACACTTGTAACCTTGAAGGAGATGTATTAGGACTGTACAATGAATAAAACGTAACAGATTATATAAATAATAATTACATTGTTATTTGTGTTGTTTAAAATCAAATCACCATTGTTAGATATCAGATCATGGCATATATGTAAAATGAACAGTCGAATGTTTTACGAAATACTGATCAATGCCATCAAAAATGAGAACAGAACATAGTCAAAACTAAGATAAGTCAATATCAGAACACCATAAAGTTGTATTTTTTCAGTACGTAATTGATTTGGAAATTGGCATTGAGTAAAAATATAGCTTTCAGATTGAAGGAATCAGCTGGTTTTGGGTTATGGAAACTTAAGTCCATACTCAGACCATTACGGTTGAGAACGTTCTGACGCTTTATCGGATAAAATCGCATCCTTGCGAGCGTATTAGGTGAATTACCGTGAACATTATTGGTCATCAAATCTGCGTGGTATAAATACAATAGTCACTCATCACTAGGTTCATTCATAGATTCTTATTACAATGTACAAGTCTGGTGTCAGCCTTTGGAAGCACCTGTGTGCATTAAAATCTTCTATCAACTGCTACTGTAATTTCTATGATAAATTACAGGAGCTATTAATATCAAACTCTAAGGGCAAACAGCATGCTTTCAGCTGCTGGATGAAGCCACGTCGTGCAGTTTAATGCCTTTTTAAAGACACTGTAATTGTTAATGGATCTTTGTTGTGGAATGGAATGTGAGCTTAAGGGTCCGTCGACAACTGGGTCATTTGGGCCTCAGGATCGTTGTAGTAAATTTGTGCAGCACTTGTAAGTTTTGACTCCTCTATGCGACTGCAAAGAAAGATTGATGGTCTAAACTTGAAATAACTGTTTTCGTCGTTTCTCCCACATGAGATAAATTTTGAGTAAAAGTAATCTATGGACCACTAAATACTCCAGAAAAGCTTTTCATATCAGTTTATTTCCTCTTAATTCCCAACTATTACACATTTGTTTTGAAATTGTAAATTACTGCATAAAATCAAGGAAGATTTCACCACTTTGAAAGAAATCATTTCTAATGGTGTCCCTTGGTCTTTTTATCTTCTCAGCCAAGATCTGCGTTTCTAAATTGTGTATTGTACAATATATAGGCTTCCAAACGTTTAAGAGATCAAACAGTGTATTGCTCGATTTGTAGTTAGAAATAATACCGATATTGTAGTAGCATATATTTTTTAATATTATCCCTCCTTTCATTTCGTTTTATTTATTAAAAACAAAGCAGCAGTAATTATACAGCTACATACACAGTTTTCATGACATTTATAATGGTTTTAATCCACACAACTTCTAATAGCTGGACAGCGAGGTTCAATTAAGCATAAAACATAAATATATAAAACAGGGTGGTCCACTGTGAGGGTTATCATAGTTAAATTGAGAGCTTAAATCTGGTTAGTTATAAAAAATATCATGATCGCAAAAGAAACCAAGAAGAGCTAAGAATTTCAGGAATAATAGAATTTAAGGGCACATTAGAATAAGTTGGAACGACAATAGTTTTTATTGATGTTGAAGAAAAAGCAACAAGTACAAAATGTTTGAAGGGCCGAATATTCACATGTATTGCTTTGCCATGAATAACCAAAATTCATTAGGGAAGCCCTCCTTTGTGGTGTAGGGGTAGCATGTCTGCCTCACATTCAAGAGGTCCCAAGTTCGAATCTCTGTTAAGGCGAGTTACCCGAATAAGGAGTTTCCCGGGGTTTTCCCTTATACTGAGATAACTATCGGGTAACTTTAACCCTAGCATTACCAAGCCTTATTCCAGAACTTAGATTACCAAGGGGACGGATACTCTGTGTCACTAAAATGTCTGAGCAATTTTTAAAACAAATGTATTTTAAAATTGGGTATTACGTCTTGTCATGTTTATAAAGGTGAAATTTAACACTGTTAAACTATTCCTGTTTTGTTTTTATACATTAACCATATTAACGCCAATTTTTTATTACAGAACTTATACTACCAACGGAGGTGACCACCTTTGATAACAAAATGTCTTAGCAATTTTTAAAACAAATTTATTTTAAAATTGGGTGTTACATCGTGTCATATTTATAAAGGTAGTATTTAATATTGTTTAACTATGCTGAACAAAAATTTTTTGTACTTTTTTACATGAATAACATTATATCGACGGGGAAGTACTTTATGACCACCTTGACGTTTCATTGTTTCTCAAAATACCAACGATGAAAATGTTGAAACAATTACGCAATTCAGTAATAGAAACAGTGATTGACAATAACTATTAACTGCATGACTTTAATCAAAAGATTAAAAGACTGAATTTAAAACATTACAGGAAATGGGCATAAAGTACCCCCCCCCCCTTGGTAATGCGAGAGTTAAGCTCTATAGATCCCGGACTCATTTGAGGACCATTTCACCCTTATTCCTATATCTTCTTCGTGTTAGTTGAGATAAAAATTTGCAGCAATTATCTTATTGCTCATTCTCTTGCACGTACAACAGAAATATGGGAACACAGTAGGCTTTGGCTATAGTCAAATCTTTTAAAGCTTTCCAACTCCGTTCTCTTTGCACAGTTAACATATAAAAAACTGAATAGCGATGTTCCATTTCACATAAGCGTAAGTTCTCCAAAACTTACACAAATAACGAGAAATATCTCCGAAATGTTCCACTCTACAAAAAAGTTTATTAGGCATAAACTGTGTGTTTTAGCAAGATCTACATTTTTTGTAATCTAAAATTTGATCTGTCTGTTTAAGGTTTAGTAGTTATGGAAAAGCCATCCAGAGTAAATAGGTTTTCATGGACTATAGCCAGAAAATTAAAGATATACATTTCATTTGTCATACAAATATGTCATACATATAATCAAAATCGTTAGCCATTTTCAAGAAAATAAAAATTTTCGAAAAATGTTCCATGTAAAGGGTAGTTTATGGTGGAGCAATTTTCTTCAAAATCTTCGTGTCGCATCCTTGAAAGACATTAAACTTAAATACCAACTTTGGATTTTAATCGAATTTTCGTTTTGAGTTATGCTGTCGACAGACACACACGAACCTTTTTCTAAAAATGCCTTTTTTGGTTCAGGGGCCCTCAAACAATATATTTCCGATGAAATCTCGACATTGAAGTTTTGGGTGGAATACAATACTTCGTCTACTTTACGTAGTAAAGAAAGTAAAAAGGCACTAAAAACGTAAAAAAAGAAACCACCAAGGATGCAAAAAAGATATAAAAATGTTAAAAAGTTACAATAATTTTAATATTAGGTTCAAACTGATAAAGCCATATTTTACTGTTGTATATTACCACTAGGTAATTGCTGTGTATGTTCTTGTGCAGGATTCTGCCGACATCAACTAATGCAAACTATGACCCTCTGCTAGTTGAGACAATGGTGTTGGAAGTAGCCTTTATGTTTCGGCACCTCTCTTTGAAGCAAGGCTAGACTTTGTTTTCTTTTTAATATTTGTTGATTAATAAAAATCTTTTCACAAACCCTACGCAATAAGGCTGTTCCATCGTTTGAAATCAATGGGCAACAACTATGGAGTTGACTGAATGTAGAATCGTAACTAAACGATGTTATGACTGCTTACATGCGACACTAACTGACCATTATTACTCATGAAATGTTTCCGCTACAATACTTTATCGTACAGGGGAATGCACTCTTAAGTATAGATGCTGAACCCTTAGCGATAGCAAACACTACAGTACAAAACATGGTCACACACCAACGTAAAGCATGCTCAAATCGTGCGCATCATCTAGAGTTTGCTCAAAGTAATATAAGAAATCACAAGAGCTTAATAATCTAAATAGAACACAAAAAGGTGCAGTAGGGAACATAAAAGCTTCAAAATATCTCAAAACACAATTATACCTACGTAACATTCGATTTATTACTACAGAAAACCTCATTCAGGCTAATATCTGAATTCTATGATTGGAGACGTACTTTCTCCAAACCATATAACTGCCTGCAATTTTCTTGTATTAATGTCCAGTAATCATTTTCATAATTTATAAAATCACTGGTAAAAATATCAATTTTTGTCTCTCCGTTTCTTCCTTCTGGAATACATATCTGCAACAGAAATGTTAAAAACACCATTAAATTAAGGAAGAAACAGTGAACATCCCCTACTTCTAATTCCCGAGTTTCTACAGCACTAGAGCTGTGCATGTTTAAGGTTGTATATTGAATCAGATGAGAGCAATTCATTACGCGCTCTACTTTCTCGCCGTGGTAGCTCAGCGGTTGAGCGTCCGTGGTTTAAATCTCATTCAACGTTAGCCTACACATGGGCATTATGAACGGCCAATAATTACTCCGCTTGAAGATGACCTTAAAACTAGGCGTGCAAAGAATACGCAAAGGCAAACACCCGGAAAGCCGAAACACTGTAATTTTCTCTTCAGAATTGCGTAAGCAGCCTTAAGTACCTACAGGGAGACTGACTATTATCTATTCATGTACTGACCAAGCTCAACACTACTTAACCTTAGTAACGCTAGTAGAGAAGTGAAGCGGGCTCACCTGTGCAAGGCATAAAGCAGCTCATATTGCTCACATAGGCAGGCAGGCAGCCATTTCTGGGCAATTCATCGCGTATTGGGGGCGGGGGAGCAAATCCCGGTGCATGTAGGGCTTACGCATTGGGAGTACGACGTGACGTCACCGCAGCGGCGACGGTATCGATTTCTCGGCCGAGACGGGGGCCCGAACCGTAATACTATACATACAAGTGGCGGGAGAATAGTACCGACCGACGCGACGCGACGAGACGCGACACGACGCCTCCGATTTATCACATCCCGCGTGGCCACCTTTTTTCATTGCAAGTACTTGATTACCTATATTTAAATGAAGACACAGCAGTAGGTAATCGAACTTCTTTGATCGCCATACATATTCCTCGTACATTATAAGAATAGGATAAAGTAGTAGAGATTTTTGTTTAAATATTTAATGACATCACTTACGTACGAAGTAGGTATGGGCGAGTCACGTGTCACATCCAGGAGGGAGGGCCGTGGAGGGGTATTGTGACGTAACATAACTACTCCTCTATCGGAGTAGTGGCGTGATATGATTCCTAGTTTTGAAACGCTAGAAATACCTATAGATACAAACCATGTATTAAATGACAACAAAATCAAGTGCTTTATTTACTATTATTCATGCAATGAAGGCTTGAAACTAAAAATTTGATGTCGTGCACTCACATGACTATCTCTACTCTTGTACAAACTATTCTGACATATACTTATTCATCCATCTCCTTCATGTTAACCAAGATAACAAATTTTATGTTCCATTTATATACCTCATCTAAGGTCATATCGGCGGCTCGCATTTGACTACAATTCATTCAATTGTTGTTTAACGAGCGTTTATAGTAGTGTCACGTTAGTCTACTTAGCTTCATAGTGAACTTCCAGGGCCCTTAAGGAAATTAAAATTTGTTTTATTTGGTACCCAATAGAAATTGTGTATATCACATTGTCATTAAATAGCCGGCCTTAAATCTTATCTGAGTCTGTACTTTCTGTTTATTGTTTAGTATTTACTTGCAATTTAATTCATGCAGCAGCTAAGTTTAAAGTGTAAGTTACTCATTTTTAATAGTGGATAGTCAAGGTAGAATATGAAGTCAATGAGGAATCTAATGGAAGAACAAAAGAGTTCTAAATGAGCTGCGCGGTGTTCTGCCTCTCCAACTTCTCGGCGCTCGTTGCCGTGTGCCGCTATCATAGGAAGGCCAGGATGAAGCCATACAATATTTTTAAAACTACTTTTAAACGCTTTACTTACCAACTTTATGAAACTGGCCACCATCGCGTCGTTGCCCATACATTTTTGGCATCTCCTTAGGAGACCATCCATCACTCGTCGCAGTACACGTTGAGAAATTCTGGCAATTTTCCGGCGGATATTTTGTTTTAATTCTTCCAGGGTGTGTGCGTTTGTCTTGTACACTTTGTTTCAAGTGACCCCAGACATAGAAATCGCTTATTGGAGCTCTGAGAAACCTTTTTCCGCTAAGGCACATCTTACACCATGTTTTTCGTGATGAAGGGTTACTTCATGAACAATATTAGGTTTTGAGTTATACGAGTAGGACTAATTTTGTTCAGGTCAACAGTTGACGCCCGTACATGCATACGTGAATACTATTTTGCCCCCCCCCCTTTTTTTTTAGAGAATTAAGAGACAGAGAGTGTGATTTTGCCTTTTTTCGATAAGACTGTGCAACAGCTCATACGGCAAATCTCTCGATGAGAAGAATTGAAAGTGTGTTTCAGGAGAGAAATTTTACGGCGAGTGATGGATAGTTTTCTAAAGAGGTGCCAAAAGTGCATGGAGAATGACGGTGGCCAGTTTCGGCATCTGCTTTCATAAAGTTGGTAAGTAAAGCCTTTAAAAGTACATTTAAACATGTATAGTTTCATCCGCGCCTTTCTATGATAGCGGCAGACAGCAACGAGCGCGGAGAAGGCGGACAGGCAAAACAACACGCACCCCATTCATAACTGTTCTACTCTCCTGGTGGAATTGAATCTCATTAGTCAACATAAGGTGCGCGAAGCTACAGGTTCTGCTAGTTGTTACAATAAAACATAACTTTAATCTTAGGTAAACATACAGTTTCATGTGTATCACCCGAGAATCGTATTCCACAATTTTAAAACCACTAAGCACTTTCAACCGTGAGGTTTGTTTTAAATTGCAAACGTCATAAAATCAACCCTCAAAGCTCTGCCAACTCGGGCAGATGTGAGTGGAGAGGCCGGCATGTTTTGAAAAATACTGTATAATCAAATTCATGATGGAAAAATGTAAATTATTGGTGCTCTTATCTGAACTTTGCAATTTGAAGCCTTTCCCTTTTTTAGAGGCGTATAAAAGTTATTGCACCAGATACTTAAACAAATACTTAATTAAAAATCTCAGAATATTACATATAAAGAACAACTTGTAAATACTCAAAGCACTATATAAAAGCGCTATTGATAAACAAAATGTTTACTTAACCACAAATACCACCGTTTGTCAAGAGTAACCAATACATTAAATACTACAAAAAATCAGAATAAAGGTGAAGCAAAAGAAAACAAAAATTAACATATAAAGAAGGTGAAGCTGTTATGATTATTTATTTGATTGTGCTAGTACTCGGATCGATGTCAGAGAGGGGACCAACAAATATTATATGAACTCGCTGTTCCTTTGTTATTTTGGGAGGCATCGAGATCCTGGATTATAGATGGTCTTGCACGCTTATGTAAACAATAGGTACATAAAATTAAATAATTAATTGTGAAAAATGCAGTGGAATTTCGAATTATAAGCTAGACATTAAAGTTCATCTTATGTCAAACGTAATTTATGTGTGCGAAGTTAGGTGGAAATTGCTGCTAGGTTAGAGGCCTTTAAGGGGGGGGGGGGGGGGGGGGAACGCACACGCACACGCACCCACCCACACGCACACACACGCACACACACGCACACACACTATCTTATTGTGGCATAAGCCATTTCCGACATATCCGTTGTTAATTGTTAGAATTATTCAATGCTTTGTCATTTTTTAAAGTTATGACAATTACCAGATGTTTCTCGTAGTGTCATGTAAAAATTATGGAAATTAAACGTCCAGTTGTTAAAAAATTGACTATCAGAGTTCCTTTGTATGTATAACAATATAAGTAAAGTAGCTGCTTTTACAAAGGTTTATAGCTGTTGTAAGAACAGTTTCTATACTCATTAGTAAACGATAGTATGTGGAGAAAGTCGTGTGAATATTACACATCAGATTTTGGAATTATATGTTTACAGGCACACAAAAACGCGTAAAATCGCACAAAGTCTTTCTAAATGTTTTTCTTTCATTCAATGGACTTCAAAACTTACATCTTGTGAAATTCGATTTCGAGTTTTTGAATGGAATACGATACTGCACTGCTAAATTTACGTAATAGGTAAGGTAAAAATGAGTAAAGTGCTTCGTGAACAGGCCGAAAAGAAAGAAAATCTAAATCTTGTGGTTTATATTTGTTTGTGCCCTTAAACCCTTCGTGATTTCGTTCTGCCAAGGTACAGTGGAAGTGGGAAGAGACTTGAAGTTTCTGCTTGCGATGGAACCATTAATCAGCTGATGTCAACATATATCTCGAAACTTCATACGTAAATAATAAAGAATTATGGTCTGTCTAATCAGACAAAGCAACTTGAATTAAAATTTGTTGTGCTACCTTAAAAAGCTACTGGTCAAAATCTGCACCAGTAATTACCTTACATATTGGTGTGTGAAATCTGAAATTTTCTTGTTGGTTTAATAGAAAAGCCAATGTTAAAATGATTTAGTTAGGTGTGTGGTACTAGAAAAAGAAACTTAAAAAATACAAGATGAGAAACAAAATTAAAATATTATAAAGGAACGGCGGTCCCAACAATACACAACGACAATACACAACTATACGAATCCGAATGTTGGACAATGACGAAACAAGAAGAAAGCGAAATTGAGGTGGCAGAGATGCGATTTTAAGACAGGTAGCTGGTTATACTTTAAGAGATAGGAGAAGAAGTGAAGAAATACGCAAAGGGTTAAAGAACTTCAGTTTAACAGAACAGAACACCAATATCGGAATAATTGAAGGGATCATGTAGAAACTACAGATAATTTCCGTATTCCCAGATTAATTATGGCCTATGTTGTCTCTTAATATAATAGAGTGACAATAACATAACTAAACAGATGCTTCATAGATGAAAGGAACACATTGTTTGATATTCTGCTCTGCATTTGCACATACTTAATATTTTTAAAAATGTTTCATACATACTTTAACTCACTAGCCAAAAAAATATTGTGTACATCGTAGAACAAATATAGCGTACACGAATATCAGTTGGTACATTTTGGTAAAACTGCCTGCAGAGTTTCACAGAAATCACTTAAAAACTTCATCGTAAGTTGGAAGATATAATGCAGACTCATGCAAAAATGTATTTATATTGTTACTCGATGGGTTCAACTTCTTGCATATTATAAAGATAGCTACATTAAAGTGTTCACAAATAATTATAATAGATCATAAGTAAAGAGCTTATTTTCGCCTAATTTTTTTCACCAGTGGATTACCGTGGGTAAAATAAAAGAAAAACACTGAGACAAAGAAAAAGCCTGATGTTCAATAAAAATGTAAACGAGTGAACACATGAGTAATTGTTTAAAAAATCAAAGAAGTCGATATAATCTTAGATGTTAAAGGTAGCATAGAAATACATCAAAGAAGGGGAAAAGACAGCCAAGGTTTAGAACCACCTTTGAACGGTTTGACATCTTGCCGATGAATAGGTTTGAAATCTTGGGAAATGATGCATTAGTTGAGTGCAATATGGTATACAAACCGGTTCACTGCTACTTAGACAGGCTGCCGTCCTGTTCCAGTCAAGCTAGCAGCTAAGCCCAAAGCACTGCATTCCACTCCATTGGTCCCCTAGATTATTCACGTACTGATGAGCTGCTAATCATACAGTTACAATTGCTAATGACACATTAAATTGGGTTGAGGTAAATAAACAATACGTTCGTTTCATTCACAAGAAAGTATTGTTCTAAGTACACCACCTCTGCAGTTTTATGTTGAGCATCTTAATCTCTAAATCGAGTCCCGGATCTAGGAGGACATTTTTCTGTAATATCATGGGGCCCGAAATTAAGCATGACTGTGCGTGCGTGCGTGTGTGCGTGCGTGCGTGCGCGTGTGTGTGTGTGAGAGAGAGATATTAAACGTTTACAAACCAAAGGAATAGAATGGAACCATCAACATCAAAAGTAAAACAATGAACATCACTGCAGATGAGCAATGGCCCCCTGCCGCATAAAAAGTCAAAGTTGCCGATATGACCGCTTTAATATAAAGGCAGCATATCAATTGAATAAAAATAGAATGATTTCCAATGGATATTCTCTTTGACACAGGAATTTAATCGCATGTACTAGTATGTATTTAATCTCTTTCACATTACTTGCGCTTACGGCAATCCTCCAACTCTCCTGGGGGTTTCGCCTCGCAATACGTTTGTATGAATATGAGGAATGTAGGTAGATACAGCACATGTTAGTTTGTAGCTTTGAATGTACTGTCTTCTTTGTGATGTCTTTGTCTGCTTTATTGCGAAACTGTTCCATATTGTGTTATTCCATTTTATGATTGTTAGTCTAAAGGGAAGGCTTGTGTCAAATCATACAGAAATGAATACTGAGTGATAGCAGGGATATGGATTTCTAAGAACTAAAGCCAGCACGGAAGGAAATAAGATTGAACTGTCACTGGATTTTAGGCAAGAACTCGGAGATAACAGACTACCCCAACTCACCTACTGGCTTTTGGCGTTTGCAGACAACACTCGGACAGTTTTACCTGCCTATCCGTGATCCTTGGCCTCTCTTGTTTTGCATTGTGTGTAGTGCGAAGGTTTGACTGTAGATGACTTGAAGCTAGCTGCTTAAGTAGTCCTTTGCTTGTTGATCAACATAGAGCAGAACAGTTCCATGGTTGTCTGCTGGCCAGCGGTGAAGCACGAGGCTTCAGTGTGAGTTGAACTGTTGCAAACGTGGTGCGTGTTTATTAGTTGACGCAACACGTAAGTGAAGTGGTTTTTATCTCTGGGAGGGGGATTAAAAGAGAAAGCTTACAAAACAAATCCACACACTTTAGGGGGATTTCAAAATAACATCCGTCAAGAAATGCTGCCATTTCTGAGATGAACCACAGCGTGTAATGATAAATTTCTTAGGCAGGTGTGAGAAATACTTGAACAACGAAGGAAGGTGCTTCTAACATCTCCGGCGGCGCCGTGGCCGAGCGGTTAGCGCGCTCGCCTACCACCTAGGCGGCCCGGGTTCGATCCCAGGGACCCGCATGTGGTATTCGTGGTGGACGAAGCGGCGTCAGGGCGGGTTTTCTCCGGGTGCTCCGGTTTCCCCCGCCATCTCATTCCACCGGTGCTCCATCTTCATTCCATGTGTCATCAGTGTCACCGCCTGTGGTGCCGTAGTAGTAAAAGCGGGCGTTAAACACTACAAACAACAACAACTCTAACATCTCCTGGTTTGATATAATTGAATTTTTTTTTCTTTTTAAGCAATTACTTTTTGTTTCTCTGTTAGAAATAACTTAAGCGACAAACTTAGTACATTTAAATGCTCAGCACGCATAGCCAGCAACACCGCTGGCGTGCTGAAAACCGCCAAACTGGTTCTGCTCTATGCTGATCACCCTGGAAATCTATATGACTTGATACATTCACATGATTTTTCTCCTCCCGTTTCTCAAAACACTATTCTTCCAAAAGCTTATTGTCCTATCCACTCCATGTGTTAAAATGTATCGCGGATGGTGTAAACTTGAGAGAGAGAGAGAGAGAGAGAGAGAGAGAGAGAGAGAGAGAGAGACAGAGAGTTAGGGTTAGAGAGAGAACATTAAGTATAATTTAAAACTGAAACATTGGGCAAGCATAGTATTTAAGCTCAACGTTTTCCATATGTGCGACGCAAACATTTGCACTAAATGCTCACCCTGTTGAGTAGTCCATGACTTAACTACCCGTGTCTACTACCGTAGAGTATACTTTAAAGCCCTTCTTCTCATTCTGAATAAATTTTGCATAACTAGGAAACCGTTTGAGATAGAGAATATAATTAAAAATCTGATGTGTTGCACTCACATGACTTTCTCTACTCTTGTACTAACCATTCTTACAAACTCTTATTCCTATATCTTCTTGGCGGCGCCGTGGCCGAGCGGTTAGCGCGCTCGCCTACCACCAAGGCGGCCTGGGTTCGATCCTAGGGATCCACCTGTGGTATTCGTGGTGGACGAAGCGGCGTCAGGGCGGGTTTTCTCCGGGTGCTCCGGTTTCCCCCGCCATCTCATTCCACCGGTGCTCCATCTTCATTCCATGTATCATCAGTGTCCTCGCCTGCGGTGCCGTAGTAGTAAAAGTGGGCATTAAACACTGCAACAACAACATATATCTTCTTCGCGTTAGTTGAGATAAACATTTATACAACTTATTGCTTATTTCCTTGTAGGTGTAAGGGGAATGTTAAAATACAGTAGGCTTTGTGCGATAGTCAAATCTTTTAAAGCTTTGAGATTCTGTTGTCTTTGCACACTTAACATAAAAAATGAACAACGATGACCCATTTCACGAAAGTTCTAAGTTTTCCGAAGCTCACACACATAACAAGGAATATCTCCGAAATGGTTCACCCCACAAGAAAATTTATTCGGACATAAATTGTGTATTTTAACACGATCTACATTTTTTGTGTGGTATGATTTGGTCTATCTCTAACCGTTTACCAGTTATGCAGAAGTCGTCCAGAGTAAATACGACTACAGGGGCTATAGCCTGAGAATTCAATATATACATTTCATTTTTCATAAAAATATCTCAAACATATGACATTTTAATCAAAATCGTTAGAGCCATTTTCAAGAAAATCCAAATTTTCGAAAACTTTTCCATGTAAAGGGTAGTTTAGGGTGGGGCTATTTTCTTCAAAATCTTCGTGTCGCATCCTTGAAAGACATTAAACTTAAATACTAACTTGGGTTTTTAACCAACTTTTCGTTTTTGAGTTATGCTGTCCACAGACTGACAAACTGACACACAGACTGACACACAGACACACACACGGACCTTTTTCTAAAAATGCTTTTTTTGGATTCAGGGGGTCTCAAAACATATATTTCCGGTGAAATCTTGACATCGAATTTCTGGGTGGAATACAATACTTCCCCTACTTACCAGTAGAGAAAGTAAAAATGAATGTCGAACTCACTGAAATACACCGTGTTTTTTTCCGTAGCGTTTGCAGTTTTTGGAATACTTCATGCTGTGTATTACATTTTCCCAAATATATGCGTCAGCTAAGGGATAATGCCTGAAATTTTCTGATTAATCCTTTTGTTATCTTTGAAACGTAATATACTGGTTGCTATGACCAAAAAGGAGTTCATCATTCCTACATGACTACGAGATATGAATTTATTCCTCCGGGTTTCCGATAAACACGTCGCTTTTCTACACGCTTTATATTAGCTTCATCTGTAAGTATGTCTGTGTGTGCGTGTGCGTGTGCGTGTGCGTGTGTGTGTGCGTGCGTGTATGTGTGTGTGTGTGTGTGTGTGTGTGTGTGTGTGTGTGTAACGGGATCTTTCGACGTAATTTTCACCCGCTTAGAGTCGTCTGATTAACTTGAAAATTTGCTCACGTATGAAGGTTCGATGACAATATTATAATATCGCAACTTTGTCCTAATGTGCTAACCAGGATAATCAGGATAAAAAGTGACTTGGCTAAATGTATCAATGTAACGTAATTTTCACCAACTTGAGTCATCTGATTGAGCTGAAAATCTGCACGCGTGTCAAGGACCAAAGATATACAATAATATCACGACTTGGTTCTAATGTCCTGAGCAGCATTATTAGGATAAAGAGTGACTTGGTTAGAATTATCAATGTAACGTAATTTTCACCGACTTAGATTCGTCTGATTGACTTGAAAATTTGCACAGGTCAAGGACCATAATATCTTTAATTTGTCTTAATCTACTGACCAGGGTCTTCAGGGGGGTCTAACATCAAATTTTATAAATAGCTCATTGGTAGCTGTTTATAAAAGTAAAGATATTTTTAAAATATTTAAGAAGCACCCCACGCTTTTTAGAATGAAACTTATTTAATATAAATTAGTTATTACTTTAAACTTATTACAAAATTTTCAAATGTAATGAACTAGTCCACTTTATATTCGATATAGAACAAACTCTTCATTCTTAAAAATTATTTTCTACTTTTTAGTTAGGTTTGTTGTAAAAGCGTGTATTTTTAGTTTTTTAAAACTATAATTTAATTTGTACGTAACATTGCTTATATCTAGGAAAAATGTATTATGAATAATTCGGTGTTTAGAAGAATAACTTTTATTGAACGTTATAACACATGTGTTACTATTGGAAGGGTAGGCTTCTATATAGGTTAATTTTAATGCCTTGAAACTTTTGCCGAGGCAGCCCGAGTTCGGTCCCAGGGGAGCGTATATGGGATTTGTAGTGAACAAATAAACATCTGGCCGGGTTCCGCGGTTTTTCCCGCCATTCATTCCACCAATTGCTTCATCATCACCTTTTCTTTCATGCATTTCGCCTTCATTTCATATCATCTCCTTCTTCAGTCTCATACCAAGCTTCGGGCTGAACACCCATGCTGGCTACTCTCTGGTCCAGAGACATCTTACCCCAGACGCTCACTTGCAAGTCCTGGGAGGGTGTAAGTCTTCCGTAGGAGGAGGGTAAACAAAGGAGAAAGGAGAAAGAAGAAGAGGAAACTTTTGGTTTCATGTTCTACAATTGCATTGTTTGGTAGTTGGAGATGCTTGGTACGTGGGCATTTTAATTTAGGTTTAAACATTATTTCAATAAACGTGTAAACTTTGATATTTAATTATGCACTTATTTCACTGTAATACTTACTAAATGCTGTGAAATTTGCAGTCAGTGATTTTGAAAATTTGAACCAGGGTTAAATGCAATATATTTAAACAACTTGTTATACTACTTAGGAGTATCTGATTACACATTGAAAAGCTGAATAAATACGGCTACCAAATTCTATGTGAACCTGAAATATCCTCTACAATGAAGTATTTGAGCTCTGTATTATTCTGGACATGTGAAATATTCCGTAAGAAGATGAAGTGAATTCCGAAAGCTATATAAGAGCTATTGGATGCCCGGAAATTCCCGGACATGCCCTAATTTTAACCTTTTGTCCGGCTTTCGGTGTAAATTTTTGAAGTCTCTAATGTTCTACACTTTCAGGAACAAGCAGTGATCGTTATAAACTGAAGTGGAAACTGGGAAACTAGAAATTAATAACTGGTTATTAGCTGCAACTGCAACTCCCTATGGCAACATGGCTACACCGGCTACAGTGAAAGAGCATACTCATGCATTGGTTAACAGTGAAGGAAATATTGGGAACGCAGCATTTGCACTCCGAGGCAAAAGGTTCGTATTCTGTGGAAGTACAGCAAAGTGATTCTTTACTCTCACTCTTGTATTTGCATTTGATTCTGAAAGAATAAGGAAGTGGGAAGTTAACAGTTAATTCACAGTGCATTTGTTAAAAGACGAAAAGCCGGAACCAAAGTTCAAATTCAATGATACATTTTCGTTAAATTAGAAGTGTTACAAGAGAGGAAGAAGGGAACATGTTCCTGCACACAATGCTAATGTTGAAAGAATATTTTCAATAAGAGCACATGAAAAGCTTAAAGAAACAGATTATCTGTTTCTCACTTTAGTCAAAGGTGATGTTTAATGAAGTGTGTGTGGGATTTCTTGATTATATTTGAAACAAGCATTTAGAGAAGTATGACTGCCTATAGATCACATTTAACATTGTATGTTTCAGGATTTGAGGAAAATGGTAATGCTTGTAGGTATAAATATATAAATAGCATTTAAATCACAACTTTACATCATTTTTGCATAGATCGGTAATGTCCTACATTTTTATCTTTATATATAAGATCCTAAGATCAATGATTTTTGCTAATATATATATATATATATATATATATATATATATATATATATATATATATATATATATATATGTAGTATATAAATCAAAATCATTGCCATCTTTAAATTCATACATGTAAGTACGTGCATTCATACTGTACACAATTGTACATTGCAAGAGCTTTAAAGTGGACAACTTGACATGTTTACAGACGCCATGTTGAGCTGTACTCTTTCGCTTGTGATTGCTTCTCTGCGAGTTGATTTTATTAGACTACTCATTTCAAGATTCTTCATAGCTAACATACTATGCTTTGCTCCTTTTTCCTAGGTTTGAATAGTTTATTTTTCCTTTACCTCCTTTGCCTCAATTCTTCTTCTTTCTTTTTCATATGCTGTTTGCGCTTACCTTTTTATTGTTTTCATCTTTACTTTCTACTTTTTTCTGCACTTGTGCGGTCCCTGGTTTCGACTCATCCCCTCCCCCTTCTCCGCGTCTTTGCGACGTGCTTTCTGGTCTTCATCTGCCAACTCCGTCGTGCATACCCATCCATCAAACTGTCAGCCTCATTCTCCGCATCTTCCTTTACTTCTTCCTATCTCCTCTCCTTTCCTGTTTGTTCTTGTCTTATCTATGCTTTCTCATCGCGTAATTGTGTCTTTTTTTCCGTTCCATCCCTTAATTCCCCAGATTTTCTCGGCCGTTTAACCTTTTTTCGTTTAGTGTGTTTCTCTAGGTTGGCCTCTGTGTACACTTAAAGTTTAAACAGGTTTCAGAGTAAAACCAGGGTAATTAATTTTTTTTCTCAGCAGCATACGAGTTTTCCTCCATCTTAATAGAAACAGGGTAGTGCTATCTCCATGTTGTTATCACTTTGACTTCTTTGTTAAGCGCGCACACACAGCTTATGTTCTGTGCGTATTATTTAATTTAAACTTCTGCATTTCTTATCTTCACCCTGCACAAGAATATTTCTTCAACACCACCGAATTTCATCTCCGCTTCTTGCCTCATTCTGCAGTTTCAAGTTTTCTTTAACAGCAATTGTTTTGGAAAGTTGTTGTACTCTTCTATCTCTGTTCTCTTGAATATGACTAGACTTGGGCAATGAAAGCCTTTATAGGCTAGCAATAAGGAAACATCTGCACTTGGAACCATTCCAGAAGCTGGGAAAAACAACAGGTTCTCTCTGCAATGCGTTACCGTTCTATGCACTCTCCCCCGGTTTCCAATAACTGCAGCCTCATCTGTTTGAAAACAAAATTGGAAAGGTGCGCCCGAAGCAAGTAAAAATTGTGACGGTTTGTAATCCTTTGTACAGGCCTGCGTCGCAATGAATGCGCGGTGTGCACACAAAGGGACCATTAAAAAGCATAACAGGCCTTGTGGATATTCGCTAGATATGAACATACACGAAAAAAGGCATTAACCAGTACAAATACCAATCTACATGCAATTGTAGTGAGATATCATCACGTAAAAAACACTATTGTATTTGTATCCTCCTCAATAAAAAGCCATCGATCACGTCGTAGAGTTATGCTGCACAGTCCATTTGAAAAACTACTCTGCATTTGCAACGAAAAAATTGGAAGTGGAATAACCATATGATCTTATCGCTTTTCTCATCTGCTCCACAAATTATTCATGCAAAATTTGCTACACACACACGCACGCACGCACGCACGCACGCACGCACACACACACACACACACACACACACACACACACACACACACACTATTTAACCATACTAAATAATCGCATGTTTTGTTGCACATTGTGCAGGAGGCTGAGGCAGTTTTAAAAGCTGATAAGAAATCGTGGGCGCTTGATATTACATACAGTAGCCACTAATAAGCCACGCTGTATGAGCTATGACATATGACTTCTCCTAGATCACAATATCAATTCCTTCATCAAGGTTTCCACTTTTGTATAGTGAATGTTAGATTACATTCAAGTATCTCAGACTGGCTGCATACAAAACCCAAGAAACAATCATGAACCAGTGACTGATGCCATATTTTATTTATGGATTCTTGTTACCGCACGCTAAGTTCGCGTCATATTCCGCTATGGAGTCCAGTGATATAAATGAAAATGTTTTCTTAAAAGTTACGTGAAGTTCATCTGTTAGAACATAAAACCGGATGAAGCAATTGCACAGAAGCGCTTTGGGATTATTGTCGGCAACATGAAACAACAACAATAATGGTGGCGGTGGCGGTGGCGGTGGCGGTGGCGGTGGCGGTGGCGGTGGCGGTGGCGGTGGCGGTGGCGGTGGCGGTGGCGGTGGCGCTAATAAAGATAACGATGATGATAATGATAACGATGATAATGATAACGATGATGATAATGATAACGATGATGATAATGATAACGATGATAATGATAACGATGATAATGATAACGATGATAATAACGATGATGATGATAACGATGATGATGATAACGATGATGATGATAACGATGATGATAACGATGATGATGATGATAACGATGATGATAACGATGATGATAATGATAACGATGATGATAATGATAACGATGATAGTGATAATAATGATAATAGTAATAATAGTAGATAATGATAGTGCTAATAGTAGTAGTAATAGTAATAGTAATAATAATAATAATAATAATAATAATAATAATAATAATAATAAAATGCATTTTATTATTATTATTATTATTATTATTATTATTATTATTAATAATAATATTATACAATTTTATATTTCTTATTGCAAAACATAAAGGTGCTCTGAACTACCTCACTTTTCCAAAACTTTTTGCCACTAAGGAGTTAATTCTCAAGTTTCATCATTTGTATCTCATTAAACAAAGAGAAATTTTGAGTTGAGAGAACAATTTTTTTCAGTAGTGCACCTAATTTTGTAGAGGAGTAACAGAAAGCAACAAACTTTATTTAATTAACCTTCATTTGTTTAAACGTTCGGCAGTATAACGGCAGTTGTACAATTTCTTGAATTTAAAGAATACTCATTTAATTTAGTATATTATATATGTGTTTATCATGGTGTAAATACTCAACATAAGTTTAATGGCTCATACTGCAACAGGTATTTGCTTCCCGACTTTGTTTGTAGGGACATTTATTCTAGTTTTGACCAATAATACTGTTGCGATATCAGACACTTCTTTTTCAAGCCCTGGTATACTTTGGTAGGAGAAAAGAGAGTTGTAAATGTTGCCGTTATCGATACATAACTCCCCACCTAGTTTTTTCAGAAGGTGCTCTTATATAGCATGATACATTAAACGAATTCTCTCTTCTTATACGAGTATACTTAAAGCTGTTTTAAAATGTTGCTTTGTAATTAATACATTTTACTCTACTGATTTCTTTGTATCAATTATTGATTGAGCTGCTTTATGTACAGCCCTCTCGAGAAAAATAAACTGATGCATCCATATACGTTCGGACTTATCACTTAAATATTTATTAAAATTTAAAACCGGGAAAATAAGGTTTGTTTTTAGAAGTGATGTTTCAAAAATTTCCGTTCTAGCAAACTCATCTTTCATAGGAATCACTATATACTTCTTTTTTTAGTTTTATCCCATACATTTTTTTGTGCTTCCATTTCGGCTAGTGTTTGTACGATGGTGTCCTTTTTTCTCTCCCGCTCTGACGGAATTTTAATTATTTTTTATTGCGCACGTTAAATGGAGTTTTAGCATTGACAGGACCATCTCTCAAAATCCTCGCAAGGTCCTTAATTGGATTATCTGCACGTTTAGAAGACGGATGGCTTTTCAGATCCTCAATTTTAGCAGAAGTGGTGCAGGCCATATGGAATATTGCACTTGACTCTATGTAGCTACTATCCTATGGCGCATTCAGTTAAATAGTGGACCTGTTACATTAACTTTTATTGAATAATCCTAGTATTCTTACACACCTGCATACTATAAGGTAAAATAATATGTTCAGCCTTCTTAGGTAAATATTTGCTTTATGAGTTACACAATGAATGACGCGACTGAATCTAAAGACCATCTTCGAATATACGAGTTATGGAGGATACTGTAGCGATAACATTCGATATAGAAGTTATTAGGATATTATTTAGTTATGAAGATAAATGTTTCCGAAATTCAAATAAGAAATGGTAGTTATTTGGGTCCTCCAGCACGTAGAACTTTAAGTTAAACAGAGAAACGCAATATTTCTACACTCTGTTATTTATTAGTGTGTTGGTATACAAACTATTCTTATGATAGCTTATTTGTCTACCGACTTCATTTTAATCGAGATAAACCTTTGTAAATATAGCTACATTACACACTTCGTTTTAGTCACAAAGGGAGCAGCGGTAGTCAAATGTTTAAGAAAGCTCCATGCTGTCGTGATTTACAACAGATAATGGTTTTATTGCATATTAACTTGTAGGTGCAATGGAAATAAGGGAATGCAATAGGCTTAAAGCGACAGTCAAACCCTTTAAAAGCTAGTTGTTATGTGATGGCTGTAAAATTCAGTTGTTTTCGCAAGACCAAGAGAAAAAAGAAAAGAATAGTGACTTCCCGTTTCAGAGAAGTATAAGTATTGGAAAATTGAAACCAATGACAATGAATACCTTGGAAATGGTGAACTCCATAAAAATGTATTTGACATAAATTGTTTGCTTTGACAAGATCTGCACTGTTTGTGTTGCAGCATTTTGCCTATCTCTTAAGGTTTATACAAAATTAATCCAGAATGAAGAAAACTCCACAGGCTATTTCCAGAATATTCAAGACATGTTTAATTTTTCACGAAAACATCTTAAACATGTTATTTTAATCAAAATCGTTAAGGTGTTTCTTGAGAAAGTTAACATTTTCGAAAAAATGTCCATTTTAAATCTTCTTGTGGCATCCTTGAACTACGCAAAACTTAAATACTAAGGTTGGCATTGAACCGACTTTTCATTTTTGAGTTATGCGGATTCTTAAACGATGAAAACTTTGAAACAATTACACAATTCAGTAATAGAAACAGTTATTTAAAATAACTATTAACTGCATGCCTTTAATCAAAAAATTAAAAGGCAGAACTTAAAAAATTACAGATGGTTGGGCATAAAGAAACCCCCGCTCCCCTCCCCCCTGTCGGTATTGCTAGGGTTAAACAACTGACCATCTGGTTTCTTCCATCCGACTTGTACCTGTAATGAAACGCTTTCTGCAAAGCTTTATCTCTATGCATAGGAATTCTTAAGCAATCGATTTCAGGTTACCTATACTCAAACGTTTGCACTACAAAGAGTGAAAACATGAGAAGCCAAGTGTTAGGACAGGCAGATTCGAATGCTGTCTGCAAATGCCATAAGAATGGACTAGGGATGGAATGTATTTAGTGCTTAGAAATTCCTACGTGTGCTTATCTTAATTAACGTTAAGGAGATAGAAAAACAAGCTTTCATAAGAATAGTTTGCAGAAACTATATAAAAATAAACGATAGTGAGTAAAAAGTTCAAGTGAATATAATATAAGGTTTTTGCTTCCTTTCTCCCTTTTCTAATGCAGCTATACGTTAAAATGAAAAAGAACACAAATTTGAAGCAATCACGACTGTTGTGTGAGAATACGTACGCCAGATGTCGCTTTTTCCTCCGAAAAATACTTTTTCTAAAAGTCGTTCCTCATCCTTACCTCGCTAGCCAATTATGGTATACAATGTCACGCACGAAAATGGCCACCGGAGCGGCAAAACGAGAAGGAAAAATTTTGTGGGTCACGCTAGAGATCTTCAAGATGATGCTGCAGAAGTAAAAAAGGCGAGGAAGCGCTTCAGAGATGAAGGTACGAGAAAATTGAAACATTAATTCTAGCGAACATCTCATCATTTCTTTCACTTAGCTTTTCTTTTAATATCAGCCAAGATTCTGATTTTACGACCGCAGAAATCATGAAACCACAGCGGGACAAATTAAAACGCATTAAGCCCATTCTAAAATTAAAAGAAAAGGTAACGTTCACCAAATCTGATACAGCGCAGCTCTGGAGAATATCCGTTTCTTGCTTTTCAACCTTTCTTCGTTTCCTCGTACGATTAATTTTCTTTCTCCAACTCATTCTATTCTCTTCTTGGAGTGTTTGCTCTTCACATCTGAGACAAGCTTCCTTCAAAACGCAAATATAAATATATGAAGAAACCTGATACGTTCACATTCACGTAACTTTCTCAACCCATAGTCCAATAAACTATTCTTAAAGTACTTATTCTTCTATCTACTTCACGTTAATCGAGATGAACATTTGTAGAAATGGGTTTATTACATATTTTCTTGTGGATGCGTTGGGAATATAGGAATACAGTAGGTTTGAGTGACAGCCAAATCTTTTAAGAAATTACATTATTTAGCATTACATTCTCAAAGCAGAAAAAGAAACGAATATCCACTGCTGTTTAAGAAAGGTATATGGTTTTGAAAATCGCTACCAATAACAAAGAAATGTCTCGAAAATGGTGAACTACACAAAAAATGGTATTAACCGTTACTGTGTGCTTAGAAGATGGAGAAGTTAAGTACCATATTTGGTATTTAAACGACTTTTCGTTTACGAGTTATGCTGCCTCCCCCCCCTCCCCAGACACACACACATACACACATACATACACGCACACACACACACACACACACACACACACACACACACACACAAACTTCTATATTAGTGACAGTGAAAGTGGCAACTCTATTAAGAACTATAAACAACAGAAGTGATAGAGGAATACAAAATGCGACTGTTAAAAAAAGTATTCAAGTGCAATTAGCTATACTAGGTGTTCTGATATTGCAACAGGAGTTGGGATTGGTCAAAACTACAATGAATGTTTCTATAAACATATGTCAGGAAATAAATATGTGTTGAAATATGAGCCATTTTACTTGTGTTGAGTACTTAAACCAGACAAGACTTCATCCAACGTGCACATTCTAGGGAGCACTTTACAATGACAAACGGTTAACGGAACAATTGTTGGGTAAACATCCATAAACACTAATCAGGAGTTGTGACGATTCCTGCCATTCTGTCGTCTGGTAACATTTGTGTATTATGTCCATATAGGAGATGCTCATGTGGTTACAATGCATCAACTCCTGTTCTCAAAGGACCCAGAACTCTATCATAACTGGCTGCTCTCGGATTTGGGCACAGCATTGGTCACACGCTCTTGTAACGTATGCGCATTGTCGATGGGTTTGACACACACTCATGTCTTTAAATGTCCCCATAGCCAAAATTCCAGTGGATTGAGGTCCGGCGAATGGGGAGGCCATGCTACAGGACCTCTTTCGACTTATTCCGATGGAATGGTCATTGTCTGGTGTAAATGCCCAACACAAATAAAATGGCTCATATATCAACAGATATTTGTTTCCGGAATATGTTTATAGGAACATCTATTCTAGGTTTGCCTAATCCCAACTCCTGTTGCAATATCAGACACGTTTTTTAAACATTCTGTGTATACATACATGTAATATTACATTTGTAATGGAGAACGCAGATAAAAACTGGTTATTTAAAACACGCGCACACACATACTCATAGGAACTCAAAATGTGTGTTTCCAGTTGTCTTGCTATCAAAATTTTGGCTAAAGTACAATACGCTCTGTATGCACTATGTGCGTAGTAGAGAAATTATAACAAGTGGAACATGTACTGCGTTGGAAACAACAGGATCTGTTGTTATGATGAAAGAGGAACTGCTGTGTCCAGCTCCTTGATGGTCAAAGCGTATAAATTTAATATGAATCCACTAGAAGTGGCCTATAAAGTTCACAGTGGAAACTAGAGGAGATTTTGCCATGAAAGTATTCATGACCTGAAAGCCCTGATCCCAGGAATAGCAAACACTACAATAACATAAATGTCACGGGGATTACTGTCCTTTGATAGCAAGCTGTGCGGTACTAAACCTTGTTAGATGATTGTAACACAGTGCAGGCAAGCGTACAGTGCTCTGTCGTCGTACTGTGGGGGATGGATACTACATACCTACACTGTGCTGTGTGTCGCGTCGCGTGGTTTCTACTACCACCATCCGACGCTCTCCTTACATTTTTAAACATAAAATTCCCTAGAATATTTCCATAAAAGCCCCAAAGATCTTTGGACAAGTGGTCGGTACTTTGATCATAATTCTAGTTATTTAGGAATCAAGATCAAAATTATATTTTAAAATCTTATGCGCTACATTGACACGGCCTTCTCTAGCCATTGTTTAACAAACTATTTTTACAAAACTTATTCTTATGTTTATTACATACTAATCGAGTTCACATGCTGTAGAAATTATTTTACCATATATTTCCTTGTAAGTGAGGGGCTTAGGGAGTGCAGTAGGCTTAAAGTGGTATTCAAATATTGTAAGAACGGGTTGCTGTTTAAGAACTTTGAAATTCCGTTCTCCTTGCGCAGAACGATTAACAATTTTCTACTCGGGAAAAGTGTGAGTAGCTGTTTGAAAATTCAAAACAAGAACAAAACATACCTCGGAAATGGTTAACACCACTAAGCGTTTTATTTACCAGAAACTGTGTGCTCTAACGATATTACATTCTGTAGTAAGATTTTGTTTTTCTCTTAAGGTTTACCAATTATTCAGAATGAAGAGCATTTCACAGGTTATTTCCAGAGAGTTCAAGACATACAATGCTTGTTATAAAAATATCTTAAATATATAGTATTTTAATTAAAATCGTTAGAGCTATTTGTGACAAAATAAAAAATAGCGAAACATTTCCCATGCAAACCACAGTTGTGAGTTGGAGGATTTCTTAAAAGTCTTTGTGCCGCAGCTTTGGAAATTACAGCACTTAAATACCAAGTTTGATATTTACTCGACTCTTCGGTTTTGGGTAATTATGCTGTCCATTGACGCGCACCACACACACACACGCGCACACACGCACACACACACACACGCACACGCACACGCACACACACACACACCTCGATTAGACTAAGGTAGATAAAACATTAGAGGTAAATAAAGATGTAAATGTTCAAAAAGAACATCACCAACAATATGTACATGTATATAAAATGTAAATTGTATGTAAATGCCCCATTCCAGGGCATGCATTAAAAAAAAAAAAAAAAAAAAAAAAAAAAAAACACACACACACACACACACACACACTAGGTCACATGCAGAAAGATAAACAGCCTACCAACCCTTTTATTTTTATTTGTATATTTATTTTTTTAGTTCAAACGATTCAGAATATGATTTCTTGTGAATTTTGGGCTGGAATAATAGAATACTCTCTCTACATAAGTACATAATAAAGAAAGTAACAATTAAGAACAATACTTGGAGAAATACGGACTTCCATTCTTGTAGTCTAATGCATTGTTTACATTTTTGCAACTAATCTCG
Organism: Tenodera sinensis; assembly: GCA_030765045.1. Taxonomy (NCBI): domain Eukaryota; kingdom Metazoa; phylum Arthropoda; class Insecta; order Mantodea; family Mantidae; genus Tenodera; species Tenodera sinensis. The sequence goes on along the minus strand of CM060964.1, from coordinate 253,077,331 downwards.
TGTTTAAGAGAAAGCGACTTGCTTGATCCAACATTAGCTGGGTGATGTCTGAATGAACAACTCAAAATAATTTTTCCAGCAAGTATCAATTAGCAGTTGCCTATCATATATCGTCTACTGCTTTATGTGTCAGTATTAACAAAAGAACTTCGTATATCGGATATTTGTGTTGCCTCAGAAACCCTCCAAAATCTCTGCTTGGTCTATCACAAAATCTAATTGTAAGATCTTCTTGTACAGGCACAGACGCGATGGTGAGTCCATGTAAACAAGATCGCTGACCTGAAAGGGGAGTGGTTATGAAGAACAGTGGATTGACTTAATGTTCAGTGATAGACAACACATTGATGCGCATAAAAAGTGGTCCATTTCCCTAGATCTCATTAGTTTTCCCCGTCAAGTAACCAACCTTTGACTTCACCCAACGGCTAGCAGTTTTCCATGTGGCTGAGAACAATTCAGGGATACAAAAGGAACACATGAACAATTTATGATGGACGTTAAATGAGGAGGTAGTTTGGATACCACTGCAATGAAAGTCTCGTTAACCTGGACTATACGAAATTTATGAGAGTTTTCATTAACATAATTTAGATAAAGGTAATAAGAACACCAACATTAAGAAAACAGTGGCGTAGAAGGAAATACAAGATATACGAAGAAAAGAGAAGTTACCTGATGTTTATTTCTATATTTTGTCATACTATCTTATGTCACATTACATTATATTTTTGCGCTAGGGTTGAACAAAGCATTGCCTTAACGGACTCCGCTAGTAAGCATATGGATAACTAGTTGTAATGTTAGCTTTCTGCAGTTTGGCCATGTTCTGGGAGAGCAAAAGCACCCAGCCAATCCAGTGACGGGAATTGTGTCCGAACATAGAGGAGATCACACTGGCAGAGGGTGGGGCTAAATTTGACAGCACCAACATAAACTGCTGCGTTGCATTCTGGATAGGTATTTATGGACGTCCGTATATATTTATTGCAAGGATGTATTGCATGTTCTACTGACTTAGACTTTGTGAGCTAAAGTGGTCGATTCATAACTAAATATTTTATTACAGTTTTAAGCAGTATTTCGTTTGAGTAGTGGAGATTCCTAAAATGTTAAAATGTTATGCAGCATACTTGCTAATCCTACATAGCTTATTAAAGGACACATATTTATAACTGGTTACGCATTAACCTTACATGCTATACATTTAATGATAAACTACTCTCAAAATTACCTCTCCGCCACTGTGTGTGAGGCATTAACGTCAGGCACCTCAATCCACGTGTTTACCCACCAAACCGAGGCAATGAGAAGGATAAGTGGACCTCTTGCAACTATTCGTGACGATATTGAAGCAAAGTGGACCGAATTCATACCAAGCACAGAAAGCACACCATGATCGCACAAGTGCAATGTGAGCAACATTAATAAATTATAGTTTAAAAAAACTAAAACGTAGTCAGATGTTACACCAAGCGTGGGGATATGTATCATAAATAACCAACAACGATCTGAACGTGTGTGTAATGAAAGAAATTCACAATAACACTAAGTGATAACAATCAAATTTTGCTTAGCTAATCTTTGATACAAGATGACAAATACTGCCTTATTTGGCATTTAATAGATTTTACTGATTTTATGTTAAATTCTGAGTTCTAAGTACATCAACATATTGGTGAATACAGTTACCGAAATGGCAACGATTTTTCATGAATAATGAGCGAAACTAAAGTCATCGGTATCTCAAGAAGGTAGCAGACATTTGACAAAGGAAATTGCAGTTATTGCTTCTCTGCTTCGCATAGTAAGTAGGAGAGGAATTGTGTTCCACATAAAAATTTGATTTCGGGATTTCACTGGAAATACATAGTTTGGTAACCCCTGAATATACAAAAAGCATTTGTAGAAAAAGGTGTGTGTGGGGGTGTGGGTGTGGGTGTGCGTGTGTGTGTGGTTTTTTTTTCCTTTTCTTTTTAATAGTGTGTCCCATTCCGCAGGAATACTACATGCTTGCATTTATTTATTTACATACAATTTACATTTTATATACATGTATATATTGTTGGTGTGTGTGTGTGTGTGTGTGTGTGTGTGTGTGTGTGTGTGTGTGTGTGTGTGTGTGTGTGTGTGTGTGTGTGTGTGTGTGTGTGTGTGTGTGTGTGTGTGTGTGTGTGAACAGCCTAATTCAGAAACGAAAGGTCGGTTAAATACCAAGCTTGATATTTAAGTTCAGCATCTTCCAAGGATGCAACACAAAAACTTTCAAGAAAGTCACCCCAACCCCAGAGTACCCTTTACATGGAACAGTTTTCGTAAATTTTGATTTTATCAAAAACGACCCCAACAATTTTCATTAAAATCCTTATGTTAAGATATTTTCATGATAAATGAAATGTATATTTTGAATTTTTTTGGGAATGTCCTTGGAAGTCCTCTTCGTTCTGGATGACTTTTGCATAACTGGTGACCGTGAGAGATAGTCAAGGTCCTACTCACAAGAGATGTGCATCTTCAGACACACAGTTAATGTCAAATACCTTTTTTGTGGAGAGAACCGTTGCGGAAATGTTCCTGTTTATTTGTCTGGATTTTGCAATGCTTATACTTTTTCTCAAATGGGAAGTCGTTTGTATTTTTATCTCCTGGCCATGCAAAAGGAATGGGGTTTCAAAGCCATCACATAGCGACCAGCTTTAAAAGATTTGACAATTGCTTAAAGCCTACTATATTCGCATTTTCCTCTTGCACCTATAAGTAACTTAGTAATTAGGTGTTTTCTACAAATGTTTATTTCCATTAACATAAAGTGGATAAGAGGAATAAACGTTTGTAAAAATAGTCACGTAAGTGCTATACATCAGATGTTGATAACACTGTATTTCTGGATTAATATTAATAAATGCAACTGATTATTTTGAACCTCTCGATATATGTAGTTTAACTCATGTACACGAAAAGTGCAATCTCTACATTGCGTATAATGGAGATCCGTTATAAACCGTGCATAATTAGTTTTTTCCTTCAATACAGTTAATCGAAATCTCTGGGTTGTATATGGTGTTAGATAATAATATAAATGATACACGCTCGGACAGCGTTTTCCAGAACTCCCACGAGACTTTGGGTGACCACTGTTAGCAAACCTGTGCATCAGTTGTAAAGCGATCTCGTGGTTCCACTAGCCTATACTACAGGGGCAGCATGCTGCTCCAGCTTGTTAAACGTTTCAATTTAAATGGTAATATGCATTTTGAGAGCAAGAGCGTGTGATACCGATGTGTTGGTTTGTGCAATACGTTGATGATTGGCTAGGAGCGAAGTTTGCTATGTGTGCGCAAATAGACGAACGTCCAAATTCCTAAACTTTGTTCAAGATTTCATCAGTTCATTTTGGAAGGATGGTGGCAGATAGAATATTAAACAGGTATAAAATGCAGTACAGCACCACCTTATGGTTAGTTATTTGTGCAACATCTTCATCATTATGATAGAGGATATTTGTCGCGTATGTCATATTTTTGTGAATGTCATATTAAAATTATCCACGAGTTGATTTTAACATTGTATGCAGTCTCAGTATTATAAATTATAGGAAATAATTTATGAAGTATTTTGACATCCAGATTTAACATACGTAAGTGAATGTTTTCATACGTTATTAAATGAGACGTTAGCTTTTTAGCCTGCATTTCATTTTGATTACCAAACATTATTTTGTTGAATCGATAAAAGCAAAAAGATCATTCCCTTCCTGGGAGAGAACTGAGCAGGTGTTACGGGCTGTGATGCAACCTATTATCAGCGCTGCATGGTCCATATATATTGTCACAACCAGGTTTGGCTGTAACATTTGGGAAGCGTAGAGGATAGGTTTTAGTGGTAGAGACTTAACTCGCTTTATATAAAAATATTATGGATTTATTATAAGATAGAATATAAGTTCCTATTGTTCCTTTACTATTTTAATGTTACACCAAATACTTTCATTATATACTGTTACAATAACTTTAATGTCTTCCAACGATAGTTGTAGAGTTAATGAAGTGCCCTAGAGGGCTTACCTTGGTTGGGCGATGTCACGAAGCCGTAGGAGAGAGAGAGAGTAACGTTGGCGATGGTGCACAACTTTGGATCAAGGCGGCCGTCGCGACCTCCACGGCGTCACCGTGGCAACCGACCACAAGCCGATACCCGGTACAGAATTTATAAAGATTCTCCTTCCTCGGGGCTTCCGGTTATCTCTGGGCCCAGTCCAAATATCATGAGCTTCCGCCCTCTGTTCTGAACGTTACGGCCAATACGCGAAGCTTCTAGAACTTCCCGAGGAATCTCCCAGTGACGCATGACAGCTCCGGCCTACGTGACAAACTCGTAGGCAAACAGGATGCTTATGTCATGGTAAAAATCCCTTTGGGGTTGTCATGGGATGTGGGTAACCAACCCTTTCCTGTTAGTGTCACCTGTTACTCAGTTCCAGAAATAATTGTTTTTAGAATTTTCATAGGATGTAGATAACCATGCCTTTCCTGTTAATGTTGCAAGCTGTTAAGCTCCAGAAAAGTCATAAATGATTCTAATGTACAAAGTTGCCAGTGAATGTAAGTTTCTTTGTTTAAAAACGTATGATGTCCAAAATGTACCCACAAATCTGTTCTCTCCTAATGGCATACGTGACAATATGACACTTTTCATCTTCTTTGGTCAGAGAAAAGAATATCGCGAAATAGTTTGATGGTCTCTCTGTAAGCCCCGGGAATGTGAAATATCGATATTACACCGCGTCATTGACATAGGAAGAATGGCATTGCTATTGTTGACACACGTGTCACAAAGAGTCAATTATGCACGATTTGAATACAGTAAGAAGCTGTTCATAATGGTAGTGTTGCATAACGCAAATTATTAATGTAGGAGAAATGACGTGATTCATTCACATGTAAAACTGTGGACCAGACAATAAGAAACACTTGAAATGTCACTTACTCATATAATGATAAATTGAGCACAAATATCTTTCATATACTGACTTAATCATGTATAACAACAATTGAACCTTCGAAGTCCTGGCATAGCAACAAATGAACGCATCGAGATAATTCCTTTAATAAAAATGATCGATTGGCACATTTGTTTTACAGATCAGCAAGAACAAAGCTGAGCCACGACTGAATGAAAAATTTGGCCTTCATGTAGAAGAGAATATTACCCTGTAAGGAAAAAAAAATAATTTAATGGTAACACAGCGAACATGTAGATAAAATACTCTTGAGAAAACAAAAATTGTGGCAGCCTACGTTACAATACAACTGGCTGGGAAATCATGCGCCACTGGTGTATTTGCTGGAAGTGGTGAGAGCTGGAGAAGAAAGTTTTGGGAAATTTGCATATGTATCGGTGAATTATTGTTTAGAGTCCCGACTCAATGATGCAGTTGGAGCATGGGACATTGGTGATTATGCGCAGTATTTTAAATTATTTGCATACGGCGAAGATGCATTTTGCTAGCAGCTCTCCAAACAGTAGTCCTTAGATAAGTATTGGTCTCAGAAGAAAATTATACAAAATTAGAGAGGAATCGAGAGCTAAATTTGAGCGACGATTGGGATGAAGTTTTGAGAATGGAGCTGATACTAAGTTCCCAGTGCAATTCACTGGAAGTTCCGCGTGAACCTGGTTTCAAGTATCACTCAAAGATAATCTAGTGGAATTTGTGAAAATAGTCAAGGTGTTGGTTTGTTGAGTGGGATTTATGCAAGGTCGAAACTAGAACATCACAAGCAACCGTATGTGGGATTTGTGGTGAACGAAGCGGCGCTGGGGCGGGTTTCCTCCGGGTTCTCCGGTTTTCCCCGCCATCTCATTCCTCCGGTGCTCCATCTTCATTCATGTATCATCAGTGTCACCGCCTGCGGTACCGTATGTAGTAAAAGCGGGCGTTAACCACTAAAAAAAAAAAAAAACCCTAGAACATGCTGACCTCCATGTTGCAAACGTTAAATTAAATTTTTAATATTAAAACTTAATTTGGTTTATATCTTCAAAACTTAAGAGAGGAACAAAAATAAAGTACAGGAGCTAAGTATACATATTTAAGATTTAAAATATATAACATAACGGTAATTTTCACAATAGAGCACGTGACAGAGGTAGAGCTAAAAATGGTGAATTTCAATTAAGTACACTTTATGTTCGGGCTTTCTGTAAAAGTAAATTGAATTGTGGAAGAGTGAGTACATGTGCCAAAAGCAAGATAAAGTTCACTAGCATAAATGCTGCATCTTTTTATGGGGAAACACAATTTGAATGTGGTTCAGTAAAAATAGAATTTACTAGGGATACGTATATCATTTTAGCAGTATACAGAGCTTCCCAAGGAAACTTACAAGGATTTATCAACAGATTAGAAAGAACTATCTCATACATTTACACTGAAAATACTAAACTAATAGTATGTGGAAATTTTAATGCAAACACACTTGTTTAATGTGCAGTTAAGACTATCCTCAGTTACCTGCTACACGCATTTAACTTGTAATACGTCGTTCACTTTCCGATCAGAATTCATATGAACACTGCAACAACTATAGATAACATTCAGAAGACATTTCTAATTATGCAGAACTCCTCTTACTGTTAATCACATGTTTGATCACGATGTTATTCTTAATGATTGCCTTGTAAGATAATAGGCTGGCGATAGGAAAAATAAAATTGCAATGAAGATGATAATGAGTAATGACTATATCAATACATTTAAACCAGTGTTAAAAACGAAAAATGGATTTATGTCTATGCTAAGACTCAAGTAAATGGCAAATTTGATGAATTCCTCAAAATTGTACCACTATCATTTGAAGCTGTTTTCCCTAAGAAAACAATAAATTCATCACAGGTAACAAATGTCAAAGGTCCTTATACTACAGGTATAAGGAAGTCCTGTGCAAATAAAAGAAATGTGTTCTTGCTAAATCGCACAAGTAATGATCTAAAAATTAAAGCGTTTTACAGAACTTATTGTAAAATACTTAAGAGTAATTAATGAAACGAAAGGAAGGGATTACTTACTAGCTATTGATGAATCCAATAATGTAATTAAAACAGTGTGGAAAATAAAAATTGAAACAGTGATATTCCTCACATAACTATCGGAAACGAAGACGTCAGTAATTACTGTGCCGTATCTAATGCCTTCAACACTTACCTCCTTAATGTAGCAAAAAGAAAAAAAAATGAATCCGTCCCTAACACAAATGCACCCAAAATTCTAAAAGAAGGCATATCCCAAAATTAATTTTACATTTGAAATGGACTCCACAACTCCCAGAGAGACGGAAAATATTATTGCCTCAAAGCAAACCCTCTTCTGGTTGGGATGAGATAAGTGCTAAATTGTTAAAATATTGGCTGATAGGGTTGAGTAAACCTCTTAATCATGTATGCAATCATTCATTTTTCTCAGGGATATTTCCAAAACGAAAAATTAAATGCACTATTGTCAAGCTTTTATAAAAAAGCAGACAAAAGCCTGACTTATAATCACAGGCCCATCTCGCCCTTGCCAACTTTTCTAAAGTAATGGAGAAAGCTGTATATAATCAAGTTATAAGATACATGGAGTAGAATAATATTCTCTCATCATCCCAGTTCGGATTTAGGAAAAGAATTTCAACTGAGAATGCACATACTTCTGAAGTAGTAACGCCTTTGGTATAATAGAACTACCATTAGGAATATTTCTCGACTTAGATAAGATATTTGACAGTATAGATCACAATCTCTTGGTGCAAAGGTTAAAATTTTATCGTTTCAGTGAGATCTATGAGATCTTACTTAACAAATAGAATCCAGAAAACCAGGATAAATGGTTATGATTCTGATTCTGCACTAGGTGTCCCACACGTTCTATACTCGGGTCTTTGCTATTTTTAATATTTAGTACCTGGGTGACCGAGCTTTGCTCGGCGTTTTTCCCCCTTTTTTGTAAAATATTGTTTTTTGGGACAATATACTTATTGAGATTAAACTTGAAAAACAAAACGTTAACTAAATACAAATTTTTGTCACAATTGTTAAGTCATTTCCGAGATAAAAGATACATATAAATATTTCATAAGCACCATCATTTCAGCCGTAATACGTTGTATTTCTATTTCAAACATATAGACGGGACGAGGTGTAACACATAAACTAATATAGCTAGGTCAACTTTCTTACCGTATTCTGATAGTCCTGGAAGCGGACTCTAAAATGCTAGCTCGTTTGCTGAAATCGATTAACACAGAAATTATGACCGAAATAAGGTTTAGACTAGTTGTGACTGTTACGCATAGACTAAGATAGGTCAACTTTCATTGAATTTTCTGAAAGCTCTTGACGAGACCTTTAATATCCTGGCCTGTTTGTTGAAATTGGCCCATTAGCACCGAAAATAAAGCCAAAATAAGGTTTAGAGTAATTGTGACTGTTACGCGTAAAATCGCGGTTTTTTCAGGAATAACACCTATATAGCTCAACTTAAAAAGTAAAACCTTATGTGAATACAAAATTTGATCGAAATCGTTAGAGCCATTTCCAAGATGCGTTTAAATATATTAGATAAATCACTTGCCATGTAATCTTAGCAGAGTCATTAGCTGTGCTTTTTGTAGATGATAGTGGAGTGCTTATACTTGAAAAGACATCTCAACTATAAAGAGATTCTGTCAATAAACATTTCAAGAGCTCAACATTTGGTTTGAAGTTAATAAGCTGTCATGAAGTTATGACAAAAAACTTTATTAAATTCAAAATAAGTAAATGACTTAATCTGATACAATACTTTACACTATTAGTAAAGTATCCGGTACAAAGTTTTTAGGCTCGAAATAGATGAATAATTCAGCCAGGGAAAATATAAAAAACCTTTCTGCCAAAATTTAACTCTCCATACTTTCCATTAAGGATATAAAAGAATCTCTTTAACCAGAATGCCTTAAGAACAGCATATTTTTCTTACTTTCAGCACTTGTTGCGATGTGGAATTATCTTCTGGGCTATTTTAGCACACAGCAAGCAACTGCTATTACGGTGCATCTGTCCGAAAGAGCTTGAATTAAATCATCGTGCAACACTTTATCGAGGACCTGAGGGATGTCCAAGAATACTTGTATCCAAACTCCTGCAGTATGAGCTGCACGACTCCTAAAATTGCGCAGTAGTTTGTCTCGGAGTAAACCGAATTAATAAAATGGATTAGAAAGAGTCTTGTATAACTTGTTGGACTTTGACAAGCAACAATTTCGTCCTTCATTTTGGGCGGGGGGAAAGAAAAACACGTCGAAAAAATGGCGCTAATATGGAAGGCAAATAAGCAAGAACTTTTTTCTGTTACATGTTTAGGTACAGAATTGGGGATCAGGTCATGTTTAAGTGTGCGTATATACAGTTATATCGTCATTTTGATCGGTGTACTGTAATAAACTCTTGCAGAACGAAATTTTGGCACGCTGGCGATGGTGATATGAATCTGTAAGTATAAGTAAATTGCGTTCACGTAGTCATTTCACACCTCTCAGACCATCGTTATCTGGACAGCTTCAACCTAAAGATCCATGATAGTTACACAGTACTACTACATTAAGCCTTTATACTTCATACTTTGTGCATTTTTTTTGGTCCATTCCCATCTGATTATGCAGCCTTCGGCAGATAAGCTCCCACAGTCCGACAGATCATCTACAGATATAAACTCTCAATTCTCCAGTCTATATCGTTGATTCGCTTTCCGGGAAATAAAAATAATTGCTTTCGTAAGTCACGTGGAGGAAATAGCTAGTGAAAACCATAAAAGAAGACAAAAAGGACTATTATGTAGACACTTTCTGAGGCAGTTTCAGTTGATATATCTGTTCAGTTTCAGCTTTTGTGAAAAATTGTTGGTTATTAACGTGATATTATTGATTTCTCTTCGTGCACCTGAATAGCCGAAAGACAAACACCTATTGTGATTAAAATACCTTACATGCATGGTACTTTAATAAACACCGATAGAGCCATTTTTGAGAAAATTAAAAATGACCAACACATTTTCAATTAAAATGTTGTTCAGGTAGGGGAATTTTCTTTAAACTCTTATTGTCACATCCGTGGAAGATGCTGAACTTAAATACCCTTAGGCATTTAATCGCCTTTTTGTTTTTGAAGTATGCGCACACGCACATACGCGCGCGCGTCTTTCTAAAACGCTTTTTTATTTATTCAGGGAGCCTCTATATGTATATCTCCGGTGAAATCCCGGTATGTACTTATGAGTGGAATGCAGTGCTTTCTCTCTTTAATAAATAGCACAGAGTAAAGTCTGAAACAGCCTTCGTATTAACCGTACCCTACTTCATTCATTGCAACTTTAAACGGCATCAGTGAATGAATTGAATGTTATACTTCTTGCCTAAAGAAGCACGGTCTGAATGCTGGCAAGATTTTGTTGTCTTGATGACAATACTGCTGGGGAGACATTCCTCTAATGTAAGCAGCATATGAAAAAGTTCATCACGAATACCACAACTCTGGTAACAGAATGCTAAGCCTAGACTTGAGCACGAGAGCTGGAATACAACTCTTGTTTAATGGCAGTTATTGACACTGAACTTTAGTAATGGCAGTTAATCGCAGTGAAACTTTTATTAGATGAATATGAATGAGCACTACTTCATTGTGTTACGTTTGGCAACAGAACATAAGATAGTGATGCATATGTTACGGACAATTGGACAATGACGTTATTGCTTGGTCATTAATACCACGCCCTAATGGCAACAGTCAGTAACGTTCAATAGCCAGAAATTTATCCGCTGTACATTGACAATTACTGTAATGACCGATTCTAAATGAGCGATGTTTAAATAAATGAATACAAATTAACCTATTGACAAATGAATCATGGAACACTTTTTGAAGAGCGAAGCGTTTAAAAAATTTCAGTGATGGTATTACCATTTAGGCTAATGATCGAGTGATTGTAACACATTCATAAGAGAATTAATAAAATTGGAAAATGGGTGCAAGAAGCAGTTAAACATTTATGATCAAAGGTTGACGTGATAGGATAGGTCGATACGAACGCATTTTTGAAAATTACAGGAAAACGATTATAATACTGCGCTGGTTATTTCCAATGTTTAATAAATCTAAAATTCTATATACATGCTACATCTATATTATATTAAAAAGACATAAAATTGATGTGTATGTCTGGGAAGGGGGGATCTCAAAAACCAATAAACCAATTTTGACAATTGTATCACTATTTGTTCTCACGGACCTGGTGCTTAAAACAGCTAATTTAATTTCGCAATCCCTATTCCCTAGGGTATCTCCGCTATACAGAGGGTACCCTTATTGTCCGTAACTTAATTTCATAAATAATGAAAATTTTAAAACGGATATAGGTACAACACCCTTGTACTTGAATACGAACACACTGGAGTTATATAAAGGAATGTGTTTGCAAAGAAGGCTTTCGCTTTTATTTGAGAATGTTATAGAGCAGAAAAATATTTGTTACTGCACAGAATATACATGTAAAACAACTCAAATGTTACAGATTATTCATATATAAATAGGGACATATGTAATGTCTTTATTTCAAATCCAATGAATTTAATCACAATTTAATGCTAACGTGACATTGCCAAATCTCTCTTAGAAGTTATTTTTTGCATATCATTATAACATTAAATTGTGATTAAATTCATTCTAATTAAGATAGAAATGCATTACAACATTATTCACACACTGTTTGTGCGACTCTTAGAGAAATAATAAACCATTTATATCCATTCGTCAAAAAAGTAGATGTCTCCAAACATTTTACATAATTATTTTTTTTTCGGCGAAACGGCTCTTTATTGATAATAATTGTATTAGACATATTTGTTATGCTCGTTATGTAGAATCCCTGGTTAACATATGCCCGAAGCAGTACCTTCCATCCTGTACATGTGTTTCAATGGTCACAGCTAAGCAAATGAGAATCAAATATATTTATAGTGCTACTACACGCATGCGAAACCAATGCCAAAATATTTTAATAACCCTCATATAAGAAAGATCTACTTTATTTTCCTTGTTCTTGAAGCGATAATTTGTCATAAATTAGCAGTCATAAAACTATTTAAATTGCATGATTACACAACTCTACACATTTATAAAACTTTTGGGGAACTGACCTGAAAGGGCCTGATTTATTACTAAGTTGGTCATGCTGATTTCGAATCTGTCATCCGTTTCTTCGCATCACACTCGGTTCTTTTGTTATGATGCCTTTCTTATTAAGGGATGTCATCAACCTGTATCTTACTAATGCTATATGAGTGCAGGTAAAAATAAGCCTATGTTCATACAATTTATATCATACAATTCAATAATACAGTGATTATATGAAATTATTTTATTGAGTTTTCTGTAGTATATAATTTTTTAAAAAAAGTAAATGATTTTTTTTTTTTAATTTTTTAGCCCAATTGAGCAAATCATATTTTTTATTTTATTACATTTGTATTATCGAAACAAAGTAGCACACCCAGAAAGAATGCATAAACATCTTGTCAAAACATCAGAAGTCTATGTCTCGTATATTCTGAAATAGTTGCTCATTAGTGAGGTAGGCCTTGGTGAATTTCCTAATTTTGTTACATCACGGATTCTGTCGAATGCACCTAACAGAATTCCGACAAAATTCGGAATCATTCATCTACTATACAAAGAATTACTAAATGCAGCATTTACTTGTACATTACCTTTAGACTCCATATTCTGAAGCAATTGGGAAGTTTTTTCTATGGGATTTTCTTATATGCGAAGAGGGGTCTTCCTGCTGAAAAAAATGAACAATAGTTGCCCATCATTGAAGAATCTCATCTACCTTGATATCTATGTTCCATTTGCAGTATATCTTGGTCTATAACAGTGATCCATAAATACTGCGGTTGGGATGTAAGAGCCAGTTCCGAACAAGGGGCAGCATAGAGCACGCGGTAAAGGCACTTACAAGGAACCGGCATAGTAGTGGATAAGGTAATGCCATATTAGTTTTCGCATTCGTAACGTTAAACGTTATCTTGACCGAAGCTATGACGTAATTAAAGCTAATGCGACGAACGCTGTAACAGTTTTCGCGTTACGTAATCACTATATTTCTTTCGGAAGTGTACCGAGGAGTAGAAAAACCCAACACTTCAAACTGTTGACGGTGTGGCTGAATTGTTATTTTAATCAATACTAGTGAGTAAATATATTTAAATTTATTTGTTATTGTTACGATAAGATATGTAGTAGTTATATTTTCTTTTTTTGTATTTTATGGAGTTTGGCTGATTATTAAATGTTTTTCCGAGCGAAAACAAAGTCAAGGTAACGGGTTTCATGTTTAATAGAAGTTGTAATTTAATTTATATTTTTGAAAGAAAATGCGGATTTTGACGGATTTTTGGGTGTTGGTCTGACGCAAAAAATAACCATGTGTTGGCAACGCTGTTCATTTGTTACAGCTTGATGTCTCTTATTGTAAATCGACGTCTTGTACTAGACAATAGCAGGTGATTAACGCACTTCCGCAATTGCCTACGTTATTCGTGCACATATAACCGCACCTGGCCGCTCGGTTAAGCGTGCTGGCTTCTGATTGGACGTAGAATTAATGACGTCAGAATAACGTTTAACGGAGATTTCTGATCAGGGTGCGAAAACTCCCTATTAAAGGTGGGTCGTGACAGTGCTTATTGAAGTTCGTGTATTGATCATGACGTAGATACAGGAATACTATAGTGAAAGACCATCAAGTCCCCACATTTTCTAAAGTTGTGTACAGTATGCCACCTAATTACTGATAAGAATAACTATGTACAAATATCTTCAGTCGATATCTACGTTTAAGCAACTTCATTTTTAGCGGATAGTAACAGAGTGCCGTCATTGCAATTAGAAATAATGTACTTATAACATGATATTGACATGAAAGACGGCGGCGCCGTGGCCGACTGGTTAGCGCGCTCGCCTACCACCTAGGCGGCCCGGGTTCAATCCCAGGGACCCGCATGTGGTATTCGTGGTGGACGAAGCGGCGTCAGGGCGGGTTTTCTTCGGGTGCTCCGGTTTCCCCCGCCATCTCATTCCACCAGTGCTCCATCTTCATTCCATGTGTCATCAGTGTCACCGCCTGCGGTGCTGTAGTAGTAAAAGCAGCCGTTAAACACTACAACAACAACAACATGAAAGACATCTTTCAAAATTAACAATGATTTGCGCTCCTTTTATATAAGTTTCCCTAGAACAAGGTTCCCTTGGTTGGACAAGTTTGCTACCAGGAACCTGCGTATATTTGGATTTACTTTGTAACTGTTTTGGTTTGGCTGCCTTAAGGTGGTGGAGCTAATGTGTCGACGTTGTTATCCGGTTTGCAGTCCTATGCTGTGGATCCTCTGTGCAGATGTGTTGTCTGCCTATACGATGCTGGTTGCTGTGTACTGGAACGATGTATTATGGCATGGGAAACAAATAACACAGGAAAACTGTTGTGATATGCAATCACAACGTATACAGGCTGGAAGGGAAGACATTACATTCCTTCTAATATGTGCTTCACAGAAGTATTACAAACAAAAAAGCATAATGGCATTTTTTTCTTTGATCAGCCCATTTCGAAAAAATAAATGGTTTCTGATCCACTTGGATGAGTAATTCCACAAGAATGTACAAAGATAACAGTTTGTGACTTGCAAGATGCGTAGAGTAACTTATTTGTGACATAGCTTCGGCAGTAATTATGGGACATCACACAGGGTTTCGAAATAATTAATCACCTAAACGACGGGAAGGAATACTCCGAGCAGCTCTATCAGACGTGACGTAACTCGACAACATTGTATTGAGGTTAGTCAGGGAATTGACCTGGTTTGTGAATGTAAGCAGGTTTTGTTTTCGTGTAATGTTTTGGGAGCTAATGCTTGTGATTGGCCTATACTCGCTCAGTAAGCATGGAATGACAAGGCAGGGTATGTGCTCATGTTCTCAAAACGCTCCGTTACGGTGTTTGTTTATATAATGAGCTAGGGAAAGTGACCACCCACACAATCGCAGTGTTGCCAGGTTTTCGACAAAACTGAAAGATCTCCATAGCAAATGGTCAGAGACAAAAACGTAAGCTACAAAATGTGTTCCAAATACCGAGATCTACCACTGGTTTAAATTAATGTAATGACTTCCCTTCCACCCGGCATATACACTGGGTGTCCCAAAAACCACCGACAACCTTAATAGGCAAACTGGTCGGTTTTCAAATAGGAACCTCTGTCCGGAAATGCACGGTTTGGACGCTGGAGAGCATCGAAATTTGAGAATGAACGGTTGTGATAATTTGTTAAAATTCGTTTTGGTGTCTTGATACGGAAGGTATGTGACCCTTTAACCATCTGTATGCTGGGATGAACGACCTGAGCATAATAATATTCCTGCGCATGGGCTAAATTCCTCCGAAGTGTCCTTGGTGCGCATCCTACTGCGTTACTTATGTAGTTTCTAGTACAGTAACGTTTTAATAGCAGTGCGACATATACAGTACACAACTGCTGAAATGGCCGACATGAGCTCCAGCACACTTTGAAGTAAATGTGCAGAATCGCCTCAACACCGCGTGTTCAAATCGGTGGATTGGTAAAGGTGGACCAGTTCCATGGCCAACACGGATCTGACACCTCTCAACTATTTGCTGTGAAGGTGTATGAAGAGTATGGTGTATGACACTCCTGTAACGTCAGCGGAGAACGTTATGGCTCAATTCTGAGGAGCGATTGTAAATCTTCAGTGACAATCTCACGCATTGGGTCATGTGCATGAGGCTCACCATCACCGATATAGGCTCTTCAATGACGTAGGAGCTGCACAGTTCGAAGCCCGTTTGTAATGTAGACAGCTCGATGTTGGGTTTATAAACAAAATGTGAACGTAGACCCTCTCATACTTCGATGCGCTACACCGTCCAAACCGTGCATTTCTGGACAGGGGTTTCTATTTGAAAACCGATCAGTTTGCCGTCCCGCACAACATATACTAAGCGTTGTCGGTGTCTTTTTGGGACACCCTGCACACACACACACACACACACACACACACACACACACACACACACACATATACACACACATACATACACTCACACATAACATATTTTGTAAAAGCTTGTTATGTTTGGTAGTATTGCATTTACTTAAGAAATCGTAGAATAGCTCACGCAAAGACTACAAAATTATCAAAGTGAAAAATAAATGTATCCCACAAAGAGTGATGATAAGAGTAGAACAAGGTAATGTTAGCCAGAAAAATCTTTGTATAATCAGTTTGTTGATATAGATGAAATTTGAAATAACAGCAGAACAAAAACATAGAGAAATCAATGAGAAACAAGTTCAGATAGCTACTGAAATAATTGAAAAACAGAGTCAGTTAGCTACTGAAATAACGGAAATATAGGGTCAGTTAGCTACTGAAATAACAGATACACAGAGTCAGTTAGCTACTGAAATAGATAGTAAGATAGGGTAAATTAGGTCAGAACGGATCAAATTTCAGAATAAAACATTTGTAGAAATAAAGAATATGTTTAAAAGTACGTGTAATGCAATTAAGAACATTTGCACAGCTTTAAATATCACTGTAAATACAGAGACACAGAAACTAAACTCAAATTGTGATACTTTATCTGATTTGTAACTAAATAAATAAGTGACAGTAGTTAGTGAGAACTTGGAATCAATCAGAACAGAAATGTGTGCACATTAAGATTTGATAATAAAAGTAGCAAATAAAGAAAGTCAAATGGAGGAAGAAATGGCTGAACAATTGAAACTAATAGCTAATAAAGCAAGCCAAAGTAATGAAAATCCAGAAAAGTTACAAGAGGTTATGAACACACTTCATGTTCGTAGTGTACCTAATAATAATAATAATAATAATAATAATAATAATAATAATAATAATAATAATAATAATATATATATATATAATACAATGATAATGTACTTACCAATGACCAGGATAATTGTAGTAATTATGGGTCGCCATAAAAATATCAAATTGTACCTAGAACATACATACACAGGTCACAATGTAAATCACAATATTCAAAGGACTTAATGTCTGAAACAGTATCACCAACTTTCGGTGACGAACAAGCAGACAATCCTTTGGGATTCCTTCGAAAAATCGAAGAATACTGTGAGATTAAAATAATTCCGTATGAAAAAAGAATGAACATTATCAGGAAAAGCCTTAGGACACGGGCAACAGAATGGTTGCCAACCTCCAAACGTTATAAAAGAATGCGCTATAAAAATGCACTGCCACAATATGAGAGCATGAGAAACAGTCGATTCTCGCCGCTTCATATAAATAACGGACGCGGCAGAAAGCCCCAAGTCTATTTATTGTACAAGGTTCCATTGTGGCAGCAGAACATGTGCGAATAGTACATATCGAGGTACATGTTACCGATAATGACATAGTTATGCGTCTCTTTTGACGTCATCACCAATCTCGTTCTCCAATGAATCTGCTGCCAGCTGCTCCAGTGGTGAATAATGAAGTCTTATTTCCAGCATATGTGTGGATGTTAAAGTGGACAACACCGTTTAAGTAGGCTGATAGATTTAATGAAGGGTAATAATGATGCATTCAAAGTGAATTGCCGACTGCCTGAGGTTGAACAATGAAACTGTTTCTGATATTATCACTCGAAATTGTAACTATTAAATGATATCTACTGACTAATAATAATGATAATAAAAATGATCACAGTCATAATAACCATAATCATAATAATGATGATTTCCTGGGATTTGTCCTTGAAGTTAATGGTTTTCTGTTCTGTAGAACCTTAATTACCTAGCTAAACCAGCTTGTACTGATTATCTTCACGCCAACTCTTAAACTGCCTCGCTGCTGACTTGTAACTTGAGCTTCTATATTGTGCATTCATTGTAACTTACGGAAACTATTTATTACAATCATTTACCTATCTGTGTGTCATTTCTTTATAAAATTATAAATCTAAGTTTGCCCGTTATGATTTTAATAACTAAACATAGACCTAAAAGAGACCCAAATTGTCATCATGATGAAATATTAGAGGGCGTAGGAAGGTCTAGCTTCTGCTATTGAATTAGGATCTTCTTGACCTCATCTAGGAGTTACTCCTTTTAATGTCCTTCTCGAATACACTCCTAGCTCTAGATTTATTTGATTCTCTGTGGGCAACTCTTTCAATTTTCATAGAATATTTTTAAAAATGTACTTGATGGAAAATAGCAATGGTGGCCAGAGGTAAGTGACGGAGCAGTCCACTATCGAGCTGTTGCAACGCAGAATTTAGTTTAGTTTAGTAGACTTACGCAATAGTCAAAGAGTTTTGACATCGCATTCTCTTTGCATGACATAAAAATGAGTAAAAAATGAATAACGACTTCCTGTTTGAGAAGGCTCTAAGTATTTAAAAATTCAAACCAATAACAAGTAATATCTGGAAACGGTTATCTCCATAAAAAAGGTTATTTGAAGTAACCAGATGTAAAGTTGTTGTGTAGTACGACTTTGTGTATCTATTACGGTTTAGAGTTTTACAAAGGCCATCCAGAATGAAGAAGACTTGGGAGGCTATTCCCAGAAAATTCAATATATACGTTTCATTTGTCATGAACATATCTTACGCATATGGTATTTTAATCGAAACCGTTAGAGAAATTTCTGAAAAGTTTTCCATGTAACTTTCTTGAACACGTTCGTCTTCAATCCTTGGAAGACTTAAACACCAAACATTTTGTTTTTGCGTTATGCTGTTCAAACACGCGTGCACGGATATTTTTAAAGAGTGATTGTTTGATTCAGGGGATCTCAAAACGTGCATTTCCAATGAAATCACGTTATTGAATTTTTGGGTGGCATGCAATATCTTCTTCACCTACTACGTGCATGATAGAGGAAAAAAGTATTGCACGAAAGGAGGCATATGAAGTGGTAATTTATTTGCCATAAATGAATTGCCAGAATTTAAATTAAATGTTTATGAAAGGGAAACACGGAAAATGAAGACGAAAGATACGTAATTAGTGTAATAAGTTTGTAATAAAAATGTACTATCTTTAAAGAAAGTAAATACCCAACTTCAGTGAGACTGCGCGAAGGGTCACCTAACTCTCAGGCGTTCCTAAATAGATGGTATGAGAATAAAATTTGTCATATACCTATGTTTCCCCTACTGTTCAGAGGGGATGGCAGCCATTGGCTCATCTCACAACTTTCAAAAGCGATATTTCAACAACCACTCTGCGTTAACGCGTAGGGGAATGGCGGATAGTATGGGCCCCTTAAGGAAAAACGTTTCTAATATGTTTGATTTTGCACAAAAAAGAGGTCACAGATACATTAAAGCGTTTCTTTGAACACTTCCTTTACATGTATGATTTAAAAAAGTTATGATAGTCAAGAGATACACACACATATTGAAGTTTTTAAAAAAAGGCTTATATTTGGTGGCCAGAGAAAAGGTCGGGTAGTATGGGCCATACAAAAAAAGACAGGATTTTAAATTAAATAAGATACTTCTGGGGTAAAATAACATACAGAACGTTTATTTATCTATATACGAAGCGATTCAAAATAAAAAAGTAAATATTTAATTGACAAAAGTCATTTGTATTCACACAAATACAAATTATGGTTTTTTGTGAACAAAAATTATCACGAAAATCGGATAATAATTTTCATAAAAAAGAATAAGGGTTTAACTAAGCTTTATCTAACAGTTATTGTTTTTACAGTAATCGCAATAATAATACAAAGGGTACTCAATTACCGCACAAAGTTCATGAGCCCACCCCTCACATGGTTTGCACTGGATCCAGTTTTCTTCAAAATTCTCTCCACACATAATGCAGTCTTTTTGCATCCTCTTTTGATGTGCCCACCTTTGAATTGCCATAATCTATAGGCTTGATTTCTTTTTTCTTCTTCCCTTGCGGTTTGGTTTTCTTTTTAATCTGGATTCAAGGCCTAACTCCTTCCAACTTCTGTTGTTTCTCAAATTTTAACTGCCTCTTTATCTCTTTTACCTACAGTTTCTTTTTCAAGTTCCTTATTTTTCTTTTCAATTGTGAATCCAAATCTCTCAAGCTCTAGTAATATTTATACAAACTCTTATTCAAATGTTGGTTTGAAAAAGCCCATCTGGAGTTTCAGAATTAGTTTGCTGGTTTCCTAAGACATATTTTTCTTTGAAGTGTAGTTCTAGGAACCTTAAAACGATTGGCTGCAGCTCTTGTAGTCATTTGACCCTCTAAGACGCATGAAACTGCCTGTTTCATACCATCCTCTTTCCACTCTCCACGACCCTCACCTTCAGGCTTCTTCTTGAACTTTAGCATCGCATCCTAAACAAAATTTGCAATCTATTTAGGTGGCCCATATTACCCGATTTTTGTTTGGCCCATACTACCCGACCAACATTGTGCACTTAAACATGTTGAAAAACGAAAACGGCTTGAGCAACCGGAATTACATTACCACAGTATAATGTATATTAGTCCAGCTGAACGTTAATACTAGTTTGGTAATTTGACTCCTTATCTTTAACAGCAAACAATGATCAAAAAAGTTACGCGCAGCAGCAACTCGACCACACGAAAAGAAACAAAATGTTGTGGCAGCCAAAACAAAGCACTTACAGCAACCAACAAAATGGAGCAATGAAGGAGGTGTAACCTTGACATTGTATGTGTCTGCTACCTAGTGGTAAATCCGAGAAACACTAAGTGGTCCATACTACCCGCCGGCCCGTACTATCCGCCTTTCCCCTAAGTGTTGCAAATTCAAGTTTACTGTCTGGACAAAACATGTTACTATTGGGTTTTGATTAAATAGTGGACAAGAAGCAAGTAAAACGCGATGCCAGTGTTGAGCTCCTTGCTTACGAAAGTAAGCTTATAATCCACACGCAATTTCTGTACGCAGTGTTAGCTGAGAGCGTTAAAACGCGTTAGCGCGGGCCAAGAGTGGTTCCGTGAACTTGGATTGAATCCCACTAACCGCATAATTTTTTCTCCCCTTCCTTTTTGTCTTAACGGGAACGTCATTATTTATTTAACCAGTGTCAAATATATTGTTATACGATATTATCATATTTTTGTAATAGTCTGAAATTCTAGAACTGAAATCTTTAAAAATATTAATTACAATTGCTTTAATTACCAATCATTCTTCCAGAAATTAATATCTAATATTTTCCTTTAAATGCCCGCATTCAAAGGCGTTTCTCTATAAATGTCGACGGTTATTACTATACTAAAGAATTTACTTCCGTCGTGCGCTGTCAATGCTTCGTTAGCTTAAAATGGGTGTAAGAAAGCATTATATCTTGCTCATGTTAAAAAATGTCAACTTGCACGACAACTAAACTGTTTCAGGCACAATAAAATAAATATTTTAGCAAATTAAATCCCTCAGCATGATTACATTCATTTATACTTTTTGTACAGTAATACGACACAAATGTCATACTACGCGAGAATAACACTAAAAACATCAAAGGAAAATGAATTTAGTGTATCACATACCATAGCAAGGAAACTGGAACCTCACTGAACACAAAAATTTCCGTGATTAAAGTAGTTAATAGTGTGTTAAACAGAATGCAATTCATTTGTAGATTACCTCAGCATGAAGCAACCTTTGGACCTAGCAGCGTTGTCATTTCGCTTATTTCCAAGGTTGCCATGTGCCCATTCACTCAGTTTTTAGACGTGTGCCTTTGTCCTGATTCTCCATTGCTGATCAAAAGCTCTGGAGAACTAAAGACGGTGATTAATTTTCCATTTCAGAAAATAAGTATGCATGAGGCGAGGTTTGAACCACCGACACTCAGTACATTCAACTCCTACGCACAGCTACGCAACGATTTCACCTATTTCTGGGTTGGGCAACTTGCGCTCTATTCTACAGTCTATCAGTAAGTTGGCAACCAATTTCCTCATAAGGTGGAAAGTTCGTAGCACTATTAACAAAAGTTTAAATACTTCGCTTTTGTTTCTGGGTGTTCGTTTACATTTATTTAGGAAAAAAAGAGCATCATCTAGAACAAACATGAGTATCGCAGTGTTCAGTGTGGATGGTAGGATCCTTAATTGAATTTGAGCAGCGGTATTTTCAAGTGTCTGTCAACGAGAACGTATATTAATTAGTATATAACCCTAATCGTTTCATCTTTGTCGTTAATAAAAGCAACTTGTGGATCCTACCATCCACACTGAACACTGCCATACTCATATTTGTTCTAGATAATGCACGCGCGGACCTTTTTCTAAAAATGTCTTTTTTTATTCAGGGGGCCTCAAAACATATATTTTCGGTGAAATCTCGACATGGAATTTTTGGGTGGAATACAATGCTTCCTCTGCTTACTATACATAGAAGAAAAAGTAAAAATGAACCTTTAGCTTCGATTGCATAAAATTCCTTTTGTTCTCATGGCCTAATGGCCTGTATTTATTTTTCTTACACTCTCAGTGTTAAAAATGTTCCATATGATGTAGTTGGTAACCAATCTTGTTCAAGTTTTCAGCGAAAACCCGGAGTTTTTCACTACCTCTTGCTACAGTTTTTTAATTTTTATGAAATAACCCGAAGAGTGAAAACACATCTATATGCAACTCTTATGTATTAGTATTTAATAATGTGGCAGAGATGTTATTTTTTCAAAATTACGATTTGTGTACAATATGGAAAAGCTTCATTAATTAGTATAATAAAAGTGAAACATATTTTTCTCAACCTATTGACGATAAGCAGCTTGAAATTTAAAATACATGTATAATAATTGCTGTGGTAGGGCATCATGTGAGAAAATTTTGAAAACATTTAGATAAAAATAGGAGATTTCTAAATTTCACTTATTTTAAGCTTAAGAAAATATAGGTACAAAAGGGTATTTATATACAGTATAGAAACATTAATTCTCAAATAACTTCCGGACCAAACCTAAACATTTTTCAGATGGGATGTTGAACAACAATAGGTAGAGCTACACCTGAAGGCAAACAAGTAATACAGGTTTGGTGTTTTAGTACACAGTATGTTGGGAGGCTGGAAACTGAAGTTCCATGATCAAGTACGGTATGAGACTGCAAGATAGTGATTCCAGTGTATACAGAATGGAAGTGAAATAATCCGCCAGACTTTAACAGCAAATTTCTCATCTTCTAAATAACAAGAAAGTCTAATACCAAAACGTTGAAAAGTTTATAGTTTTCTGGAAAAAAAATTATTTTTATCAAAAACATTTATCATCGCGTGGCTGAATTATTTTATTGATTGAAGGTTCCTGAATTATGGCTATGTTCATAGAAAATTGAATAAACGACAACTTTTTGCTTTGGCGTATTTCAATAGATTCAGCGGTTTTTGTGTAAATTAAATTTAAAAAACCCACAACTTATTGCAACAAAAGGCAACAAATTGTAGGGTCTTTTGGATTTGATTTACACAAAAACCGCTGAATCTATTGAAATAAGCCAAAGGAAAAAGTTGTCATTTATTCAATTTTTATTAATATAGCCATAAATCAAGAACCTTCAATCAATAATAATTCAGCCAGGTGATGATAAATTTTTTTGATAAAAATTTTTCTTTCTAGAAAACTATAAACTGTTCAACATATTGGTTCTATACTTTCTTGTTATTCACAACATGAGAAATTCGCTGTCCGGCGGATCATTTCACTTCCATCCTGTATAAGGACGTTTCTGTTAACTACTACAGTTTGTGAGGGGCTTTAGGTTTATCATAATACAGACCTAAAAGGGACCTAAACTTTCACCATGATTATGGAAGATTTCTACTCTATTGTGTTTTAAAGGTTTAGGTTATACAGCTGGTTTCCGTAAAGGCTCTAAAGTCAAATAATTTCCTACTTTTTTAACATTGTCGTTCGAAACCAAAGTTGGTAGTTAGGTTTAATATCTTTCAATTATGCAACACGAAGATTTTGAAGAGAATTTCTCTAACCTAAACTACTCTTTATATGGAAAAGTTTTCGAAAATTTTGATTTTCTCAAAAATGGCTCTAACGATTTTGATTAAAATGCCATATGTTTAACATATCTTTATGGCAAATATAATATATATTTTGAATTTTTTGGCTATAGGCTATATAGTCCTGTTTACTCTGGATGACTTTTGCATAACTGGTAACCCGTAAGAGATAGACAAAATCTTGCTGTACAAAAATGTAGATCTCGTTAAAATATACAAGTTACGTCCAAATGCATTTTTTTGTAGAGGGAATCATTTTGGAAATATTCCTGGTTATTTTTGTGAGTTTTGCAATACTTATACCTTTCTTAAATGGAAGGTCGTTTTCACTTTTTTATCTCTTGGCCTTGCAAGGAGAACGGAATTCCAAAGCAGTCATATAGCGACCAACTTTAAAAGATTTGACTATCACTCAAGGCTTACTGTATTCCCATATTCCTCTTACACCTAAAAGCAAATATGTAATAAGATAATTTCTGCAAATGTTTATCTCGACTAACATGAAGATAGCCGATTAAGAGTGTGTAAGAATAGTTAGTACAAGAGTAGAGAAAATCATGTGAGTGCAGCACATTTTTTTTTTTTTTTTTTTTAAAGGTTAGGGTTCTTTAACCGGATACAGCTGTTACTCATTTTGACACAATGTACATAACCGTGTGGTGTGTACTGTCGGTGGTAGCTTAACGGACCGCAATTAACCTCAGTTATTTCAGCTCTCTTGTGATTGGCTGCTGTTAATGTTTACCTCTGACATTGCAAATGAGAACATATCGCATTAAGTTTATGGCTAAGTTTTACGTCTTTATGTTAATTTTAACTGTTAATGTTCTCTTAGTGTTGCAATTAGTGACCTCGAGGGAACGCGTGTGCAAGTGCTTTATGCTGTTTTGTTGCACATTCATGTTACCTGCCAAATGATGACAGATATAGACATATATGTAGATTTGTAGAAGTTAGTACTTTAAACTGCTGAATTGTTATGTGTTAACGGCTTTACATACTTTTGCACTTTCAACCTGGATAACGTAAAATAATTTTAGACCGGGTCATATGTCAGCCCTTTCGATATCACCCGAGATGGATAATGATTCACAGAATATATTTCACATATGAAATTCACAGGAGTTCACGAGTAATGGAGTTCCCGAGTGACAGTGATGGAATTATGCACGCGTTTATGATAGACTATTTAAACATTTACATTCAGAATCTGTAACACATTTTGCTGCAGCTAAAACGCCCGTCGAGTCTCAGTGAATATTTATTTTTGATATTGCCTTGGGGATTGTTGACTTAGACTAGACCAGTTGTGTGTTCTAGGGAGCTTTTTCGATTTTATATATCCTAAAAGATATGTCGATAACTTGACTATGGCCAGGAAACGGCAGGGACAACCCACACCTCAACACAATGCAGATATTTTGTACTTGCCACCCTCAAGAGGGACGAATGAGATGAAGGAACCGCAAGAGAGCATAGGGGGCAGACAAGCTGATCGACAGAGACGCACAGAGGTCTAACGATTCCGAGCTTGATGATCCGGTACACTGGCGGGCAACTCAAAGAAGTCTTTCATGCGGCGGAACCTGGGGGAACTCGGCCCATCCGAGGCATTTCAGGGGAGGCTGCCATCTGCCAGGGCCGAGAAGAACTACACAACAAGCAAATAGCTGCGCCACCTGTGTGACACACTCCTCAGCCTCTACGCCTACCTGTCTGGTGGGAAATGGTGAAGAAAATTCGACCATCTGGTAAAACTCACGGCTAGTGTGGCCAGCCCCCAGAATCGAACACAGGACCTCCAGAATGCAAGTCTCGCATGTTACCGCGGAGCCATCACGCTCTGTTATCGACAACTGGACTCCAGATCAATTCCTCCGAAATTGTCTCACATTGATCGTCACTTGAGTGCTTTCAAAATGTCCTAGCTATGAATTGATAATGGTATCCATCACAGTGACTTTGGATAGCAAAGAGAGTGATTTCAGACTTTTTGTTTCTCAAAGTGTTGTAATCTTACAGTAAACTAAATACTGATCGTGAACTACCAACCCAGCAAGCATTGTTAGTTTACGGTGTTATCATCAAAACTACTAAATGTTATCAGGACCATTTAAGTCAATGGTATTCAACACTTTCTCCGCCTACCCCCAAAGACAATTTTCTGTTCCAGTGTGTAGCCCTAGACGTAGGTCCTAGGCCTAGCCCTAGAGTTATCCTTAACTAAAATTATAGATAACCATATCTAAAATAGATTTAAAAGTTTATAATTTATTAAATACTACAAAAAGGAAGATTGTGCTATAAATATAGGAACTACCTTACAGATAGCACATACACAAAATGTTTATACATCTGTATATCTTTCTGACCTATTAATGAAATGGCTGAGCTTATTTTTGGACACCAGCTCCTCTATTCCTTGCTGAATCTTCGTTAATGCGAGTACCACTGGTGGTTCTGGATTCAAGCGATTTCTTTGTTTCGTTTTTATTGCTGTCAATGCAGAGAAACCCTCACACAAATAAACAGAGGGGAACGGCAGTGTCGCTAAGATCAGTGCACTCTTTGCGTGCAGAAACCGAGAACTCACAATTTGACGTGGTTTCAATTTGTATTTTTGTTCGACAAACATTTGTAAAAGACTACTTTAATGTTATGCGAAGATTAGAGGAATAATTGGTGGTGGTGCAAAACTGATTTGTAATCCATTATTGTGTATTATGGTCTTTCTCAATTTCTGAAATGTATTTTAAGAACTGTTACCTGAGATTTTGTAGGTGGAATTTGATAATTTCCAAAACCCCATCAATAATACTAAATAACTGGTAAAGCAAAAGAGGGCAATTGAAATCTCTCTGGCTGAAATATTTTTCGTTATTTGTGGCCATTCAAGAAATATTTTATACTGACTGTGTAGGTATTTTCAATGTTAATATTTTTCGTTATTTGTGCTGATTCAGGAAACTTACGTCACTGACTGTATATGTGTTTTAAATGTTATTATTTTTCATTGTTTTTGATCATCCAGGAAACATATTATACTCACTATATATGTATTTTAAATTTTATGTAACCCTTAAGAAGCCCTCGCGTACCCTAGGTTGAATATGCCTGATTTAAGTGATGCTGCTCTATGGTACATCAAGTTTTAATTAGAAAGATGGTAGACAGGTTAACGTTGAGTAAAATATTAAGGCACCTCAGACTTCTCGGTGTTGTGTCCCGGAAATGATGCACAAAATCTAATGAGTAACTGGTGTAACTCTCATCATATACGTGGTATGTTTTCGAGATGAACATCAATTTATTATGAGTACTGTGCTTCGTGCTTGGATAATGGGGCCTCCAGGTACTGGAATTAATCGTAATGTGACAGGTGAGAAAGGGATAAGGAGGAGACCCTGAAGCTGACCAGCGCCAGCAAGGACGGAATCCCTAACGATCCCAGAATGCCACCCATCTGCACCATCATGAACCAAGTTTTCCCAGGACCCAGCCCTCTTGGAAGGAGTGCCGCTGGGCCACCAAATGCCAGAGAACAAATCTTTACCTAGCACTAACTTCACCATTTAACTACAATGCACCAATCTCGTTGTCTGTTCCTACGAAGTTGAACATTTGAAAGGCGAAACAGACGAAAGAAAATGATGGGAACAGAACTGATGGGCAGGAAATTGGTGGTACGAGTAGAATAGCAACCATTCGTCTATGGACCTGGGAAAACGACGGTCAGGGTAACCTGCTCAATGGAAATCGAACCCGACACTACTTGAATGCGAGCCTCACACGTTACTGTGGAGCCATTTCGCTTTGTAATGTGTTCCTTAAGCTCTTTCCTGAGTTTGTACCCATCGTCTATCCAGATAGTTAACAAGACATTGGTGCACGATGAAGATGGGTGTTAGAAATGCACCTGGTTCAATAGTACTACGATATGTTCTTATGTTGCAGTGAAGAAATAACATGCTTAGGCACAAACTGGGGGATGTTTGTATACAGAAAGAATAGACAAGAGGAAGAGACAGGGAGAGAAAAAGGCTAAATTCCACGAGCTAGTTCCTGCGACCCCACCCTGGAAACCCAACGTCTCTCCGCACATCTGCACGGAAGTTGCTTCTTTTTGAAGGAAAACTTTCCACATTTAACTTTCAATTAAGCCTCCTTTCCCGGACCGGGTTTTAAATGTGAGGGGTGGGGGGGGGGGGGGGAGTAGAGACGGACAATTACGTTACTTTTGCCTCCCTCAACACAAGTGTAACTGCCTACAATGGAGTTCAAAGTTCACCCCTGTACTGCGCTACATCATTTACTGGCATAAAAGCCTCAGTGGCCACTACACTCGCATCTCCATGATTTATACACACCACTGTATAAAAACACACCACAAAAACATCTCTAAACATTTATTTCTTGCATGTGAGAGTTCAGTAGGTTTCCCACTAGTTAGCGTAGTTTTTATTTGCCGTGTGGTCATGTTTACGACTGCAAGGTAGACAACGTCATGTTTCCGTGGAAACAGCATGTTTACTATTAGAATAAACTTGATGAGTCATGAACAAAACAAGTGCCAGCTATACTAAAGGAATACATTACGCACGCTTACAGCGTAAGTCATTATTTTGTACTTATGCTCCCGCTGAAAACAATATTACGTCCATTACGCCATTTATACCGGGTGAACCAACCGCCTCCTACTTCAATGCAAACTATAAATGATACATAATACGCGTACGTGAAAGCATCAGCTCTGCAACTGTGATTCTTACAGTGCATTTATTCCTTTCTGTACTGCATACTTACAGTAAGATAATAAAGTAGTGTACTCCATCCAAAGATGCATATTTTGAGGTGCCCTGAACTCCAAAAAATTGAAAAGGGTCCGTGTGTGTGTGTATGTGTGTGTGTGTGTGTGTGTGTGTGTGTGTGTGTGTGTGTGTGTCTGTGTGTCTGTGTGTGTGTGTGTGAGAGAGAGGGGGGGAAGACAGAGAGAAAGAGAGAGAATAGCATAACTCAAAATTGAAATGTCGGATACACACCAAACTTGGCATTAAAGTTCACTTTCTTCCAAGGTGCGATACAAAAATTTCTAAAAGCATTCCTTCACCCCAAATTGTTCTTTTACACGGAACATGTTTCGCGCATCTTGGTTTGGCAGAAAATCACTAACGATTTTGATTAACATACTATGTATTTAAGATACATGGAAAAGCAAATGTATGTTTTGAATTTTCTTGAAATTCCCTATGAAGTCCTCTTCATTCATGAGGAATTTCATATCATTTCCTATGAGGGGTCAACCACAGGATATCCACCAAAACCTACTACACAAAAACGTAATCTCTTTAAAATAAACCATTTATTTCAAATAACATTTTCTAAGACATCAACCATAACCGAGATATCCTTGTTATTCGTTTGAATTTTTCAGCATACATATTTTCATTTCGTTGCCACTCTCCGGTCGTAATGCTATAGAAAGAGTGTGGAGTTTCAAGGCCACTATATAGAGACATTTCACTATCGATTGCTTTTCTGTATTCCCCTTGTACCCACAACGTAATGTGTTATGGAACTATTTCTACAAGTTTTATTTCCATTAACATGAAGCGGCTGGAAAGTAAGCTTTCTTAGTAATAGTATGACATAATCACAAGAATCTAAATAATTTCCCTGACACTTTATTTTCTTTTCCATAAATTTATCACAACTGCACAGTTCTCTTCTACTGACGTTAATGCAGTTTTTCGTGATATTACAACTTACAACTGCTTATTTCTCGTAACCTTGACTCAGTCCTGGCACAGACTTTCTTCTTCACTTCCCTTCGACGCTCCCCGCTCACCCACTCACACACTGACTCACTCATGACTCTAACTTTCTCTTCTGCTGTTTCCTCACCGCCTTATATACATAGTGAGGATGACATAACACAGACCTTTCGTCGACTTCCACAAAACATACCGGCTGCCGTACAGTTCTCGAAAGCTCTGGAAAACCCTTTGTATTGCCGCTTGATTGTTTGCATGTTTGCTCGCGTGAGTGGTGTGGGGAAACTTGACCTTGGGCACCTTTGTTTGATTCCCGGCCTGGTATGTGGTGTGAAATAGCTTAGTCCCGACCGCCCGGCGTCACAATGGCTG
This sequence comes from Tenodera sinensis, assembly GCA_030765045.1. Lineage (NCBI taxonomy): Eukaryota > Metazoa > Arthropoda > Insecta > Mantodea > Mantidae > Tenodera > Tenodera sinensis. The sequence continues at coordinate 253,047,077 of CM060964.1, read as the reverse complement.
TGGCAGCTATTTAAAAGTGAAGTTGGTAGAGAAGGTCTTATGAATATAACACGTCAGAAATGTTTCTGTCTTTGCCTAGCCAACATCATTTATTAATTGTTGCATCAATGCAAATACGCTGCGGAAAGTTTAAACGTATGTATTCGGTTATTGTAGAACACTCTAGTAATAGTCCATTATGGTCCAGTGGATTAGAGCAACGCAATTACTGTAGTTGCCTCTGTAATAAATTATTCAAATATCCTTGGATAAAAAACTCTTCATTTATCAATTTGCTTAACTTTAGTACATTAACTCCTGAACCGATGAGTGGAACACTTTACTATCTTACCTTGTTATAACGTACTGTTTGCAGAGTTGTAGAATACTCTTTTTAAAACTAATGTTATTTATTTCCGAAATGCACTCTGGATGGCTCTAAAAGTATATTATTTTTAGTTTCCTGTACCTAAAATATAAACCCATTTTGGTATAGCCATATCCAAGAGCAAAGTAGAAATAAAACAAAGGAAATTGTAAGATTTGATCCCGAACTGTCAATCACAACGCTGAACGAGTGAGGTCACTTGGCTATTTGGTACTTTGGTACATCAAGTCTTTTGGACAGTTCTAATATAGCTTTACATCATGTAAACTCTTCGACATAGCTGGTACCAGCTGGGTATTGTGTGTGCTATATCGAACTTCATAAAAATTATCTTCAAAGATTAGGCTCTGCAGTTCGTTCCAGTAAAGTTTCAGTGGAGTCCATCTTCTACGGGTTAGAAAGTATCTCTTGTTCCTCTCGAATTACTCGTATACAGAGGTTTCTCTTTTGTGTTCCTTCACTACGCGCTCCCTGTCTTTTGCTTTTGTCTCTTGATTTCATTACCCATGTTTCACTTCCATATAATAACTGTACCGCTATTATACTGTGCTGTTTAAGCTATGTATCTTTCCTTGTTTTGCGACCTAAAGTCCCCTACATAGTTTTATATTTTGATAGGTTATTTTGTATATGTTTATTTTTCAGATGCCTCATCCTAAATACTGATGATTTTATATCATTTCAAGACTATTCTAGTTTCAAATCCACATTTGCCATTAAACATAATTTTTATTGTTTCATTTGTGTAGACCAGGCGTAGGCACGAGAAGAGAGACACGATTGCACCCTATATTCTCCAGCGAGTGACGAAGGTTGTTTTGATATAAGTGTAATGGTGGTTTCGTTCCACCTGCGCGGTAGAAATAATTTATACGCTGTTATTAACTATTTTGTTTATACTAAACATATTTTGCATACAATAATTATTACAACCACCTACTGTGGTTAGGAAAATTACATAATCTTCAACTTTATAACCTTCCTTTATCTTATACACGCTACCTTATGATTAACATACTAAATTGTTTCTCTTTCACAATAAATAAAGCAGTAAAGTTCCATTGCTATTCGGGCTTAAAATATTTTAAAACAATTCGATTAACATAATAAATTGTTGGTTTTAAACTCAATATTGTGTTCAAACTTTGAAACACGAAATACAGTAGCTTACATTAAATAAACTTCTAATAAACTAAATCTTTAAAAAGTTTCCATCGTCCCTTTTATATGTTTACAAACACGAGTATTCAGAAAGTACATTTTGAAACTGCAAATAAATACCTGTAAGATCAACAAACACTGATTTATGCTTCTGATCAAAGTGGCGTTTGATATTACAACGCTTTATATTTGCAAATTGAAATCCGCATATTAAACAACAAGCTCTCTGTTTTTGTAACTTAAAGACAATTCTCTCTGCCACTCTTCATGAAATACACGTCCCGACGAAGCCATACTCGCCACTGAATGAGGTGTGTTAGAAGGAAAGGTAAAGCTGAAGAGCAGTAAAGACGAGAGATGTCCGGTGGAGTGAGGCAAGAATACGTTTCAGTGGAGTTTCCCTTTTCAGCCGATTTTGTCCATGCCTGGTATAGCCTCCTTAACTTCTATGGGCAAAATTGGGACCTTTGACGTGACAAACTTACTGACGGTGCTTTTACTCTCTGAACTACAGCGGTTTTAATGTTTTTTTTTAATTAAACTTTACATTGAACACAGTCACATTCACGCCGGCATTCATGCTACTGGACTCTATGGAGTGTAGGGAATGATTCTGTATAAACAAAAATTCCCCGCCGCAGCCGGGAATCTAATCCGGGACTTCTGGGTTTAGAGGCTAGAAATGGACCACAGAGGCAGTCGCTTAATTTTTTAGACTTATTACAAAATTTGGGTTAAAGTATTGAATCCCTTAAAATATCGAATTTCTGAGACAAGGCGTAATTAACCCTAGAATTTACATATTAATTAAATTTGTTCTGCAGTATGTCTAGTGTGAATGCAGAGCACCCATTTTGGGTAGAGCTTTTTCTCTGCTTGTAAGCTGTTATATTCCTAAGTTGTTCACATCCATTACATATGTGTTTATGTGATTTTTGATGTTGATTCTATATGATAGGTGTTTCAATCACAAGGCTCAGAGGTACTCGTAAAGTCCAACAGAGAACTAGCATTTCTGTTAGAAGGGGCTAATATTCTCTGAGATGAACCATTCAAGAGCAGTTGCTGTCCATTACGGTAAATGTGATGATGCCTAGTAAATAAAAGGCACACCTAGGGGAAGTAACTTCTAAGTATCTGTTAATTTGTACGCTAATACACAAATGTTTACTTGCTGTACTATGTATACGAGTAGAAGTAGGGGAAGTATTGCATTCCACCCAAAAATTTTATATTGACATCCCACAAGAAATACCTACATGTTTTGGGATCCCCGGAACCTACAAAAAGGCGTTTTTAGTAAAAGATTCATGTGTACCTGTGTGTGTCAAATCTGTGAACCACGTAACTCGAAAACGAAAAGTAGGTTAAATACCAAAATTTGGTATTTAATTTCGGTGTGTTTCAAGGATGCGACACAAAGGTTTTCAAGAAGATCCCCTCACCCGTGCAACACGTAACATTTTGTTAAATAGCCCAGAATGTGTTATGTTTTTTAACCGTAAATGTAAATAATTTCCCCAAACGCTTCTATGAAAATCCCTCGAACGCAATTCGAAATGCCAGTACCTATGGAATAATGTGATTTATGTTAGAACTAAGAGGGATTCAAATAATCCTAATATAGCGTAGCCGTGCTAATGCGCTCTTTATTGTAGAAACTTCAAAGAGAAATAGTCTAAATGCATCATGCGAAGCCAGATAGCAATTTACACGGAAAATTACTTACAAAATAGAGAAATCAGCTATCACACAATTCTCTAGGAATTTTATTATTATTATTATTATTATTATTATTATTATTATTATTATTATTATTATTATTATTATTATTATTATTATTATTATTATTATTATTATTATTATTATTATTATTATTATTATTATTATTATTATTATTATTATTATTATTATTTTTTGAATGTTTACAATGGAAAATAGAAATATGGGATAATTTGTCGTACTTTCGGAGTATTAATTAAAAATATCCACTTGTCACATTACATACAACTAATTTGTGTAGGGCCCAGGATTGAAACAAAGGCTACACTGTGTAGAAAGGGCAGAACATTGACGAGGGAACCCTTTATGCAGAGAACATTTGTTGAGGCGCCAAATACAAATTCCTGTTACTGTTTACATGTATCTTACAACACACCACTCATCTCCGTAATGTGGGACTTTTAACCCGGAGGGCTTCGTTTAGAATTTATGTGGAAGGAGATATTATGTACCTGGATGGGTATTTTTTCGGTATTTTCCATTAGTTAACCTGAAATGACGATATCGGTTAACTATTAGCCTTTTGGACACCGGGTCAGTTGAGCACCCATTAATCATTACCAGTTCATTTATCATCCCTGCATGCCTGAAGAGCTATAAGAGACATTAAAGGCACTAGTGACTACAGGAAAATACCATTATGAATATCGGTATTACATCTATTTGCCTCCATCACAGTCACTCTCGATCTTTTTGTTGTAAAATGTGAACTCCTAGTATCTTCAAAAGCTTGAAATAAGGCGCTGTTTATATGGGGTTCGGAAGTTTACCATGAAAACTCTAGAGTTTGGAATTAAGTCCATGTATCTACTGTTTTTGTTGTAGTTTTATAGCAATATCCCACTCATGACGCCCGTTGTGAGCAGAGATGGAAGACCTAACGGTCAGGCGGTAGGACTTGGCACGGTATCAGGCTGTTGCGCCGCGCAATAGTAGAGCTTAGTAACATTATGCATTATATTCATTTCTTTTTTAGTCCTGTTTACACATTATATTTATATTAATATAGTCAATATAGGGCGTAGTATTCTATAAAGTGGATCGGTATTCCTAAATACGTGCCTTGCACATTATCGCAGAGCCATCTGACCCGGTGAATGTAGTTTGCAATAGCACTTTCCCTTATCTGATGTTGGTAAAACTTCTTTAAAATTCCACCCCAAAACATTGATCAGCTGGTTTCTTGCCGGTTAGAAGTGAATTCTGAGCTACATATATGGAAGGCACTGCCATTAGCCCATAAAGAACAACCTGTATATAACGTCCTCATACGAAGTGAACAGACGACACTAAAAAGCAGTTTTTGTGTGAGTGTGAGTGTGTAACTATAAGAATATTTGTAAATGATACTTTCTATCGTCCATTAGGGCTACCCCCTGCATAATGCTTTTTGTGTGTTATTCTCATGTTTGTTTTCTTATGGGTGAAACGATTTATCGATTTACACTTTATTTTCCCAGTCTTTGAAATATTGTTTTATTTAAACAATGAAAGTTACTGGTAGCTAGTAGCGTGGCCTAGTTCCTTGTGTAAGAACAGAACAGAGCGTTGAGATTTGTATACATTAAAACGCATTCCTTCAGGCGTTGTCATTAATCTAGGGCAGGATCCCTCTGGAAAATGTGTGGACACAGTAAAGAATCACAGGCGATCTGTGGAATATTACAGCAGCATTAACCAACACAGAAAAGCATGCACACTTTCGTGGAAGGCGGGAAAGAAACACAGCGCATTAACAGAGGTCAATAACAATTCCTGGAGAAGAGTAACGCTGAATTGACTAGACCTAAGATTTTAGTTGTTTCCAAACGCGGTTTCTTCCAGCTTGGCTTTATTTGATTACCATCTTTACGGAAGTTTGAAGAAGTACCTAAGAGCACTTCATTTCGCCGTTAGAACATGTGGACTACACATTCGCTAAAAGGTATCCTAGGGTTCTGCATAGGCTGCCACACTTGGTTCAAGAACAACTCAAGGGGGACCACATTGAAAGGATGAACCGTTCCAATTTTGGTAATGAATTGTCCAATTATGTGGGGAAAAGTTAATGTATGTACGCCCGTTATATAAAATATTAAAATTCTTCCAAATAGTATATTTAGTGTACCGCTCAACTGGCGCGCTGTTGTGCGAAGAAGTGAACACTACAGGAAACCTGTGTTGATTAACGGCTTGCATATCAGTGAAATAGATACGTGCAATAAAAATGCCTAGTTATGGAATAACTTGCTCCAAAAAAACAAAGGATGCCGAAAGTCGATTTAAATCAGAGTGGGAACCTTTTTATTTTTTTGAAAACCCAAATTCCTCATGTGTGGTACATTAGTGTATCAGAAAATCATGTTGAAAAATGTAGCAGAGTACACCCTGAAACATATGGTGATATCGTAGAGGATGATAGAGAGGAAGAATAAAAGAGGTTGCTACATCTTGCAGAAGAGCATCGTTTATCCCAAAATGAGATTTATCGCAGCACTTTCTAAATCATTAAAACAAAAGACCAGATTTGGTCATAAAAACCAAATTAACCAGTTTAACATTGCACATCACACGTAAACATTACGCAGTGAGGCAGGGTGAGAAGGCAAAGCGAGACAACCCTCAGGAAGGAGCGAGAGATCGTAGTGGCATGTTGCACTTTGTACCGTGCAATGCACCGGTGCGTGCACCCTTGGAGACCCTGGCACATATAGAGGAGCTTCAAATATTTCCTTTCAACTAATTTTGTTGCTCATTTCCCACTTGCTTTGGACATTAAACTATATTAAACTTTTTCAGTATATCACAGGGTTGCTCAAGCCTGCAGCACACGCTCGTTTCCCCTACACATGTTATTTTCCCCTCAACACTGACGAAGGCAACGACAGCCAGACCTAGTAGTTAAAGGCGGATTGTATGGAGCAGTACATAATAAAATGTCAAAGGGCTATACGTTCCACGTTGAATGGGAGGACAAATATCTTTGTATTCGAGATTGAGAATACAAAGATAAATATCTGATTTGTGAGGCTGGTATTCCAGATTTACACCATTTTCCTTGCTTACATTCCGTGTTCATGATAAATCTTAGTCTCCTGAAAAATACATCGAACTTTTGAAGAGTTGTGTGACACATTATCTTCACAATTTTAAGATCTAAAAACATTTCGAACCAAAATCCATTTACTTTGTACTCCTTTGAAGTTACCACGTAGTGAGGCTCCACACGAGCTACAAATGAAACTACTTGCATTGGAGAATTCCTCGACTGTAAAATATTTTGAGAAAAAAGGGTGGTAATTATTTAAGTTTTTGCCCTGTAGTGAATATCTGAGTATGCATCTAGCATAATGGAAGTCTTGTCTCCACTTATATCTGCGAACAAATCTTTTCAAAAATGAGCTACATTAAAAGTGAATATCGTAGCAAAATTAGTGACAATCACCTTGCTTATCATTTGAGACTGTGTATTTCATCTTTTGCGCCAAATATTGAAGATATTCTGAAACGTAAATCGTTCAAAAAATAATGCTCAGAAAACATCATGTGTGTTAATCATGAATAAGTTGCAGATCACGGCTCCTCTAACACTGCTCCCGTCTCTCAGAAAGAGGAAATCCCTCCCATTTGTGTCCATAATGTTCACAATTGTCAATTATTTTTGCAAGATGTTAAAAAGGTGTTTCCTCTGAATTACATACTGAACTACGGGGAGCCATTCTTATGATTTATGCTTCAACTTCCGCGGACCTTCGCTCTCTTACAACTTACTTCACCTCCATTCAACAAGAGTTTTATATTTATCACAACCCTTCAGACAAACTTTTCTCCGTAGTTATCCGCAACTTACCGTGCTCACTCAGTGATCAAGAGGTTTACGACGAACTCTGTGCTTTACACTTCCCAGTTCAAGTTACCCTTCTCCTTCGCAAAAACAAGGAACCAATACCCATCTGTGTGGTTGACCTTGTTAAAAATGACGAAGGTAGGCTGTTCTCAATCTTTCTCAGTTGTCACACAGTGTAGTTAAAGTTGAACATGGCCGTCAAAATTCGGAACTGCCTTAGTGTACCAACTGCCAAACCTATGGCCACACCAAGAATTGCTGCCATCTCGGACCCCGCTGTGTTCGCTGTATAGGCGATCATCATTACTCCAAGTGTACGAATAAAACTATCCGGCTAACTACTGTGGCTGTCCTCATTATGTACAGCAGAAGGAACGACGGCTCTTCCAGAGCAGGCAACGCCTTCACGTCTTGGTACACAGCAACCACCCTAAGTTTCTCCTCAACCAGAACAGCCACACCAACAGCCACAGAGTCAACAACCACCATGACGACAGCATACTTCATCTCCAAATGTTTCTACTGTGCCCTCTCGGACTTAGTCACAAGTACTGACTGGTCATTCTCCTGCCTCTCAAGGCCGTCCTTCAGCGGAAGGAGGAATTTCAACCTCCCCTTTGTTGCTTGTACTTGAGTACCGGTGGTATATCACATGCTTAAAAATTGACGTCATTGATATCTAAATCGGGCTCTAATGACCTAGCTGTCAACGGGCTCTTAAGCCTTACTCACTCACTCACTCACTCACTCACTCACTCACTCACTCACTCACTCACTCACTCACTCACTCACTCACTCACTCACTCACTCACTCACTCACTCACTCACTCACCTGATATCTAAGTTGTATCTGCTGACCGCGAACAACGTGTGAGTGAAGGTAAGCTGTTAGTTAAGGCTGGTTCACAGTAACTGAGAATGAGAAAGCTAAAATGCATGTATTGTAGTGTGAGCGTTCACAATTAACTGAAGCTTTCTTGGTGGAAAGAAGACGGAAATTTTAACTTTCTCGTTCTGGTCCTCGGAAACAGCTTATTAGATCCATATTGTGCTTGGTAAACACTTCACTGTACAGAGTAATCTAGGCGACCGTGACATGAAATAGCCACTAGAGCTCTCTCTAGTCGCAAGCTGGAAACATGAAGCTGGAAGAAATTCTAGCATATTATATGTGCGTCCTTACCTCTGATCCACAAATGCGTTGAGCGTTGGCTTTTCTAGTGAAACGATCGTCTGTAGTTTGTTTATATGCAACTTAAAACTGGCTATTGCCTCAGAAATCACAAAGAACTGCCAAAACTGGTTGGAAGCTAACAAATAACAACAAACAACATTAGAGTAGGCCATTAATAATGAAATGAAAGCCTGGCACCATCAGAGGAATCGGAATAGTAATGGATCTACATTTAGACAATGCTTACTCTATCGAATTTTGACGTTGAATAACTCGCATCATGTTGGCTGAAAAAATATATCACTGATCAGTTGAAAACAAATGAAATCGTGCAATGTGCACAATAGCACTCCTCTTAAGATCGATATGCATTCCCGTTGTTACCGGCTTATTATGAATGCAAATCTTGTATACTGCTTTGCTTCCCGTTCTCGTTTCCGTTTTGGCTAACGTTCTCGGGTCATTGTAAACTAGCCTTAACGTGAATTACGTTTAGCGGTAGGATTTCGTGTACTAGAATGTGCATGGTGCCGTCTATTGCATATGTCTGCTGGAAAGAACTGCAATCATGTATCGGAAATAATGGAAGTAGCTTAAATAGGTAATTATTATTTGTTTATGCAAACAGACTTACTGCTAGTGTTTTTAAACACACAAGCCATGTGTGGGCAATGTTTAGGACGAATCATCTGGGGAATTTAATGTCGTGTTGGCAAGTTGGCCATGGTAGTTTAGTGGTTAAAGCAGCCGCTTGATAAGCGGAGGATCCGTGGTTCAAATCCCGGCAATGGCATTGAATTTTTCAGTCCTGATTCCACTTTTTAAGCTTAAATAGGTTTTAGAGTAAGATTTTATATGGGAATATAGTATCAAATCTAAAAAGTCTGTTACGTATCATGGTGTTGTTCTATTTAAAGCCAGGTACGTAGTGCACAAAATATGCTACAAGAACAAATAGGAATACATAGGACCAGCAGTGATGGTGCGTAATTAGCTGGATCATATTCTCTTTCAAAGACCAGCCACACTAATTAAACTCAGACTTAATTTCGCACATGGGATGTCAGAAGCACTCTCCTTCATTCACTGTGGTAGTCTTTCATTAACCTGAAGTACCAACTATATGCTCTTAAATAGATTAAATTTCGAAACAGAGGGATTAATATCCATGATAATGGTGGCCAGTGCTGAGGATATTATTCGGAATTTCCATCTAATATATATAGTACTTTGGGCGCTTGAGCTTTCTCCATGACCATTTCATTCGTACAATGATTATAATGACAGGAAGATCACATGTTTTAATACAAATCTGGATTTAGTTGCTTTGAAGGACCGCAGACAATAATATTATTATTTGTTGATGTTTGTGGGTAATAAAGCAGCAAATCTGCTTAAGAAACAAAGAAGCTTGTGGGGTAAGAACATCGTCACTACAAGGATTAGGCAATTGCCCGTTCCAGCTTACAAACAGCGATCCAACGCTCGTCGTCCTCTTGCTGGTAGTGGCCGACTCTCCTCACTGATTCGGTTCATTTGCTCACTATATTTTTGTCTATGGTGCATTACTTCATCACATTAAGGTTCTATTTTTAGTATTATAATTTCATTTTAATCTTATCCAGTTTGGTGCAACCCTTTACTTGCCTAAAGCCTTTACATTATATATTTGTGTTCCTTCGTTGCAACCCAACTTCCACAGCCACATAATATTGTAATAAAACGGCAATTCCATCAATCCCACTCCTGACATCTGTATAACAAAATCAGTCCAACTGCTACTTCATTTTTCTCTATCTGAATGCACAGAAACACAGTTCTCTTCTACGTTAACACAGTGTACAGTATTTCGTGATATTACAATTCATAACGGTTTTCTTCTCTTAGACTTGACTCATTCCTTTCACTGCCTCTCAAGCACTAACTCCAACCACACAATCACTCAACACTCGTAAAAACTTCTTCACTTCGACGCGACATGTCTTTCATAGCTGTCTCGCACTCATTGATACACTGGCCGACTCAAAAACTGTCTAGCTGGACGCGCTCCGCAAGCTCTTACAACGGCGATGACGTAGCCAGATTTCTCTCGAACATCTAGAAACAAGCCGGCTGCCGACCCTTCTCTAATGCTCTGGAAAACCCTTTGTGTTGCCACTTGATTGTTGTTAGTCAAGTGTTTGCAACATGTGAGGCAACCCGGCCGAGACCGTCCTTTGTTGTGTTGCCGCTGCCGTGGGCCGGCGTCAAAATATTAAAGGACTTGGCCACGTAGCCCGTAGCTCAGTTTGGTATAGAATCCGATTATTGTGCGACGGGTTTCCGGTTCGATTCTCGGCTTAGGGGTGGGAATTTTTCTCTAGCCAGAATTATTCCCTACCCTCCCAGGGGTTGAAAGTACGAATGAGAGTGCGAATGTTTGTGTGATATAACGTACAAAACTCAGTGTATATGAGCCACCACCATCCTCGATAAGCAATATATTCCAAAGTGAAAGGTGCTCGATACAGTTATTCCAGTTACATTATGGGAGTTGTCATTAATTTGTAGAGTTTTATTTTTGTTTCTTTTTATGCTGGGTTTTGAGAATTCTCTTTATATTTCCGCAAACTGCTGACATTTATTTATTTTAGAACCAAATTCCCTTTCTGCATTAGAGATGAAATCACTTCCTAAATACATGAACTTCATACTTGTTCTAGACTTTAACCCTCTGGAACAATTTTATATTAATCTATATTTTTGCCTTTAAATGCCATAATCTTTTTATCTATATCCTAAAATCACATAATTTGTCTATTTCCTCAAATGAGATGTAAAACAACTGATGCCACAAAGGTTAAACAAGTACAGCATTTTAAGTACAGCCAAAACCGGTTACAATGACGTCGAAGGAACCTACGGTTTGCGGTCGTTATAGCCGATAGTTGCACAAACCGCAAACAGGATTTGTTTTCAGACTCAACATAAGTTCGAGAGTAAGCGTTACAGAGGTATGATTAAACGTGTCGAATTGCTGGAAGTTGCGCAGTGGCTTGTGGTCTGGGTCACTTTTGTATTTATAAGACCATAGGGGTGTCAGGTAAATAACTCTAAAAAACGCAGAACTACGTGCTTAAATGCAGTGTCACTCGCATCATCAGCAGTGTCTTGTTTATTTACAGGAAAGAAACAGAGACGTTATCCCCCCCCCGTCGGTTTGTACGATGCCACTCGAGCAGGTCCTAACATGGTTATTCGCAATGTGTAAGAATACCTCTGTACATTTCTATATGTAAGAAACAAAACTGAGCGTTGAACGTTATAGCCGATATATTCCTTCGAAAATGAAATAAAAGATACGTCGTTCTATACGATGTCGCACTAAGCGATTGTTTTAAATTTAGCATTTATATAGGGTTTAGACGGAACCGCTAGATTTCGCTGTTACAACCAATACGCATTAAAGGCGATGTCGCTACAACTGGTTTTGACTGTATTTATGATGGAATGTGTCACTTTGTTGTAATGAAGATTTAAATCACAACATAAATGCATTTTAAAGTGTATGAGACAGTAGTAAGAACATAAAAAAGCTACAGGAGGAAACAAACGAACAACGGCTTCCTATTTGAGAAAAGCATAAGTAGGTATGTGCAAATTCAAACCGATAGCAGGAAGTGGGTAAAGTGGGTAAATTCACAAGAAAGCTAATGCGACATAAATTGTATGCTTTAACCGGATCTACATTGTGTACCTAGATTTTCTCCGTCTCTTCGGTTTACCAGTTATGCGAAAGTTATTCACAACTAGCTGAAATACGCGGCGTTGTCCATGGTTTAACGAATTATCCCTATAATTTTTAGACCTACGTTGCACGTGCCCAACAGCTTTGTGTTTCCCTGGGAGACCTTTAAAAACATATTACTTAATACGCTAAGACAAGGAGTTAAAATTTTAGGATGCTATAAAGAACAAAAAATGAACAAAATAAATAAACAAATAAAAGCACGGGAAAGACACTATGCAAAGGCACTTTAAACAATCACAAATACTATAGGAAGAAAAGCGAGTAGAGAAAGCCGTGTGAATGTAATATATTGCATTTCTGTTTCAATCATATACAAAATTGTACGAGTTGTTTCTAGAAGAGAGGGCAGAAAAGGAAGTGTGATTGTGTTTCATAAAAGAAAAGTGAGTAAAGAAAACAATGAGAATCTAATACGTTGCGCTTGTATTTCAGACATATAGCAAATTGTATGAATTATTTGTAGAGGAGTGAGTAGAAAAGGACATGCGAATGGGTAACGTAAAAAAGTGGGTAGAGAAAACCATGTGAATGTAATACGTTACATAATAAATGGATAGCATAAAAGTCTGCTTAAAAAAACACTTAAATGCGCCAATTTTGATGATGAACGATGAACCGGTATTGCAGTTTATCTATTTCATACATTTTTATATGTACAGCTTTCTTAAAACAGGCTGAACGTAAATACCAGGTTTAGTATTCAAGCAAGTTTTCGTAATTGAGATACGTTGTTCTCACTCTCTCTCTCTCTCATACTCTCACACACTCTTGCTCACACACACACACACACACACACACACACACACACACACACACACACACACACACACACACACACACCCATTTTATAAAAATGCTTGTTTTGGATTCCGGGAGTCTCAGAACGTGTATTTTTGGTGAAATCTTATTTCGAAATTTTAGGTGGAGTATATAACATCCTCTACTTACTGTAGTTAGGTAGTAGAGAGAGTAAAATTATTCATTTATAAGCTTTCTCCACGTACAAAACAGGTGTGAAGCTCGCAGACTACAGCATGGATTCTAGTCAACAATGGAAAAATAACCATGAATTTAATAGGTTTAACATTGTCTGGATAAACCTTTTAACTCGATTTTCTTTCTTTTTCAGGTGAGTACCACATTGATGAACCTATATACCTGCAGCTCAAAGGTAATGTTTAGTACATTGCATTGCACATTTGGTCAGTATTTTTATATTTTGCTTACACACACACACACACACACACACACACACACACACACACACACACACACACACACACACACACACATACGCGTGCACCTTTTTGTTTAACATAAACAACTTCTGCATCATAGCACTTAAGCAATCAGTTGTTAAAAGCAACACCTCACCTAGGCATGAAGCAGTAGTCGGTAGATTTACCATTCTATAGTGCATATAGATCATGAATGTATGTATAACATTAAACATTAGGTAGGCTGGTTTTATGCCGAAAATAATTGAGCAACATTCGTATAATAATGGATAGTAACTAACCAGAATGAAATACGTCGTTACAATTATAGATAAACCAAAATCACATAGACTGAGGTACGTTTTAGAGGTATTTGAAGCGGAGTTCCAGTAGACTGAAGGTACATTATTTAGAAATGAGCTTCCTGAATCGATATACATATTTTCCGACCCGCCCACTGTCATGTTAAATAAACATGGGGTGCAGTTTATGTGGCATATATGTGAAATTAGTGCATTTTCCCTGGTACACTCAGAAAGGAGTTTGTCAGTCGAATGTAGATGTCAGAGAATTGAGGGTAAATCGTTATTCAAAAGACCTTAGGCATTTTTAATGGCGTTAAAAGCTTTATGCAAATGAATTGGTTGGAAGCTGATTGATTAATTGCAGTTATAAATAATATTTAAATTTTGTCAACTCACGATACGATTTTGGTTCGTATGACCGGTTCGAGAGATACCATAATCGCAGCTGTCGGTTACCTGCTCTTCCATTTGCTTTCATCTTTTTATTTATTTTCTTGTTTAGGCTCAGATAAATTATAAAAACATTAGATCAAAATGTATAGTGTAGATAAAATTGTATAGTTTAGTGAAGTTTTTTAAATTGAAAATTCCAGTGATGTCTGAAATCGATTATACTCGATATGGGTACACAAATATATTAAGTTGGAGAAGGGAAGCACTCTGTTACGCTGATATTGGCAGAACGTTGTTCGAATTAAACTTCTAAGAAGTTTCCAATATACCGAAATGACTGAAGACAAATATTGCATGACAAATATGTGGTTTAATTATAAAAAAGTCACTAAATACAAATGCAATTTCACAGATAATGAATATCACACATGTGAAACAGTACATCTTTCTGAAAAATTACATTTTACTTTTTGCTCCATTTATATACGGCCTTTAATATCCCGGCGGATTTTTACATTTTAAGCAATTATTGTTCTTAGGCAGTGATTTCACTAGTTTACAGTTGTGTCAATCTTTGGGCTGGTATTGTCTTATCTTATCTGATACGGTAGGGTATTCCGGCACATCAGCCGATAGTATATTGTGCGTTAAACGTCGAGAGGAAGGATGATATAAGAGTACCCTTAAGGTGGCCAGCACGCATCACAGGCGGAACTACTACCGGGTGCCTAAAATATACAGGCAGTTCTTCAGCCCGAAGGAGTTCCAGGTTGGCACAGAGAGCGCACCACCAGCCAGACCTGGCTGATCAATCAATCACTCCGGTGAGCAGCTTGCCTAAGACAGCATCTCCCCTCAGCCAAACACCGTATTTCCAGAGTGCAAGCTCCACTGCAGCGCATCCTACCGGAGTCCCAACTGATTCTTACTACCTGGATAGATCGGGTAGAGAGAGGACGAAATGAATGAAAGTGATTCGGGGGATGTAAGGTAAATATCCTTCCCAACATTCACCTGAGTGACACGGGGAAAAAACCCAAGGTCAGGAAGGTTGGCCACGGAAATTGAACCCGCGACCTACCGAATGCGGGCCACAGACGTTATCGCCTGAGCCATCCCACTCGGTTGGGGCTGGTATTCTTTTTTTGTGATTACATTAAATACACGCGCGCACGCTCTCATTCATACTCCTAGACTTAAGAGAGGATAGGGAATAATCCAAATATACAAACATTTCTAGTCAGGAACCGAACCCGTGGCCTCTATATGTGAAGCCTAGCAGCTGAATACTAGATCGTAGAGCCAGTCAACAACTCGTTTCTATTTTAGAAAACGAATATGCGAATATAAGATATACCCTGCAACAGTACCTGTAGTGAACTGCTATAACTTTTCTTTTTTAACCTTTTGGAAGTAATTTTGAAATTAAGGTTTCCTCTTGACCAAAACCTACAATAATAGCAAGTATTGAAACTATTTATCTAGAATGTAATGTAAGTTTTGATAGAGACAGAGATATTGAACATAAATTGAAACAAATTTCAATCAATATGTGGGACAATAAACAGAGCTCTGCAAAATAAAACTAGAAAATATACAAAGCTAAAATTTTGTAAGACTATGGCTGTACCATTATTAACGTTCGGAAGTGAATCCTGGATACGAGAGAGAGAGAGAGGGGGAGAGAGAGAGGGGGAGAGAGAGGTGGAGAGAGAGATTGAAGTAAGATTCAATCAGTAGAAATGAGGTTTTTACGAGGTATAAAGGGCTATGCAAGGCTGGATCGAATTCGAAATGAAGATATACGAGAAGAGTTATACATATACAGGGTGGAAATGAAATAATCTGCCAGACTGAAGGAGGTGAGAGAGTAGATGTAAACTAACAAACAATTCCAATAACTTTTTTAATTAGATGCACCGTTAAATTGATAATCGCGTGTGAAGGTGGGAGTGGGTGGCAACGTGGTGCAACCTATTGATCAGATACTCAGCTTCTATCGGCGGATAAATGAACTATTCTAATGCTCTATAAAAACCATTTAAGTAACGTTAGCCATGTATTGAATTCAGATGTTTTATCCCACTGCGCCAGACACCAGAAAATTACGTGAAAAAGTAAGGTTATGGCTTATTGTCCCGTATGAAAACATTACCTCAAATCGTACATTTCCACGTAATTACAAATATTTTATTTGGTAGTATTAAAGGTCTGAATATCCGGCCTGTTATATTTGAGGGGCTTATGCCATGATGAGATAACGACCTCACTTGGAATCGGATTCTTCTTTTAAACGCCGCGCAAAATTGTTTACTAACTTCCGACACTAGTTGCAGTATTACATCCAGTAGGAAGTCACAAATATGATAGAAACATCAAAAAATAAACTTTAAATATGCTCTAATTGATCAGAAATACATAAATTCACTTGAAATGAAACGAATCCACGCTAAGTCCATGTCTACTTACTGCGCGTGCACGCTGAGCAAACGCGAGTTGCCTTATTCACTTTACTTACTGAATGGTAGGAACCTAACACGATATTGATGTTCACAATAAATAATAAGGTAGTTTGTTTCTAACACTTACACACGTGGTGAACACATGCAGTTTTCATATCGTCTGTAAGATGTATGTATGAAGCCTTGGTACAGAGGCTGGCAGCTAATGGCTGAAGATAAAATTTTACTGTACAAAAAAATGCAGATCTTACATTATATATATATAAAGTAGATATAAATTGTGTGTTTTAGCAAGATCTGCATTTTTGTACAGTAAGATTTTGTTTCTCTCTTATGGTTTACCAGTTATGCAAAAAGTCATCCACAGTAAACAGGACTACATGGACTATAGCCAGAAAATTCAAAATTTACATTTAGTAAATTAATCAAAATCGTTAGAGCCGTTTTCAAGAAAATCATATTTTTTGAAAAATTGTCCAGGTAACGGATATTTTAGGGTGGAGGAATTTTCTTCAAAAATCTTCGTGTCGCATCCTTAAAAGACATTAAAATTAAATGCCAAATTTGGTTTTTACCCGACTTTTCGTTTTTGAGTTATGCTGCCCACAGACACACTGACAAACACACACACACACACACACACACACACACACACACACACACACACACACACACACGGACCTTTTTCTAAAAATACCTTTTATGGATTCAGGGGGCGTCAACACATTTATTTGTGGTGAAATTTCGACATCGAATTTTGGGTAGAATACAATACTTAGTATACGTAGTAGAAAAAGTAAAAATAGAAGAGAGTAAAGAAGATTGGAGGGCCCATTTGAGTCACATGAAGAATGAAAGAATTCCAGTGATGATTAATAATTGTCAGCCTCAAGGAGCAAGAGATGTCGGACTTCCGAGAAAAAGATGGTCTTAACGCTGCAATTGCCTGCTATAGCTAAGTAGTAGAAAAAGTTAAAATTATTTAAGCGATATTGTTTCGGGTAACCAAACTAATAAATATGTGGTTTAAGTTAGTATAACAAAACATGCAGTTTTTAGCAAAGACTATAGGAAAACATGTAAAAGAATGTTATTCCCTATTAACAGATATAGGAATCTTAAGCAGTTACTTGTAGGCTATCTACACTCAAACCATTATCATTATAAAGCGCTTAAGCAACAGAGACAACGGGTCACCGACATAGGGGAAAGCCGATCTGAGTCCTGACTGCAAACGCTAAAATACTGTACAAGGTATGGGGGCTGGTTTGTTATCCACTATATCCCTGTCTGTATTCTAGTAACAGTTCAACGTTATTGCCAAATCGTGGTTTTAATGCTTAGACATTCCTATGCCTGCATATTACAGTCCACAATAATCAGCATACTTCCCATGTCTTCCTGCTCCTATCTAGTTATCCTCCGTCGAATCTGGCTTCTTTAGACATAGTTTGCGTTGCAGTTCCTGCCATAGCAGTTCTTGTGCGATCGAAGTCCCTAAATATGGCCACAGTGTTTTTTTTCCAATGTTTACACTCAAATGATCCAGTATACTCACTATGCCTATGTTTCCTATATTAAATGTAATGACAGCATGATGAATTAAGCTAAAACTCAGTTTTCTAGTGTCGGTTCTAATATTACTTCTTTTTCTAAAGTAATATGTGTACTAGTAAACAGTATTGGACGGACGTTCAGAAGGACTACGCACGTGTTTCATCAAGAATGGGAAGTTTTTTTTTTTTTTTTTTTTTTTTTTTTTTTTTTTTTTTTTTTTTGTATTTTGCATAATAAAAAACAATTTTGTTTAACTTGTGATTATTCATTCATATATCTCATTTCAATATCAGACGCCATTTTAACGCAAACATATCAAGAATATGGCAAGATCGTTATATCAGTATGTTCATATATTTTCTTAATACATATGGTAATAATTATTATTTATTTACTTTTATACAGTCATTATCATCACGCTGTGCATTAATATTTGTAGGTTGAAAAAAGTCATACTACTCGTGCTATCATATTTTTCAACATTATAATTAATTTTATTGTCATATAGAACACACCCGACAACAAGGAGTTAAGGAATTGAAATCCCAGTTCTCCAACAGACTCAATAAAAATAAGCCATCACAAACTTCCGACACCATTCAAACATCTGTTAGTGCAAGTTACCGCATTTCAGAATTCAATCATATGGAAAGCGGATCCAGTCTACATTAACATATATGTATTTAGTTTATGTTTTACGTCTAAGTTGTTCGACTTTGAAACCCGATAGAAATAAATTGGTAATGAGAAAACATGGCCGTCGATCTAGAACTAAATTATTTAAAATATCTGCACAAATGGGGCTCATTTTTACTATTACAATGTGTCGTATATTTGTACCGGCAAGTAACGATATAATGTGCAGCTTTGACTTGAACATCCTGTGTCGTTCCGCAATGTGGTGTGGGAGCAGCTGCTACCCTCCCTCTCTTTTCCTTATTGACACGTCTGGTATATGACTAGCGCACTAGTACCTTTGACAATGCCCATTAAAATACTTCAAATTGGTCCAACAAACAAAATAACAGTAAAAATAAGCAGCACATTTAAACTATTGGTTATTGGAAAAACAAAAAACAAAAAATCATTACCAGAATCATGATTTAGTCTCCCCTTAAAATATAGCGGCTGGTTTTGTTATAAAATAAAATAGTCGAAGCCGGTTAACGCTGAGATGTTGAAAATATGTCATCAAATCTGAATGTCAAAGACGTCAAAAACAAAATAGTAGTAAATTATTCAGTATAATTTAATCTTTCCGTTTCTAGCAACAATATGACCAGTCAGCAGAGAATAGAATTAGGTTCAGACGGCGGAAACTGCTGCATGCAAATGAGCTTGAAATCACAGCCACTGTGATCAGCTAGGGTTTGTTCAACGGCGGCACGACATGCTGCGATATTCAAACTTTTTACGCTTCCCAAGTTTCGATATCTTTCTAGCAAGATCAGCGTCAGTCCAAGGTCAACTTGCCTTCTCTTTTATGCAAACCTGCAATCAAGTTATGAAATATTTATAAAGCCTAACATCCTGTGAATGATAACGCTATACAGGTAAATGACTTCCTTACTTTAAGCTTAACTTTGTGCTGTGTAGAGGCTTCATATTACCACAAGGAAAACTTGGAGAGGTCTTTATTCCTTCGAGTTTACTTCACACACTAGGAAAAGAACCTTCCTTTTCATGAAAAACAAATCTTGTTTTATACGCAAGACCCTATTGTAAGTCACAATTTTAACTCGTAGCTTTCTAAATGGATACAGAGTTTAAGCTTCCCCTTTCTTATTCGAAAAATTAATAATATATTAATAATATACAAACACGAAAGAGAAGTTCACATAGAGAAAGCAACGTGCTAGATGTATACAGTATCCAAAGAATTACTGCACCATTTAGAAAGAATTATAAACCCAAAATCTTTAATGAATTTACAAGTTATCAAAAACCAGCGTGGAATATACGAGTAATTAATGATAAAGTGGTAAATAGAATTAAGAAATCTTCTTTTTCATTTCAGCAGCAGCTACCATAGCGTAATGTAGCTATACTCATATAAAATAAGTGCAAACCATGTATTCAGGTATCCGTCCAGCAGCAGACCTGATAGAGGTACACCGAGGTACACCGACATTCACTCGACAGACATTGGATAAGCCGAGGAACCCCCTTTATAAAAGTAAACTGTTTCAAGCCTAGCCGAGAATCGAAATCGGACCACCGTTGGTCTCCGTTCTTCTAACGAAGCTACTGGACCAGCTATTCATATTTGTAAATATTAATATTCCAGAATTTTATGCATAAAAGCTTAATTCTCAATCTAATTTCTATTAATAATGATAAGCATTTATCTTATAAAGCTTCAGCAAGGTATACTACGGTATTTGTAGGCTGAAACCACCTTCGATTGTTAATTTCTTACCGGTAGGCATTATGTACTACTTTATATACTCATTCGAAATAATATATCAACCATTTATCGTTTGAAATTTTACGATTTATAAGGCAGAAAAACTAAGCTGAACAACACTGAATATTCTAGAAATGGTTACGATTTCCCAGTGACAGAAAATGCAATGTGATGGAGAAGTTCAAGGCCTACGTACAGAAAATTAAAGGTACCTTTACGTTTTGTTGATCATTCCAAAATCTTTCGTGCATGTTTTAATAAAACTTGTTATAACCATGTTTTAGTTAACAAAGGAATAGTTGACTTGACTACAAAATGACATTTGGTATTTACTGTACTTCTGAGATCACGCGCATGAGCATTTACCATTGCAAAAATTGCATTGTCCATCTTCTCTTAGATCTGTTGCTATTTCTGTTGGTTTGTAGTTTAGCATTCTCTTTGGGAATATAATTTCCTGCAGGTTTAGGTGAGACAACCATTTTTTCCTCAGTTTAAAGCATGTTAGAATGCCTATTTAGTCTATCTGATCTCCTAACATTTTATTCAATGTGAAAATAACGCACCAACTACACATCTCGCACTTCAAATGTACCTATGTGTTAACCACTTATTCTTCCTTTTGAAAGTGCAGCTTCTGGTTGTATTTAACCGTTGACAGATACCAGACTTCACGTAGATACTTGAAAATCATAGCAATCTTCAGACCATAAATTAGTAATTTGTATAATGTGTATAATTTCATACTTCTAATACTTCGTTAGCTTTAATTTCATACTTTCCAATTTGTTATTCATGCAAATACTGTATCTAATCTGAACTATACAGTGAATTTCTCGTTCCTATCACATTTCCAGTTTCTGCAAAATGAACTACATTAAAATAAAAGTATCATATTCCTTTAACAATATGTACAGCCATTGAGAATATGAACATGCGCTTTCAAATGCTACAGCGCTTAATCAATCATTTTTTCCATGTCTGTACCATAGATCTTACCACTTAGGTTAGAGTTTCGGAAACGTCGCTTCTGGTTAAAATTCTTGGGCATCTCCTACAAAGTTCCTTAGTTTGCTGTCTGCTAAATATACATGAGCAGGTAGCGAAACTTGGACACTGATGGAACAGGTTAGCTGTAACTACACCAGAGGCTATCAGGGTCAGAAGGCAGAAGGAGCGAGCGGCAAGTCACAAATGCCACACATTTACAACACATGTATCTAGTACTCATAATACTCGTACCAATACCAGATGCTATTTGTGAAATACAGCGTTTATCGACCTACGTTCTTACTGGTCCGTTTCTTCTTTATCATATGCTTTTATGGTTGCAAAATTAGCATTACAGTACACTTAAGTATATTTTCTTAAAATCTCAAAAAGTAAATATCCTGCAATTTTCACTCACTGCATTACTAAAAGATGCACTATAGATCACATGATGTGACACGGGTAAGACTTAAATACTGCAATTCATGTATCTTATTATCCTTATGTGGACTGTTTCCCTTCAATAGATCCTTGATTATACCAAATTTGGCATATCCATTAGTACTTTACTACGTATAGTAAGTAGGGGAAGTACTGTATTCCACCCAAAAAGTCAATGTCGAGATTTCACCGAAAATATCTTTTGAGGCCCCCTGAACCCCCAAAAAATAATTTTTTAGGAAAAGGTCGGTGTGTGTGTTTACACGCGCGCCTATATATGTGTGTGTGTTTGTGTGTGTGTGTGTGTGTGTGTGTGTGTGTGTGTGTGTGTGTGTGTGTGTGTGTGTGTGTGTGTGTGTGTGTGTGTGTGTGTGTGTGTGTGTGTGTGTGTGTGTGTGTGTGTGTGTGTGTGTGTGTGTGTGTGTGTGTGTGTGTGTGTGTGTGTGTGTGTGTGTGTGTGTGTGTGTGTGTGTGTGTGTGTGTGTGTGTGTGTGTGTGTGTGTGTGTGTGTGTGTGTGTGTGTGTGTGTGTGTGTGTGTGTGTGTGTGTGTGTGTGTGTGTGTGTGTGTGTGTGTGTGTGGTTTTTTTTTTTTTTTTTTTTTTTTTTTTTTTTGCATGCCCCATTCCGTATGAATACTACATGCTTGAATTTATTTATTTACATACAAATTACATTTTATATATACATGTACATATTGTTGGTGATGTTCTATTTGAACATTTACATCTTTATTTACCTCTAATTTTTTATCTACCTTAGTCTAATTGAGTACTTCATAAATCTAGTACTTATCATATAGTGAAACGCAAATATTATTATACTCGTAACAGCAGTAGAGTATTGAACTGTGTTTGGACAATGATACTGATTGCAATTTTGGTAAGGAGTAGAAATTATATATATTTGAACTTAAGTCATTCTATTTCTGTGAATTGTATAGCATGTGTGTGTGTGTGTGTGTGTGTGTGTGTGTGTGTGTGTGTGTGTGTGTGTGTGTGTGTGTGTGTGTGTGTGTGTGTGTGTGTGTGTGTGTGTGTGTGTGTGTGTGTGTGTGTGTGTGTGTGTGTGTGTGTGTGTGTGTGTGTGTGTGTGTGTGTGTGTGTGTGTGTGTGTGTGTGTGTGTGTGTGTGTGTGTGTGTGTGTGTGTGTGTGTGTGTGTGTGTGTGTGTGTGTGTGTGTGTGTGTGTGTGTGTGTGTGTGTGTGTGTGTGTGTGTGTGTGTGTGTGTGTGTGTGTGTGTGTGTGTGTGTGTGTGTGTGTGTGTGTGTGTGTGTGTGTGTGTGTGTGTGTGTGTGTGTGTGTGTGTGTGTGTGTGTGTGTGTGTGTGTGTGTGTGTGTGTGTGTGTGTGTGTGTGTGTGTGTGTGTGTGTGTGTGTGTGTGTGTGTGTGTGTGTGTGTGTGTGTGTGTGTGTGTGTGTGTGTGTGTGTGTGTGTGTGTGTGTGTGTGTGTGTGTGTGTGTGTGTGTGTGTGTGTGTGTGTGTGTGTGTGTGTGTGTGTGTGTGTGTGTGTGTGTGTGTGTGTGTGTGTGTGTGTGTGTGTGTGTGTGTGTGTGTGTGTGTGTGTGTGTGTGTGTGTGTGTGTGTGTGTGTGTGTGTGTGTGTGTGTGTGTGTGTGTGTGTGTGTGTGTGTGTGTGTGTGTGTGTGTGTGTGTGTGTGTGTGTGTGTGTGTGTGTGTGTGTGTGTGTGTGTGTGTGTGTGTGTGTGTGTGTGTGTGTGTGTGTGTGTGTGTGTGTGTGTGTGTGTGTGTGTGTGTGTGTGTGTGTGTGTGTGTGTGTGTGTGTGTGTGTGTGTGTGTGTGTGTGTGTGTGTGTGTGTGTGTGTGTGTGTGTGTGTGTGTGTGTGTGTGTGTGTGTGTGTGTGTGTGTGTGTGTGTGTGTGTGTGTGTGTGTGTGTGTGTGTGTGTGTGTGTGTGTGTGTGTGTGTGTGTGTGTGTGTGTGTGTGTGTGTGTGTGTGTGTGTGTGTGTGTGTGTGTGTGTGTGTGTGTGTGTGTGTGTGTGTGTGTGTGTGTGTGTGTGTGTGTGTGTGTGTGTGTGTGTGTGTGTGTGTGTGTGTGTGTGTGTGTGTGTGTGTGTGTGTGTGTGTGTGTGTGTGTGTGTGTGTGTGTGTGTGTGTGTGTGTGTGTGTGTGTGTGTGTGTGTGTGTGTGTGTGTGTGTGTGTGTGTGTGTGTGTGTGTGTGTGTGTGTGTGTGTGTGTGTGTGTGTGTGTGTGTGTGTGTGTGTGTGTGTGTGTGTGTGTGTGTGTGTGTGTGTGTGTGTGTGTGTGTGTGTGTGTGTGTGTGTGTGTGTGTGTGAACAGTATAACTCAAAAACAAAAAGTCGGTTAAAAATCAAAGTTGGTATTTAAGTTTAATATCTTTCAAGGATGCGACACGAAGATTTTGAAGAAAATTCTTCTAATCTAAACTACTCTTTACATGGAAAATGTTTCGAAAATTTTTATTTTCTTGAAAATGGCTCAAACGATTATGATTAAACTAGCACATATTTGAGGTACCTTTATGGCAAACGAAATGTATATTTTGAATTTTCTGGCTATAGCCTATGTAATCTTCTTTACGCTGGATGACTTTTGCATAAGTAGTAAACCGTAAGGGATAGACCAAACGTTACTGTACAAAAATGTAGATCTTGCTAAAACACACAATTTATGACCAAATAAAGTTTTTTTTTTTTTTTTTGGCGGGGGGGGGGTAAACCAGCTCGGAGATATTCATTGTTATTTGTCTGAGTTTTGGAAAACCCAATAATTTCCACAAATGGAGCATCGTTATTAATTTTTTATATGTTAGCCGTGCAAAGAGAACAGAATGTTCAAAGTTTTGACTATCACTCAAAGTCTACTATATTCGCATATTCCCCTTGCACCTGCAAGAAAATGAGCAATAAGACTATTTCCATAAACATTTATCTCTATTAGCATTAAGAAATAGTGGAATAAGAGTTTGAAATAATAGCACAGGAGTAGAGAAAGTCATGTGAGTGCAACACGTGAGATTGTTTATGCACAAGTGCAACGATGCAGAACCCACTCAAATATTGTAACACCACGGGCACTCTAGAGTCTAGAACAGTTATCCCTCTCTCTCTCTCTCTCTCTCCGATCGGTGTCCAAATTTCGCGTCTGCATGTGAGTTTTCTTTTTTCCTCCTTTCTTTTTCTTGTATATTTGCACAACAGGCATTGCAATTGATTTTGCCTATCACACCTACATCGAACCCAAACAAGTGTGGTGCGCGAGAATGAAGTTCCAATTTATTACAGCCCTCATATTTTAAATCCAAAGAAGTGCAGCTGAACTGTGGAAGCGAAGCTTGAACTGGGCCCAAGAAGAAGTTTCTCCTGCTAAGACGCTTCCCTCCCCACACCCCCTACCAACAAAAGGCCAGCGTCCCGCACCACAATCGATAGCACCCAAACAATAGGCTCATTACCATGGCCCCTACCCAGCTCCATCTGACCTTTTTACAAGTGCCACGTTGGGGATGGTAATTTGGACTCGGTGAGTCTCGAACTGAAGGTACGCTCCCTGTCATGGTAAAGTATTGCTTCACTGAAATACCATTAGCTTTAAATGAAACGATCTGCAATTCATAATTTTACATGATTGTTAAAAATGCAGCATTGTAGTGAATAAATAAACTGATGTGTTCCCACTATCGTAAAAACTTTGACGCACTATTCTTACGAAATTTCATTTCTTGCCATCTTCGTATTAATCGAGGAGCGGTATTATAGATATGGTTTCCTTCACTGTACATTTCGTTTTAGGTACAAGTGGGAAACCAAATCCATAATCGGATTTTTAAAAGTCATGCGCTATATTATACTGGAGTTAAAATTGCACTGTTTACGACATCGCGATAAACAACTAGACACAACAACATTTTAAAAGAACTGATAAAAACAATTGGAAAATTGAAAGAAATAGTAACGGATTTCTCGGAAATGGCTGTTGCCACAAAAACGTCATTTGAAATAAGTTCTGTCTTTTGAGAGCTACATTGTGTTTGGTCATTTTACTTTCTCTACTACATATAGTAGGTAGGGAAAGTACTGTATTCCACTTCAAAATTCCATATCGAGATTTTACGGGAAATATATGTTTGGATCCAGGGGGTCTCAAAAGATATATATATATATATAATCTTTTGAGACCCCCTGGATCCAAACAAAAGCATTTTTAGAAAAAGATCCGTGTGGTTGTGGGGGGGGGGGGCGATGGTGTGTGTGTGTGGGGGGGGGGGGTGGGTGGGTGTGGGTGTGGGGGGGTGGGGGGGGTGTGGGTGTGAACAGCATACCTCAAAAACAAAAAGGCGGTTAAAAGCCTAAGTTGGTATTCAAATTTAGTATGCTTCAAGAATGTGACACGAAGATTTTGAAGAAAATCCTCCACCCTAAACTACCCTTTACATGGAAAATTTTGATTTTCTCGAAAATGACTAACGATTTTGATTAAAATGCCATATGTTTAAGATATTTTTATGGCTAATGAAATGTATGTTTTGAATTTTCTGGCTATAGCCTATGTAGTACTATTTACTCTTGATGACATTTGCATAGCTAGTAAAGCGTAAGAGATAGACCAATTTTTAGTGTCTAAAATGCAGATCTCGTTAAAACACACAGTTTATGTCAAAATTCATTTTTTGTGGAGTCAACCTGCGGAAATATCCTTGTTATTTGTGTGAGTTTTGCAATAGTTATACTTTTCTGAAATGGAAGTCGTTATTCACTTTTTTATACCTTAGCTGTGTGGAGAGAAGGGAATGTGAAAGCCTTCAGATAGCGACCAGCTTTAAAAGATTTGAATATCGCTCAAAGACTACTGTAGGTCAATGCAAGGGATTTGATTTTGACGATACTGCTATGAGACATTAGTGATTATGCTTATTACTTGGTCACATATATGCGTAATTCTTGTTCGCCTAATTTTACAAGATACATATGTGGAAATATTAGTAAGAAGACTTTTATATCCAGGAATAATTAATTACGTTTTATTGCTACGTATACATTGTAATGATTTCGAAATGGCGGTATTTACGTTGACAACATATTTCTAATCTTATTTTTATGAAAGAATATGCGTAATTGTGATTGAAAGGCAACAAAGCAGGGGATTAATTCTTGACCCTACAAGCCGGTTTTAAAAAATGTAGGTTGATAAGAAAATGTGCCTTGCATTCCTTATTTAAAAGACAAATACAAAATTTCAAATTGTGAAGTGATTGATCTACACCGAGCGCCCGAGCGCATTACTCAGCCATGTTATGTCTATCTGAATAGGATGACTGTTTCTTAATGAACACAGCAAGGACAATGGAAATTGAGTTTAGCGGTAGCGTTGTGAACAAATTGCAGCAGCTAAAGGCATTTGTTCTCTTACAGTAAGTGCGACAACATCGTTTTGTTAAACAGTTTTAGCGATTGCGCGCCAATGTTCTAAGCTTCAAATTTACATGTGGTTGAGGTATGGACTATGGACTAATACATCTATGGCTGACGCAAAATTTAATGGTGGGTAGCTCAACACAGTATCTGATCATAGGCTTGCCATGCCTTGCGGTGTTGTATAGTTAAACATGCTGTGAAATCACGCTGTACTGCCGCTGATATACATATCGTTTTCACCTACAAAATTTATTTGTACAACAAGAAAGAGAATAGTAATTGTCAGATATGAGCTGCCATTAAGTGTTGCGTCTGCCATGGTAAACAAATGTGAAATTCATTAGTCAGCGGATTACGAAGCAAATGGTGTGAGGGTCTGTCCCGTTTACTAGGAGGAGGAGCAGTAGGAGGAGGAAGAGGAGAATCATGGATTCTTATCTAGTCCAGCAATAGGTTTATGGAAAAACGGAAAGGAAACATAAATAGTTTCCGCCATCCTTGAGTGGAGAGTTAAGGACATGTTGGGCGCTATGGTAGGCATGGATGACATGGAAGGGATAGGCGGATTTCAACTCAGAACAAAATGCTAATATCTGAGAAGACCGTTAAAATGGGAGGTGTGTATGCAAGGCTGAACGCAGTGATTTGGTGTTCGTGCTTTATTTGTATACCAACTATTTTATACCACTTTTTACTTAATGTGCAGCACTATTTTCTCGTAACGAGATTGTTCGTTTTTTCGTTGTTTTTGGACTTGGTTTATTATTCTGTGTGTTATAAAAAACATGTGGTCTGTTGGACTCGTGCAAATTATAGGAACTATGATGTCTACTTTAGTTTAAATAAATGTACTCAATCATCCATCCATTCATCCTAAGTCACGTGATGATTGTTCTGTGCATATCACAGTATCTTTTTAAATGTATGTAAAATATAATCGGCAGATAATAAATATTCTTGTTACATTCTGAGAGAGACGATATTAATTATTCATTAGCACGTACTATAAAACAAACCTGAAAAGGCTTTCTGTGTATTTTCAAGATCGGTGGCGCGATACAAGATTTTTAAGTGATCCTGGTAATTTTCTCTTGTTTTTTGGAAATTAGGAATTCATGACTCTTTTGGGTGCAAGGTACACAACCGAGAAGTTATAATACGCGACTTGTGAGAAAGAACCACATGGTTGTTACTAATTTTAGAATGCCAAGATACTGAATGCAACATTCTCTTTTGAATACTTTTGCTAATGAGTAGCCATTAAGTACACAAAGGATGCTAGTTCTATCAGTTAACTAACTAAAGATCTGTCAATAAAGAGTTGAATTGTCTTTTTAGAAGCAATGACTTTCTCTACTATGTACAGCAGAGGTAGAGGTGTAGCGCGTACAGAGGGGATTCCACACTGCGCCTGTGCAAGCTATTGTATGTCAGACCCCTAGGAGGAAGGGATGGAATGAGGGAACCCGAGCGAGCAGCGAGCTGGAGATTCATCTCCACACAAGCGTTCGTCAAGTAGCCACCAGCTGTTGAGTTTCGAAAGCGGTTAACCCCGGCTGCCCTGGCAGTCACTCATTCATTGAGAAAACAGTGACAGTACACAAATCTCTCAAACGGCAGCGCTAACTCGATCATCGCCAACACTTCCAACCCTGAAATACTGGATTGAAGGGAAGGTGAAATGAAATGGAAGGACCGGGAATTCGGGGGATGTTATTATTCTTCCCAACATTCGACTTGCGACCCGGGGAAACCTCCGAAAAAACCCATGGCTCAGGAAGTTCGGCCAGGGAATCAAACACACGACTGCAAGCCATCTCACTGTTACCTACAGTAAGCAGGGAAGTATTGTTCGTGTGTCCCCGTCTGTCAACAGTCCTATAACTCAAAAACAAAAAGTTGTTGGTATTTAACTTCAGCATCTTCCAAGCTTGCAGACACGAAGATTTTCAGGAACCCCCACACCCACCCCAGATTACCCTTTAAATGGATATCTTTTTGAAAATTTTGAATTTATAAAAAATAGCTCTATTTTGATTAATTCCACATTTTAAGATATTTCTATGACAAATAAAATGTACATATACCGAATTTTCTGGGAATGTCTTCAGAAATCCTCTTCATTCTGAATTACTTTTGCATAACTGCTAAACCTTAAGAGATAGGCAGAATATTAGTACATAAAAATGTATATCCCGTTAAAACGCACGATTCAGTGAACAAACGATCCTCTTAACAGCTTTTTATAAATTGAGCAGCGAGAATCGCTGCTTAAAAATCACTATCGATATCACGTATCGACAAATAATGGTATCGTCCCATCACAAGAATGTAATAAACCTTTTCAATTACATTCATTCTGTGATAAGTTAGTGTTAATTACAAAGGAAGATTTACTCCCGAATTGAAAAACTATGACGGAGAACAAAGTGAAGAACTTGCTTTCTACACCTACCTTTAAACTTCGTAGGAAGATAGTTTGGTTATGCGGTCTGAAACTTCGTCTAAATCTCTTCTGTTGGCCGTGTTTGTTGCTTGGGAAGGATAAATCTCCTTGGAACACTAAACATCGGGGTTATTCATGTATAATGTGTATAATTTGTATGTTTCATGTTGATTGCCTTGACGAAACTTTTAGGATACGTCACTGATGCGATCAGATCCTTTTGCACTTTGTTTTATTAAAATAAAAGCCTTTGTAAGACGGAAACCTATGAAGACGTAACAAATACGCGTTCCATTTTAGGTAGGTTTTACTGTGCTTCTTTTCATATGCGATATTCTACTCCAGCACGGTAGTATGTTCATTTTAACAACTCGATTAAAACAATTCGTAAAAGTCTATTTCAATGCTAGCACCATCCATGAATGAGGCGACGGTGCATGAAAAAGTGAAAAATGATAGCTTGTGGTTTTCGCTTCAATAAACACATTCAGGTGTTAGCCCTCGAAACCTATCTGAACCTGATCTGCGCAAACATATGTCAATAGATATTGTGTGCTTAAATGCCACAGCCGAGTAATATGCTGGTTCATTTCAGTCTTTGTTTCTCAGATTTCATTTTCAATTTTTGCATTCATTAAAATTCTCTGATGAAAAATAAACATTTATTTCTCTACAAAATTCATGTTAATTGACATAAAGATATTGTAAGCATATGTTTTAATCAAAATCCTTAGAGCCATTTTGAAGAAAATGATTCTCGAAAATCTTCGCATCGCATCCCTGAAAGATGCTGAATTTAAATACCAAGTTTGGTATTTGGTCAACTTTTCGTGTGTGGGTTACGCTGCTTACAAACGTACACAGGCAGGGCAGGCAGCCCAGGCAGGCCAGGCAGGCCGGGCAGGGTAGGCCGGGCAGGGCAGGGCAGGGCAGGCAGGGCAGGCCAGGCAGGGCAGGCCTGGCAGGCCGGGCAGGGCAGGCCAGGCCGGGCCGGGCAGGGCAGTCATGGCAGGCCGGGCAGGCCGGGCAGGGCAGTCATGGCAGGCCGGGCAGGCCGGGTAGGCCATGCAGGCCGGGCAGGCAGGGCAGGCCGGGCAGGGCAGATCGGGCAGGCAGGCCAGGCAGGGCAGGCCGGGCAGGGCAGGCCAGGCCAGGCAGGGCAGGCCAGGCAGGGCAGGTCGGGCAGGCCGGGTAGGCCGGGTAGGCCGGGTAGGCCGGGTAGGCTGGCCAGGCAGGGCAGAGCAGGGCAGACCAGGCAGGGCAGGCCAGGCAGGGCAGGTCGGGCAGGCTAGGCAGGGCAGGGCAGGGGCAGGGACAGGGATAGGGACAGCGACAGGGACAGGGACAGGGACAGGGACAGGGACAGGGACAGACGCGCGCGCCCGAATTTTTTTCTAAAAATGCTTTCTATTAGAATCAGAAAATCCCAAAAAGGTATTTTCGTGTAAACTCGAAATCGAATACTTCCCCTACTTACTGCACGTAGTAGAGAAAGTAAAAATTCATTCATTAAGTATTGAATTCCACCCAAAAATTTGATAACGAGATTTCCCCGAAAATACATATTTTGGGCCCCTGATTCTAAAAGAGCATTTTCAGAAAAATATGTGTGTGTCCGTTTGTCCTTGAGTCCATCCGTAACTCAAGGTCATAATATAGCAACCAGATTTAAAAGATCTGACTATCGCTTAAAACTTAATGTCTTCCCATATTCCCCTCGCACGTACAAGGTAATAATAGGTTAATTGCTGCAAATTTTTGTCTCGTTTAACATACAGTAGATAAAAGATTAAGGGTTTGTAAGAATGGTTTGCAGAAGAGTAGAGAGTGAGTGCATGTGATTGCAAGACATAAGCTTTTGCTTATTCTGAGCTGCTCAGAAGTGAGGAAGAGAAAAACTGATGGAGCAAATGTACTAAATTACAGAGACGTGTGGAAGTTTCAAATCAATTGAACGCTTTGTGTTGACGGTGAGCACCATACATGTTTGCCAACAGAAAATAATGGTATTGCTTTACTCCAAGCACATTAACTTGAAAGGGATTATTCCGCTCACATGACGAAAGTACACATACGATGAATATATTTCAACCAATCGCGCATTGATTTTAAGGTAATTATCGCATTAGACATGTGAATCATTAGCCAATAATTTCCTTCCTCAGCCATATGTTAAATATTAAAGTAAAAATGTATCTTGAACATTTAATGGAGTAATTTATTTTTAAGGTAAACCGTCTTATTCCAGATTGTTTGCATATTTTTTCTATTACTGTAGTAAAAATTCATCTTTGCCTTTGAGGTTAACCTGTGATTAGGCTTTAATGATGATGACGTTTATATATCTTCCTGAAATAATCACACGTGATTCATTCTCGATTTTCAATGACACAGTTGTTTCCGAACTACACATTCACAAATCTATTCGAGAATCTCAAGTATTTTTGTGATAGGCTACTTTTATGTGCTATAGTTTTTCAGTTTCCAGAAATCTTGTCCATACTTGTCTTCCCTTTTCTCTCGCGCGTATCTAGTTATATTTATTGAGTAAGAAAGACATGCTATGCTTGTCATAGGTGTTACTATTTTCACATGCTTTTAGCGCTATTTCCTCCCAAGGCATTATAAATGAGACATTTGATACTAAAAAGCAATCATGTCAAGTTTCATACCGTAAACAAACCTCTTACATAAAAATATCGTCCTGCGCTATAAAATGTTTAATATGCGCAAAACGTTGGCTACTTTCTTCAGCATTCAACATGCTATCAAATTCTGTTGTTCAAACTACCTATCTCACCTGATACCGCCGTTCCTGTGGCCTATAAAATGAAATTTATGTTGTAAATTCTCTTAAAATATTTATAAGATGTATTAATTGAATCCTGCCGAGAAATTTGTGGTCATGTAAAAACTATTGCATACAATAAGTGGGTAATTAGAGTATATGTTTAACTGAACAATAGCACAGCCAAAGAGAGAAACAAAATATTTGAGAATATATTAAAACGAATACTAACTACAAAAATAAGTTGTACAGGGAGGTTTAACTATTAAACTGAATTTAAAACAAACTGGTGTTTTATTTAGATACATTTCTTGATCTCTTATTTTTATTTACCTGGTATACGCTCTTCTTGCAAAAGCTAATTTTGGTTATTTTTTCCTCTTGACATAAATGTTTGCAGAAATAATTTTATTAAAAATTTCACTGTAGGTACAAGGAGGATGCAGAAGGTTTCAGCTAGAGTCAATATTTAAAAAGTAGGTCGCTAAATGTTGCTTATGAAATTCCTTACTCATTCCATCACTTTCTGAGGAACGACCGATTCATGATGCACTTGAGAAAATGACGAAATTCGTCAAAAAATTCAACCAATAACTATGAATATCTTGTAAATGACTGATGCTACAAATATTTATTCAAAATAAATAGAATTATGTTTTAAAGAAAATTGGATTTGCTGCATAGAAATGTTTGGCTGTCTCTTCGATTTACTAGTTCCATTAGATTATACCAAATTCATTCTGAATGAACAGAATTTCAGACTATTCGCATATAATTCAAAATGTACTTTTTATTAGCAATGTAAGTGTCTTAAGCATGTGGTATATTAATATAAATCTTTAGATTTATTTTTAGAAATCAAAATGTAACACTTTTCCATATATAAAGGGTTAGAGGTGGAGAACGAACTTTATCTATCTGGTTTTTGCTTCTCAGTTATGGTGTTTACAGACATAGTTAAGGACTTAAGATTCTTGGATTCAGGAGTCACCAATAAACTTGTTTTCGTTGAAATCTTGATATTGAATTTTGGGTGGAATGTGGTATTTTCACTGCCAACTACAAGTAAGTCCTAAAGAAAGAAAAACATGCATTTTGACATGCACTTTTTCTTTTAATCTGGCTTTAAAATTTATTGAGCAAGGTATGTGTTAATTGCACGCTTCCTTCTTGGTAAGCTGAGACCCTTGCGAGCGTTGGTAAAAGTGAATACATAAAGGAATAACTGAGTCTTGTGCACATGCGTGATGTTCGACGTCACAAAGGATTGCCATTGTGAGATGTTTATTGCCGCATGCAAAGTGCTAAGCGTACCTACAAGATGCACCGGCTCGGCGCGCTTTGAAGAGCAGCTCCGTTAATGGCTTCAAGGCACTTACCTTGATGTGTCGTGAGGCATAAGTCGAACTTCCAGCCAACTTTAACGTGACACAGACGCTGTTTGTATTTTTTTACCTGTTCAAGATATTTTAGAGGTTTAGAAGTGGCCTCAAATTCTCCACCACTGTTAGCTAGTACTACAAAAACAATAATACAACATGACATCCTTTGACCGTTACAGGTCTTCAGGCCTTTATAGACTTCTCATAAGATAGTACACTTGAGAGTAAAAAAAAATGGTCTATTTCCCTAGCAACAGTGCTTTCTATTCTATCTAACTGTATCCACCCAGCCCTTATCATGTCTCCCTATGACAGGCTTGAAATAACCCAAGACACCGACATGAACCACTATGCGACGCTATACTTAGTATGAAACCAACAAAGGTCAACATAAATCTTCTAAGTTAATGCTATTCTGAATGCTTTAAATATGTAAATACGGTTTACCTAACCTAATGTAACGCGATTAATGAAGACCTTGTATAAATGCAGAGGAAGGGGTGGGTGAGAAATGAGTTACCTGAAACGCTAAAGTACCCATATATCGAAGAGGATATAATCTCGTCATACTTGGCAATTTCATTCATCACTTTGGTTCATAAACGTCTACTACTAGGTATCAGCATAATAGTACCAATTGTAATATTTATAATGCAGATAAATTCTGTAAGCTACTTGCTAACCAAATGGGTCCAGTATTTTGCGTAGTGGCGAGGTAGAAAGATGACAGGCGATTTCTTGGCATTTGCTAAGTCATACCTTGAATTTTTTGGAAATGTCCTCAGAAGACCTCTTCCTTCTGGATGACCTTTGCATAAACGGTAATCAATGAGAGACAGACAAAAGCTTACTACATACAAATTATGGATCTCGTTAGAGCACACAATTTATGTAAAATACTTCTATTTTCTTTTGAATGAACCATTTCCGAGATTCTTTATTATTTCTTTGAATTTGCCAATACTCATAATGTTCTTAAATAGCAATATGTTATTGGGTTTTTATCTCCTTGCAAAGAGAATGGAATTTCAAAGGCATCGCATAGCAACCAGCTCTTAAAACATTTCACTATCGATTAAAGCCTACTGTATTCCCCTTTCACCTACAAGAAAATTAGCAATGATACTTTCTGAAAATGGTAAGTCGATTAAAATGCAGTATACCTACAGAGAAATCAGCATTTGCAAGAATAGTTTGTATAAAGGTGACTATAGCTCTACATATGTATATTTGCGAACAGAGTTGCTCCAAATTGAACTATATTAAAAGTCTGTAGGTATCGCATAAGTTACGTGACGATCACTTGGTGTATCTTCTAAGGCTATGCACTTCGACTTTATTGCCAAATATTGATAGACTTCTTAAACGTAAGCAGTGCCAAGTAGTCACTAATGAACAGATGTTTAGTGCATAAGTGCTGTTGTAAATCAAACGCAACGTACATATGACCAAACTGCCACTGCAACACAATGCACGGCGGAGTGGAAAAGTCCTGTATAGTAGAAATAGGTAAACCCAGCCTCCTCCCCCTCTTTCGCAAACGTTGGACATCGCTGGTATAAATGATCTCCAAGGGGATAGCTCTAATACAGTCTTCATTTCGTCGGACGAGTCTACTTTGAGGGGAAGTAGGAACTTATGGTTCATTTTAAAGGTTGATCTTTTGTGAAATTCTCTCTTGTCGTCCGTGCTCTTACCATCCAACCAAGAAATATTGTTTTTACAACCTGTTTTCTTGTAGTTGCACATAAAACTTTCCAAACCCTCACTTCATAGGCAAGCAATATACTTTTCTGCATACAAATATAGTTTGGAAACACAATCGTATTTCACATTAAAGGAAAAGCTCGGGTTTAAGGCATTTGTCATGCACGCATCTACTTCTCCGGAAACCAATATATCCTTTATCAAACCGGTGATTGTATTAAAAAACACAGCTTGAGGAAGTTTATTTGTATTTCTTGCAATTTGTTCTTCTTTGTTCCTTGTTTCAAAGCGACGGCAGTAGTAAGTAAAGCGGAAATGTCAAATTTCAACCTTACTATTGGTTTTCCTTCCACCACAGACTTTTTCCTCCCTTTCCATTTTCTTGTAGACGTTAGCTAATACGTTATTTACTTAGCTTTTCTTGTGTTCAAACAGATGAAATTACATTCTGCGCAACGTATCTCAGCAACTTACTTCAACAGCTTGTTTGCTGAAGAGAGCACGTTGTGCATAATTCCTTCCTCTGTCCCGATAAATAATGCACATACATGTATACGCATGTTGTTAATGAAATAAACAGGCTGTAGATAGCTCCCCCCCCCCCCAACTCCTTTTTGTTGTGGTCCAACTTCAGAGAACATTGCCCCCCTCCTGCCACGCGCTGAAAACAAACGCAAAGCGGAACTCATTATTACACGCCTTGCAGTTAGCTGCGCGACTCTGCTAACAGATGACGCTAATGTCGTCTGGAGATGAAATGTGAAGAAGCAGGGCGGGGCATGACAGCAGACTGCATTTTGGTGCTTGCCCCGCATCTGTTTAGCTTTCGAGTACCGTTGGTTCGACTCATTAAACACGCGTTAAATAACTGGTCCACCCAGTGTAAATCTCTTGCGGGTCAAAATTAAACTTCTGCCACTGAGTAAATGTAGAGCATGTGAAGGAATGTTCAGAGGTGGCACCTTTTGCTGTTATTGGACAGGCCGTTACTCTACACTTTCGTACTTCATCTCACAGCCCGTTACACGACACGCGTGTTTTGAATTCCTTTTCATGTCAACATATTTCTTCATTTTCCCATCTTTGTAGTTCATACTAATGGACCACAAAACAATACCCGCTACAGACAAATAATGAGGATTTTATTGCAGATGTAGAAGTCTATATGAATTATTGGTTTATAATTTATTGACATTCTTATACTAAAAAATAAGAACGATATTCGAATACCACCACATTCGACACCAGCGGCAACGACAGCAGACCATGCGCCCTCGAAGCCTCCGTCACGCACTCCAAGACCACCAAAAGCAACTGCATGCCAAACTCTTCGCAGGACTACAAAGAGCCTTGATCGGCCTTCCAAACCTCAACGAACTGCTAGTTCAGAACATCATGCAGCAACAAGTCCCTTGCAACCCACCGCCACTACAGCCACAACCATCGCCGCCGCCACCGCCACCGCCGCCGCCACCGCCGCCGCCGCCCCCGCCCCCGCCCCCGCCACCACCACCAACCCCACCACCACCACCATCGCCGCCGCCACCACCACCAACCCCACCAACCCCACCAACCTCCACCATCATGATCACCGCCACCACCCTCAACCACCAGTCACAAGCACCACCGCCACGAAGACACTACAATACCAGACAGTGCACTGACATTTGCAATTAAACAGATGACAGATGTACTACTTTCTCGTCTCTTGAACCTTTCCTTTTTGCTGTGAGCTTTGTTACTTCACTACGGGAATAGTGAAGGCCTTGTGTTATGACTATAGCCTAGCCCGCTTGCCTATAACCTCTTGCTTCTTTCCTTATGGAAGCAGCAAGCACAAAGAAATTACTCAAGAGGAGTATTTCTGCGGTATTCCCCAAATCCATGCCACTTGCTCTCTTGTGATCCTCATCTGTTTTTGTTTCCTGCCTCTTTCCCCTTGATCACCTTCCCCAGATAACTTTATCTTGCATAAGTAGAGTTGCTAGTTTCATGAGTTGTTGATCAACGTTTACATGAAGGCGGCATAAGCTTGTGAAATGGCGAACGTTTCGATTAATTAGGATTTGTATACGCCATAGTTTCGTATAATAGTGCAATAATTGTTCTCAAAGTTTCGCCAATCCTCCCTTTCTTGTATGTTTTGAATAAAACTGATATCGTGCTTCAGTTTGCCTTAGTTGGTTCTCGATCTACCCGGCATGAATAGTAGTCATGTTATTTTCGGCGTTTCAAGGCTTATAAGTTGATATGCGATGCACGCACCATTAAGTTTCAACCTCATGAATTGTCGTGGTTGTCAAATCTGGCTTCCGGAGTACACCAGCGAACTGTGTAACTATAAGAATGATAGACTGAAATCTCTTATGAATTGCCTTAATAATGAATTGTAGGTAAGTCGATTCTGGAATTGTACCGTGTGAAAATAAGATAGAACAGCATGAACACATTTTGTGGATCAACTCAATAGGAATAACACACCACATAATACACTCCAACAGGAATTCGGAATTTTAAACGACCTCGACGTAGATGGCAAGCTAACCTCTGGAGAGGGAACAAATCTGGAGACCCATCTTACAATGATGATGATTCAGTGAAGGTGATGCTTCGCTTAGTATCTTTCTGAACTACACCTCCAATAGGGTTTAAAGGTTAGTAGTACTTGGGTAGGGCTCTGCTTAAGCACGAGTATAACTACGTCCTTCTCTTCTTCCCTTTTCTTTTTGTTTTCCTCTCTATTTAGCTTACACCGCTTTTAACTGCATCGTCATATCGCAACGGCTTTGTTCGGAGACACCTCGTGAATCGGTGTGTGGTGAACATTAGCCTTCTAGGTCTCATCCCTGTACCAAACCATCTTGCTTCGCCACGTAGCATCAGAAGCCTTAGTGCTAGCCAACTGCCTGTACTTCTACACGTGCCGGGCAGATGGCATTAGGGTGCCGACCAGTCTATCTGCTTACATTACCTAGGAATTATCTTTTGTCTAATTAACTTGCACCGTACTTCGCACACATATGTGCATTAATCGCCTCCACAGTTCCTGATTGCAAAAATGTCTCATCAGCGGAAAGAGAATATTATTTTAACCTCGTTCTCCTAAAATG
This sequence comes from Tenodera sinensis, assembly GCA_030765045.1. Taxonomy (NCBI): domain Eukaryota; kingdom Metazoa; phylum Arthropoda; class Insecta; order Mantodea; family Mantidae; genus Tenodera; species Tenodera sinensis. The sequence goes on along the minus strand of CM060964.1, from coordinate 253,008,379 downwards.
CAGGAAAACGTGTCCACTATATATACTTGGATATACAGGGTGTCCCAAAGTTAGACCGGTAACCTTATTTTAAACACTTTAAGGAAAGTTTTTTGCTGCGGTGCTTCGTTTAAACGATAGACGAGTTAATGTCATAGATTACTGCCTGTTGTTGTAGTGTTTAACGCCCGCTTTTACTACTACGGCACCGCAGGCGGTGACACTGATGATACATGAAGATGGAGCACCGGTGGAATGAGATGGCGGGGGAAACCGGAGTACCCGGAGAAAACCCGCCCTGACACCGCTTCGTCCACCACGAATACCACATGCGGGTCCCTGGGATCGAACCCGGGCCGCCTAGGTGGTAGGCGAGCGCGCTAACCGCTCGGCCACGGCGCCGCCTAGATTACTGCCTCTCACCCAGTTTAAGTATTTACGGCAAAATCAACTATGCAAATCAGTATTACATTTATCTTAGTAAGGCACACAATCTTAATCCAAGAAACAAACACAAAATGCACAAACATCTCATTTTTTACAGATAATCACAGCTTTACTATTCAAAATTAGACCGACAAACTTTTAAACACGAGAAATGGCTGGTGTCTTTGTGAGAGCACGGTAGAATAGGGGACGCCGATGTACTCTTTGTGTTAATCGCAATGGGCGTGCGTTCTAATATTTACATTAACTCGTCTAGCGCTTAAACGAAGCACCGCAGCAAAAAACTTTCTTTAACAAAAATGATTTAAAATAATGCTGTCCATCTTCTCCCAAAGTTCGTTAGTCTAATTTTAGGACAGCCTATATAATACTTTATCATGGCATTCTCAAGATAAGCTTCCACTCCTTACCAACCTAGCCTAGTATAATAATAAGCGGATAAATGAACCTGTTACCTTCTTAGGGCATGAGAAATGCTGGGAACCAAATTTGAGTCGCGTTTTAGGCAGCGAGACACTGTATGAACGGTAATACGGCGTGCTAGGGTGCAATAGTTCTATCTGGCTCGAACGATAAATAGAGCGGAAGGAGCTATACTTATGAGATAGTTAAGGGTGTTTAAAGAAAATGATGAAGCTGTTCTTGCCCCAGCTAGCTGGTCGCTTTCTTAATGTATATACGAAAAAAAAAACTCTCAATTACTGAAATTCCTGTCTCGCAAATGCTTTTCAAACCGCTTCATCCAAAAAAGTAATAATAATAATAATAATAATAATAATAATAATAATAATAATAATAATAATAATAATAATAATAATAATAATAATAATAATAATAATAATAATAATAATAATAATAATAATAATAATAAATTAATTAATTAATTAATTAATTAATAATTAATAATAATTAATAATAAACAATGATGATGATAGTGATTATATATATAACATTGAGGTTGGTAAAACTGATATCTAATTTATATATATGTTTATGCAAGGGAAGGTTTCTTTGATGCTCTGTTACAGAAACTCCGCATTGTTGGTTTCCCAAATTTAAACTAAATAACTAGAACCGTGAACTACTTTTGGAAAATAGTCTCATCAGTATTCTGTCTAACGACAAGTTGACTTCTTTGTTTCAACTCGACGTTCAGCTATTTATATAAATTTAACTTCTTTCCTTGTCGTTCAACTGTTTTTACGTAGTGAAAGGGGTTTCTGCTTCCACGATTCCTCCACAGGTATCCCATGACGGGCATCCCCGTGCTTGGTTGTCCTTTCTCGTTCAGAATTTTTCAAAATGTTCTAGATCTCCATAATTCAAATAATCATGGTATTCTTACAAACCATATACTGATATCATAAAAGTGTAAAGTATATCCGTCACATGAAAGCCTATTTCAAGCGTGGTTTAGATGTGTGATATTGTAACGACCCGGAAAATACCAGGTGGGGCAATATTCGCCGAGGGTGCGAGCAGTGCTCGGGAAGGGGATGAAGGTTCCCATGGCAATAAAAACTCCAGGTAACGTTCTTGCCCATGTCTTTATTCTATTATACGGACCTACAACCTCAGCTTGTTACGTACCTGTCTGGTGAAGTGGTTTCTTATACACAAATTATAAAAAGAATCGCCATGACCACGAACAGTGCAGAGACGTCCCGATTCGTTTTAGAGCTGGTCTGCCCCATCAATTTGATCAGCTGAAATATACGGTGCGAGGCGATTTTCCCTTGGCTAGTTTTATTCGTATTTTTGTTTTGCTAAGAAGACTTTAGATAGCACTAATAACGGGTGGATTAACATTATAACTTTGCAGAATAGCTCTCAATTTTCTCCTGTCTACTTTATCGTAGGGTTTAATCACGTCAATGAGGAGAAGAAATAGTGGCTGATTATATTCTCTTCTCTCTTCCACGAATTACGTACTTGTAAATACTGCACCTGTGCAACTGCGACCGTATATTTCACCATTTAGTCTCCCTTTAAATATTGCCATGGCGACTGTAACCGCCACAGTCAACCAAGTCGTGTGTATGTTTATGCAGTAGAGGTAGCTGCAGAACATGTTTGGCTTCTCCAATGTTTAGAGTGGCGGTCCTAATGTAAGCTCGCCTTCTACTGTCTCTCAGACCAGCTACTGATTATATTCCTGCAGGCTTACTTCGTATGATGCTTTTATTTGCACAGCGTTTTGGAATAGGTACCTAGTGTAAGAATGGTGGGATCAAATTGCTTCCGCTGCAACCACCAGCAGGTATACCACAGTTATTTCGTACGTGGTTGACGAGACGAAGCATTCAGTAAGGAACCCACATAGATGATCAGCCCTATGTAAATAGCATTACTTTCGTGCAACAGGCTTGTGAGCCGGCTATTAATTAGGTAGTTTTGTTTGATTGCAAAGAGGGCTTTAACAGGATGAGCTTCTTTAGTGAGGTAAAGTTTATCTTGTAGTCTTCGCAAATCCCCCATTAATACAGAGGGGGCGGCGGAAGGCCGCAACAAAGCACGGGATATAGCGTTCCGTGAACAGCCAATCGTGGCTAACTCCAAAGTAACAAACCAAACTCCATTCTCAGTCGGCACCAGGGGGGTATTGTGAAATAGGAAAACATGCACGCACGCACACACGCACAACTAATTACAATACACAACCCCTCGCTTTGTTGGCCGATTTCATGCCCGGGCTCGCTCATTTGTTAGTTTGTGGTCGGCGGCTGTCTCTGCCAGCAAGGTTAAAGTGAACAAAACACAAGTGTAGCTTTGTGAAACGTGCCACAGTGCCAAGAAAATAATCATCTCTTAGTAATAGTTGGTCTCACACTTTAAACTTACTCTTATAAGAGAACATTTTGGTACAACAACCATATTGCTTAATGCGGATTCGTTATTTGGGCTACATTGATTAACATTATTGATTTGAAGGGAATATGAGTTTTTAATAACCAGACATCTTAATGTCATAGTATTTCCACAAAGACATTACAGCTCGCCTCTGTAGTGTGGTGGTACCGTGCCTCACACCCAAGAGGTCGCGAGTTATCCGGCTAAGATCTTTTTGACGTGAAAAGGTCTATTCGCTCGTCAAGTACAGTGATAACCTGTCACACTTTCTTGTGTTACAAAATACCACCAGACTTCAATCGCCCATAACTACGAGACTAATAATGCGATAACAATAAAATTGTAGGGATCACAATTGATAGAGCATGTGTGTACGTGTTTGTCATACAGTTTTTGTTTTGCCCGTGACGTCATCGAGCTAGTGTAAGCGCCTGCGCGTGATTGTTGTGAATTAGCGTTACGTAACATTATAAATGAGTGTAGTGTGAAAACGCGCTTAGCTAGGGCGTTGGTTCGGATGTGATTGTAAGCAGCTAAAGAAGCACTACTAGGACTCAAAGTGAAAGAACGAAAATATCGGCGATATATACGTGAAAATTGTAAAACATTTAAGATCTCGGCTCACGTGAAACATATGCGCGGAATTATAGAAAACGAAAATCAGAGGAAAGCTTGATTCAAAAGGAAATGGGAAAAAAAAAAAAAAAAAAAAAAAAAAAAAAAAAAAAAAAAAAAAAAAAAACACTACAAAGTCCATGCCGAGTGATTACGAGCGCTACGGCAGAATCGAAAAGGAAATTAACAAACATAAAAAGATAAATAAAGTAAACTTGTGATTTATTTATTCTGTAAATATACTGCTCTGTATGCTTATTATGTTAAAGAGATTGATAATTAAAGTATATATTAATAAGAAACACGATTTTATCCCGAGCTTTTCATGGAAAATCTACGGCGTAGACCTTGACTACGCCTGTCGGTTCTCCCGCTCTCTCTTTCCCTCCCTCTCTCTCCCTCCCTCCCTCTCCCTCTCTCTCGGTTTTCCCTTATTCTGAGAAAACGAATGTCGGGTAACTTTAAGCTCTATGGACCTCAGACTCGTTTGAGCATCATTTCACCCATTCCGTTCGTTATTTGTCTGGTATGACGTCACGTTGGTGGAGGTTAATATACCAGAAAAGGGCATTAAGGTATTATTTTATAAGATTTCATTCGGCTATTTTGTTAGAGTAAACAGGTGATTTATTTCGGAAAATCTCATCGACAGAAAAATTTGTTCAAAAAACAAATGGATAAAAAACACTAAACTATATTTGCAATAAAAGAAACCACATAATTTAGGCCCATGGAAGCTGTAGTAAACAGTAGGAGCCAATTTATAGAGCAAAACCTTTATAAACTAAACTTTATCTCTCTGCCCCTAGGAGTATAGAACTGATCAGTTTTTCCGCAAATCGTTGCAAAATTTAGGGTACAAAATGGCAGATATAGTATCATTTTTAAAAATGTGTTCAAAATGCATGTATTGTACCCACAAGGATAAAATAATTATATCTTATTAATAATTGGTAATTAAATTACAATTAGTAAGAATGCATAAAGTCTAAAACTATCATTTTTAAAAATTTCTGCCATTATATTTATTGTAATTACATGTATTGGACAAGTTGCGAAAAGTACATGGTGATATTTAAAAACTGTTCAACTATGTCTGTAGCATAAGAGGCATGCTCAACTGAATTATACATTTCCCATACAGAACATGACAGCTTTATGTGCCAAAGACATACATCCCAAGAGCAGACTCTGGAAGCGTATATTTGTCCAAGTCCAACCACTCGGCCATCCGCTCACATTCAATAGTTGAGACTCAATATGAGAAATGACAACAGAACGACGCTAAAGACACGCATTCTGACACCATTGTAAACCGGCCGCGGAGACAAATATACGCTTCCAGAGTCTGCTCATGTTTTTATTATCTTAGGGTGTATATTCCTCGTGTAACATCCTAGAAACCCATGTATTAGTCTCCTATTCGAAAATGACACTTATCCAAATGCACTTCACGTGATAGGTGAACAGGTGATAAATAAGTCGATATTAGCGTCATAAAGTGAAGAAATTATAATAATTAAAGGTGTGCACTAATTGACTTTAAGACTACAAACAAATTTTTCGTTTTCTAACTTCTTTTGGGTTGGACAAACTACATTCGGAAGCAGGCCTTGTTTACTGATAGCGCGGTGATTGCCTCTAGAAGTTTTGTATTGTGAGGTTCCACGCTGTCTTATAAATTAAATCGGAATTTTACACCCTTAAAAACCAACTTTTAGATCCCTAAAACACAATTTCCAAAGCTAAACATTGGATTTTGAGTATTTAAAATGTATTTCCACTTTATAAAATCACAGAAGTAGAAAAATGCAATTAATTACTGAGCATTGAAAATAAAATAATATAAAAAAAACCAACAACAACAACATACACTGTAGCAGACTCTGAACTTTGCACCCAGTCAGAGGTCAAGAAGAGAAGGCTCCAGGTGCACAATGCAGTACAGAGACCCCGCCCCAACGACGTAATGTTTACATAGTGCGCGTTGACGTTACGCTGATATCTTGGTTACTCCCTACGTAGGCTTCGGCGACCGGTGTCCATAGTAACAAAGTCTTCTGATGAAGGACGCGTCTTGGTTGCTGGGTTGGCATAGTATTGCCAACACTTCCTGTGGTACTGTCTTGAAGAGGAGTAGCCCTGAGGAAGCCTTACGTAGTAGGGCGACTTTGTTAACAGTTTCCAGATTCGGTTTTTTTTTTTTTTTTTTTTTTTTTTTTTTTTTTTTTTTTTTTTTTTTTTTTTTTCATCTGAAAGGTCCTTAAACTTGCTGCCACTCACTTTCGTGTTTGGCGAGTAATATTTTTTCTGGATTTTGCAAACGCTATCCACTCTTCCAGAAGTAAATAAAACTAGATGTTTTATAGTTTTTTGAACACGTAGCTTATTGTTTTGAGTGCCGAATAAATATGATTCTTTAAAACAACTTAGCCAACACTAGCCTATAAATAAGATGTGTGAAGGACTTGTGGTATAACATTTTTATAGAATTACATTCATTGCACATACATTTTTATGGACCTTCTGACCTCGCCCAATCGCTTCCTTATTGAAGTGGAACGGGAAATCAGTTCTCTCCGTTTCCCTCCATAGCATGGTTTGGTTCAAGCAGTGTTACTAACCACGCCACTTCTATTGGCACGCTATCCGGCGACTTGTTTCGAAATAATGGATCCTTTCGCTTGAGAAAATTCAATTTAAATTTAAAGGAAGAAGGCCGAGGATGCGATCAGTCCAGGGAAGGTGCTGTCTGAATAGACGTGAAGAAAGAGGATGGGAAGAAAAAACACTTTCCATAGAAAATCGCTCAATAAATAGGACATGGTGCTGCAATCACCCGGGCAGTTGAGACACTAGATCCGACGAAGCGGAAAATGGGCGGGTGGAAGATGATCTTGGTGTGATATAATGAACTGCTTGACTACAGGGGGGCGGGAAGGGAAAGGAGGGCAGATTGAGTACCTCTAGAGCTGCTGTCGTCTCCTCTTTGCAAAAACCCAACTAATGAACGCAAAATGTGCCGTTCTTGTTGACGGAATTTCACCCCCACTGTTGCTGCCTAACACCGTCAGCTTACTGAAAAAATAGAGGCTCTTTCTTAATGGTGCTTTTGTCGCGATCCTCTTAACAATTCCACTGTTCTCGATAGAGATGACCGTACAGACCTATCCTAAATGAGTTATCGGGTATTAAAAATCTGTAATTTGTGAAGTGCAACACTTAGAGTAATGATGAACCTCCCTGAAGTTAGCATAAAAAGTTGTAAGTTAACGATGAATAAGTTACGTGAAGTTCTTCTGTAAACACAAAGGAAGGCGGCTCGTTGTCAGCTTCGCATTTTCCTAACGTTGCTTCCAGAGTGAGCGAGTGGTGGTGTTTAAGGGCCCGTCGACAACTAGGTCATTAGGGCCCCGTTGGTTCTATGTTCAATCTAAACATGTCTGTCAAGTGGACTGTTGCCATATTTCATTCTTCTCTCAGTCAAGAAAACAGATCGAACTGCTAAGCACGAGAAAAATGTCACAAATTTGTATTCCGACTTCGCATGAACTGATAAGTAACTGTCAACCGTAAGCGTTTGATATAGAGCTTGAAAATGTAAGGAAAAGGAAAATGCACTGTTGATTACATTTTCATCATACATCAGATACTATCAAAGAGAAGAGGTCATAATTTAGAAACGCACATACTGTACATTGATTATAGGTAAAAAGGCATTGATAGAGTAAGTAGGTCAAAATTATGGGCAGAGTGCGTAAAAAGTTCCTCCACGCCCAACTAATGGAAGCATGTATAGTTCATATTGTAATGTGACTGCTGTCACAGGCCCAGGAGAATGTCTTTGTCATTGAACGTGCAATCGTGCATGGAGTGAGGGATCCTCTCGGTACGATATAAGCACAGTAACACCAGCAGTTCAAACTTATCGTGTAGTCCTTGAGTCTCCAACAAACATAATTCATTAGTGATATTATTGAAAGTATGATCATAATTGCTTTGTTTTATGCAGTAATATAATTTATTAGTGATGCTATTTCGCGTAATATTTATTGTGCTGGAAAGAAAGGATAAGTTGCTTTTGAAGCAGGGTGTAAAACGTCAGCGCAAAAGGAAAAGCGCGATATCTCAGGTTCGTTTGTGTCAACCACAAGGGCACAGCTAAACTTCTGAGACAAATACTGTATATGCATTGACAAAGGAAGCGGACCTTGAAAACAAATGGTAGAAATAAATGGTGGTGTCAGACAAGACAAGTGTATATTGTTTAGTATATATCTTAACGGTGCCATGTAACCTGAAAGTTGTTAAAACTAATTTTAAAATCTATAATACACATCTGAATTGCCTACTCTTTATGCATTATCACATGTACAGAGGATGAACTTCAGATAGCTGTTCACAAATTGTGTGATTAAAAAATACAATTTAAATATGTAAAGTTCAAAGAAAAAAGTAATGACATTCATAGCAACAAATCCAAAAGGATCTAAGACAGTAATCTACACTCAAATCATGAAACAGGTGACCAACTTCAAGTATTTGGGATGCAGAATCTCTTATCAGAGACGCATGGATGCAGAAGACATGCTCCATATAAATATATCAATATGTATATGGAACTATAAGGAGATGCTTAAGGTATAGAATTCTTAAGGAAACATAATTAAAATTTTATAAATCTGTGGCAATTCCACAACTTTGTGAAACAGAAACATTAACCCTAACACAAAGATAAGAGCCCAGAAACTTCAGAAGTGAAGCTAGGTATACAACTGATGGAACATTTAAGAAACGAAGATGTTGGGCATAAACTTCGTAGCCCGCCTCTGTAGCGTGCCGGTAGTGTGTCTGCCTCACGTCCAAGAGGTCGCGAGTTTGAATCTCGCTTAGGGTGAGTTATCCGGATAAGGCTTTTTTCGAGGTTTTCCCTTATCCTGAGAAGACGAATGTCTGATAACTTAAAGCTCTGTGAACCTCGGGCTCATTTGAGCATTATTTCACCAATTTCAGTCATTCACTGTCTGATATGACACTACGATGGAGGACTTAACAAAAAAATAAAATAAAATAAAATAAATAAATAAATAAATAAATAAATAAAAGTAAATAAAGTAAGTAAATAAAGTAAGTAAATAAAGTAAGTAAATAAAGTAAATAAATAAAGTAAATAAATAAAAAGTAAATAAATAAAAAGTAAATAAATAAATAAGTAAATAAATAAATAAGTAAATAAATAAGTAAGTAAATAAATAAGTAAAAAAATAAATAAACAAACAAACAAACAGATGGATGGATAAAATACTTCGTATACAAAATATAATGGAAACAAATTGAAGATAGCTAAAAACAGGAATGCACATCCGGGATGATATTTGGGTCCCAAATAGATCTTTCGACTACTCTCCAACACAGTCGAGCGAGGTGGCTGTGGGTTTGCTCCCCGCGGCCAAATACTGTCTTGGGTTTTTTCCGTGGTTTCCCCTATTTGTTAGGCGAATTTTGGGGTAGCTTCTAATCCACGGCTTCGTTTCCTTTCCTTCCCTTCTTCATTTCATTTGCCTTGTCATCTTTTAGATATGGTTGTCTGCAAAGTGGTTCCGGCGCGGTTGCTGGTGCTCTGTAAACCTTCTTCCCTGGTCCCGCTTGAAGACAGCTGCGTGCCGGGTCGGTTCGTCGCCTGCTCTGGGGGGTAGTGGTTATGAGCCTGTTGGTTATCTCTCCTCACCTCTCTGTTGCTCTGCGCTGTCTGCGCTCTCTGCCAGCCTGTGGTCTCCCTTCGCTTCTTCTCTTCCTCCCGGAGGTGGTAGCTCTCAATAGTCCATTCCGGGCCAGGATGTGTGAGGTATCCCGCTCCACTACATATACATCACATCACTCGGCATCACAAAGAAAAACGTTGATACTAGATTACGTTGGAACCAGCATTTCTGAGGGGACCGGAACCAGTTTGCAGGCGTTAGCCGTGCATGATGACTTAAGCGACAATTCTTAGTCACCTTATCGTGTGCATGGGGCTGTTTCGTGCAGTGCTAATGGCTGGCCTCTAGGTCTGGGCGAACACACTCACGGCATAACTGACTCCTGCACACGGTGCGGTACTAAACATTTTGACTTTAATGATGACGATATGACCTATTATGATATGGCCTATAATCACTAGATCCTAAAGCGCTAGTGAGCAAAGTTTTGTCCAGATCTTTCAATTCGTTCATATTTGCGTTTAAGGGTTTCAAAAACTGTAGGATTATCTAAATCGTGGAACTGTTCTTTGAGTGCACACGTAAGGTAAACCAGGTTTATTTGATGAGTAACCAATAGCCTTAGCAGATTCGCGGGAAAACCGTCGAGATGAAGACATACTGCACAGCGGGTGTATAAGCATCTTGTAGCATTGTGGTTATTTGTTTCGAGAATAGACAGGAAATTAAAATAAATAAAGTGGAAGAAAGGAATAAAAGTCTTTCGGTGATACTGTTTACATTTTTGTGACATATAAGGTGCTGCAGTTACATAAATTTCGTGTGATTAAACTAGCACATTTTTCATTTTAGCCACGTTTCTTCTTCCTATCAGCATGAAGATGAATGTGTTGAATGTTCTTTGTGTGCAAGGCTTGAAAACAAGGAATAACAAACGAGCTAAACATTCAAAATAAGGATCTGTTAACAGTTTGTACTGCATGTTTCACGCAAGCCGTTTCACTCACCTCTTTATTTCATGGTGTGTTGCCAGACTTTTATGCATAACTGGAAATTATAAATGTTAAAATGAGTACGTGCTTATCTCCTTCACATTTATTGTCAGCAAAATTATGTTTATACGACACATTTTCAGCTTTAGGCCTGTTCTTTATTTTACCCGCTCATTATACCTATTTTCCAAAGCGTGCGCCATGTTTACCTTAATCATTGCGATGCTGGACAGATAACCTTAGTCGCTTTCCTGTACCATCTGCTTAGTTATCTTTATAGGTGACCTTGGTTACGTAGTCGCCTTCCTGAAGCGTGTACTTTACTCGGAACTCGGAGCACGCTTTATAGCCGAACATTTTAGTGAGCGAGGAAGAATAACAATCCGGTATTTCATTCGCAAACTAAGATAAATCACAGAAGGTCCCTGTTAGATTGGCTGGCGAGATTTGAACCCGCGACCTACGAAACGCGAGTCATAGTAACTATCGCCTAAACCATCTCTCTCGTGTCCTATAACGCAGATCCTCATAGTTTGGTGCAAACCTAAGCAAAAATACTCACTGACATCACAGGAAAATTAGATGATGTGAAAATGAAAATTCCAGCAACATTCAATTTTTAAACATTTTTACTCTTATTAAAGGAACTGAAATGCAATAAAATATGAACCATATTACAACAAAGTGCCAGAAATTCCCTATAATGTTATTAGTACTAAACGGAACAGAAGTGAAACTGGATGCTGTGAAAATGAGATTCCACCCCAGAAGCCTAGTTTACACATTTTGGAAATATCTAGTTGATTTGATTCATCGGGAAGTACGGTACTTTTTAGTTGTGAATAATTAAAATTGGCTTAATAATAGAATGGAGAAAAGCGTTGAGATTACCCCGGAGAAACTACTCTAACGCTCTCCCTCTCCCTCTCTCTCTCTCTCTCTCTCTCTCTCTCTCTCTCTCACACACACACACACACACACACACACACACACACACACACACACACACACACACACACACACACACACACACACACACACACATTCTCTTTCTTAACCCAAAACGTAATAGAAATTTGTGTAACAAGTGAATAATATTGATGATTATAGCAAGAGTGAACGTTAGTCGCACTCGTTTATGCATTATAGTGTCGCATTAAGATTATCCACAGATGAGCACAACTTTCTATGCAGTTTTAACATTATAGATTCTAGGCCATAAATCGTGAAATAATTGAGCATCTATAGGTAACATAAATGAGAGTTTCTTCATATGTTAGTAAACGAGACGCCAGGTTCTCTCCCTGCATTTTATTTGCTACTTGCCGTGTTGAACCAATAAGCAAGACGGCCACTGGTTAGGCATTCCCTTCTGGGAGAGAAGTGAGCAGGTTTTAGAGTGTTGAGATCCATCACCATTGCATGTTCAAAGAAAAGAATGTCAGAAAATTGTCCCATCTTTTCTCTGAGCCACGACAACTTAGTATACCGGTATTACGTCATTGCTATTATTAGCACGCGTGCCGTGTAAGCCATTTATACACGATATTGAACACGAAAACAACCTGCTTATGGTAGGATTGTATAAAATATTATTTTGTGTAAATAACCTCTATTTTATATTAAAGCTTTCGAAGCTTTCCTGTTGTGCTTACCGTGTTCCCAAAGACTTTCCTTTAGTGTGTACCTATGGCAGGGAATATGATGTGTAGGCATGATATTATAGGGCGCCAGCAATGACGTTAATCTCACAAAAGATGCGTGCTTGTCTGGAACGGGACATCTGCGTTCCATTAAGGCAAGTTATAGCTGGGTATTATCCCGCTCGCGCAGGCGCATTAACCTATTTGCTGATGCCTAGGAAACGAAATTCCTCGCCCTGGGATGTAATTTTTTTCTTCCTGCTTTATCTGCGTGACAAACTTCTGCCGAAGAATTTTATTCAGTTAGCCAATTTTTGGTGCCGATGCTATGTTTTCTGGTTTACACGAGGAAATTGCCTCCATACATCTCGGGAGTCAAAAAGGAATCTGTTAATAATGGTTTCTAGGTCCATAAAAGGGCCCTTCACAAGGAAAACTAAGAACGCAGGCACATACAGGGAGAGTTTCAGCCATCTGGTTCTGTATCGGACTTTCGGTAAATCATTGCAACTCTTACTTCTCCCAAGTATTTCATTCCGCGTTTTATTTTTTTCTTTGCCACTGCTCTAAATTTTCGATCAAAGTTTGTTCCTGAAAGGGGAGAAAAATAGTTTTCTCTTATCCTGACTTCGGAAAAGCTTTTGCAGTAAATCCGCTCCTCGACGGAGCTAAGCTGACGGAGGAGCAACATGGCGACTTATGCTCATTACAGGGCCTCAGGATGCAGGCAGCATGGGCAGAGAAAAATCTCAGACATTATGTACAGGTCTTTGGCGTTTCCTTTCGGCGATTGATTTCCCCTAGTTGCTCTCTGTGGTGCTTTCATTTACACTTCCTCTTTCCCTTCCTTCTGTTACACGAAAAAGATTTTAACAGTGAGATACCGGCATGCAAATATTTATTCCAGTACCAAGAAACACCTTGAGAAGAAACGAGTCATCTGAAGGGCAGACTAGTCTTTGTCCAGTCTTATTGGAATTTCCTCTTTAGTTTGATTTATACAGGATGTCCCAAAATTAGAACGACAAACTTTGGGAGCTGATAGACAATATTATTTTAAGCACTGTTTGTTAAGGAAAGTTTTTTTTTTTTTTTTTTGCTGCGGTGCTTCGTTTAAGCGCTAGACGAGTTAATGTCATAGATTACTGCCTCCCACCCAGTTTAAGTATTTACGGCAAAATCAACAATGTAAATTAGTATTGCACTTATCTTAGTAAGACACACAATCTTAACCCAAGAAACAAACACATACCACAGAAACAAAACACTAATATCTAATTGTTTACACTTAATCACAACTTTACTATTCAAAGTAAATGATGGAACGCACGCCCATTGCAATTAACACAAAGAGTGCATCGGCGTGCCCTATTCTACCATGCTCTTGCAAATACACCAGCCATTTCTCCGGTTTAAAAGTTTGTCGGTCTAGTTTTGAATAGTCTGTCCTAGGATTATGCAGACGAAGCTGGAACCTTTAGTGTGCTTTAAATATAGTTCATGCGCTGGAATATGCATTTAAAGGTGGCATGGGCCTTTCAGAAGTTTCATAGAAAATCTTCCTCCTTAAAATGAGACGGAAATATGTTCCCACAGATCTTTGCTTCCTTCTTTAGCCAAACACATAGGCCAACGTTACGCCCATTTCTTCTGAAGCACTGTTGTATGATTTGGGTCCGTATTTTCGCAAGAAAAGTAATTTCCCACTGTCTGCACGTTGCTCACGCTCTCACATTTTGCAATGGAACAAAAATCTGTCAGAAAATGGAACAATTAATGGACGTTCTTTCATAATTTTCACACTAATCTCAATTCTTTACAAAATCATGGGCCATAGACTGTCCTCGAAACCTCCACCTAACGCAGGACATAACTGCTTGAATTCCACACAAACCGTGGTTGGACTAAAGTTGAAAAGTTCAATCACATTAAAAGGCTTAGTGTTACTGTGCCATAGCCAGAATTTGAACTAGAGATCTTTGGGTTTCTAAGCAGTTCCTCTCGCAAACTGCCTCTCTACCAAGCTACCGTGAGAACATGACGTCAAGACACTAAATTCCCCAACTATTTTTCGGTAAATCACAAGGCAGTCTCAAATGTATTTTGAAAAATGCCAAACCCCGGTTATGGCACTCAATTTTTCAGTCAGATACTCCATTTCCAAACTGACATATGTTTAGCTACTTTGCCCTTTGCTATAGTAAATCCAGGTGACCGTACAGAAATTCCATTATTTACTCTCAAAGCTTGCGTAGCAAACTCGATTGAATTTAACATGGAAACGCGGATCGTGTCCATTATGGAATGTAATGAAATGTATTTGAATTCCACATGGAAACGTGGTATAATTAGAGTTCGCAGGTGGTGTAGATACAGAATGTGAGGGTTGGTTGATTCACCAGGTGTACTCGGCTCCATGAGAACATACTCATGCTTATGAGAATAAAAATATTAACCCACTTAAATCTCCACAAACATTTTCATTATTTGAATGTGATACTCGTGTCATCTACGCTATTTGCCTATATAACATTCACGACAGGGTAAAAAGCTACCAAAATGAATTTTACCACGTTTCTATCAACCAAAACCCATGTTTAAATACCGATTTAAAAAGAAATCGGGTTTGTCCAGTTGGGTACCTTCTTTGTCAGTGTACTGTAATAATTTCTGTCCTGGGCATTATTGCATTTCCACACAAACCATCCATAAAGACTCTGGAGGGACTTCTAAAATTGGAGAATGCAAAGTGCTGGGCATTTTAACGAAAATAAAATTATCAGAGAATTTTTATAAAATGGAAATTCACGTGAAGATTGTTTCAAAGTAGGCTTCGGTTGCGGTTGCAAACGACGTTAGGTTGAGAGCTACGTTACTGTACTCGTTTGCACTTGAAGTTTGTTGGCGTTAGAGGTGGCAGGGAAGAGGAAGGTGACACACCGCTACAGTAACCTGTTTGTAAAGCGACGCGACTGTACCGCCCCTGCCTAATCGAACCCGTTAGGTAGGGGTGGTAGAAACTCTCCCTGCAAGCATAACTTAAATGCTGACAGCAAGCAGCTGGCGCCGAAGCTAAGTTATTACCAAGTGGCAGGGGGAGCGGTCATCCTTTGGAGGTTTTCATGATTTGAAAAAAAAAAGTGTGTGTGTGTGCGTGTGTGCGTGCGTGCGTGCGTGCGTGCGTGTGTGTGTGTGTGTGTGTGTGTGTGTGTGTGTGTCGGGCAGCTATTGTCCATAGAGAACCGTTTCGCCAGGAAAAAATGTGTCAAACATTTAGAATATTTGCAGCCATCTTGCTTTTTGATTAATGGATATAAACGGTTTATTATTTCACTAACTATTGGACAGACACTGTGTGAACGATGCTGTAATGTCTTTTTATTTCAATTCGAAATAATTTGGTCACAATTTAATGTTAACGCGACGTTGCAAAATCTCTCTGGGCAATTAAACTTTGCAAGACATTTTAACCTTAAATTGTGGGCAAATTCGTTCAAATTATGGTAGAAAATTCATTAGAGCAATGTTGACACAATATTTGCGCGGCAGTTAGTGGAATAATATATTTATACCCATTCGTCAAGTGACAAGATGACTTCAAGTAATTGACACAAATTATTTTTTTCGGAGAAACGGTTCTTTATTGACAATAATTGTACTGGACATATTTGTTACGCTCATTATGTAGAATTGCTGGTTAATATATGGACATAGCAATACCTTCCATCCTGTATATATGTACGGTCATTTTTGTAAAATGATATTTTTATTCAAGGAATTTTTGTTGGTCGGAATGTAATACTTCCTCTTTTTACATTATGTAGTAATATTGAAGTTTGTTACATTGTGAGAACAGAAACCATGAGGAAAGAAAACTGAATTTGGGAATTGTGCTGCCACACATTTTAGGCGGAGAAAGCCACAAGCGTGTGGAATTCTGTTACATCTCACGCACAGGGTCTGTATTGAGCGCGAATAACGCCAACGCAACAATGGAACGGCCATGGGAAACGCAACAATGACGGCCGTGGAATGTTAACTGCTCGAATGTGGAAGTGGCAGAGGGTCGGTGGCCAATCGTAAATTTCATCCCTCGCGCAACATAACCCAAGCTAGAGTCATGCAAAATAACAATAATATAAGGACGATAATAGAGAATGCTCTTTGTAAGGGGGGCCATTAATCGTTGGTTTAGAGGGAGGTTAAATGTCAGCCCATTCTACGTTAACTCGAGTTTAAAAGCGCGAGCAATACAAATCATCGTTATTATGTTTATTGGTATACTTTTATGGCGGGTTTCGCTTTTATTTCTTTCTCTTTTCTGCTCTCAATTGGTTAGAAAGCAGTAACGGAAAATGTCATGGTCGATGTTTAAAGTGCAGTCTTGCATATCTTCACTAACACCGTTTTATTTGAAGCACCTTTTCGAAACAATTACGTCCCGAAACGTATAAATATTTGCTTTATATGGTAAATGTGACAGAGCATTAGCAGTTTAGGTGATTCTTATGACCCCATTTCGGTCGACGTTTCTCACTTGTTTTATAGCTTTGTGTGCGGTGTTGGAGATGCAATGCATAAAACGCCTCACCTGCTAGAGTCGTTAGCGAGGAATGAATGTACGAAATTCTAAGGTGGGTTTTACAAAAGCCAAACAATTAAAATGGTATGGTGAAAAGGATGATGGATGAGAATGTCCCTGGAGAGAATTTCACCTCGAAAAAGAAAGAACCAAGGCCAGATCTTGTTGGTAAAGAAATAACAAGAACGACGTGGCGAATAGAATGTAGTTGTAAGCTGGTGTGAGAAACATGCTGAATAAACATGTGCTTTTATTCTATTTTGTCAACAAAATTCAGAGATATAAAAATGTAAGCTTATCCCTAATGATCTACCTCTTGTCATCCTCAGAATATCATGCACATTTAAAAGATAAATGAATAAGAATATCATAGAAGAATAACCATGCTTTGAGTTCTTGTTCTTTTACCAACCTTGACGTTACTTTGGAAAGAAGTAGCAGAAGATTCCTTTTGAGTAATTGTGTTTCATGCACACATGACAAACTAAAACGATTTTTGTGAGGAAAAAGTTTAACTATTTCCTAAATGAGTGCAAAAGTGCAATTCTACCACAAGAGGAATAATGTAGATCAGTAATTTCCATTATACTTTACTGAATGCAATGCTTCAATGACTATTTTGTATGTAACATTTCAAATATTCATAGAATGTCTACTAAATATTGTGAGGTAGTGGTTACGGCCCAAGCTTTGGAAGGTCGGGGCCGGGCAATAGAAGGTATAAACAAAAATAATTAGCGCTCTCGTCCAGTGTAAACACCGGAGGAGCTATTGTCAGATAACCAGAATCTTCAGCAAGTTTCCCCTTTTTCTTCGTCACTAGAGCGTTATGGAACTCCAACTAAGGACTATATAAGCGAGCGCTCTCGCAAGTTGGTGAGTAAGGAGGAATTGAGTTTGCTGGTGAATGGTTTCTGGTGTGTTCACCTACTGAGATTGTGACGTCAGTTGTGATGTACAGGGAGTATTGCTACTGCGAAGGATCAAGAGAGCTCTTGAGTTCGATTCTCCAGCGAGTGAACCATCGGAAGAAGAGGCTGCGTCGTGCGTATTTCATTAAGTCGAGATGAAACTGAAGTGACAGGGAATATTAAACTATTTTAGTTGACATTAGTGAAGTGAGTGTGAACTAAGTGAAGCCCCAATGAAAGCTGAACTAGATCAAATCATTGACACTGAGAAATGAGTGAGGTGACCAAGTCACAATACACAATTCGGTGCTTTGGTCACAATGTTTCACTTTATTCAGTACAACGCATATTGTAGCCGTATGACTTGAAAAAAATTGTGAAGCAGGAAACGCCAATGGAGGATTATAAAATTGCAAGGATGTACTAATTGCAGTACGGTTGTTTACCTTGTAGGTGTAAGGTATACTTACATTACCACAGGGCGAATCACGTGTCGGCAGTGTCTGTGACCGAACCGAGACAACATGGCTCATTAACATATTCATTAAATACTACCTTATTAGGAAATGCTCAAAGTGCGTGATGAGATATAGAAATCTATCGAAACATATCCTCCATAACTCTTCTTTTGTCTGTTTTTCTAGTGGACTCACTTTGTTCCGTGTTTGGTGATTGTCGACTTTTTGCTACAACAGATAGTTGTACTTGGCCCATTACTGGGGGGGGGGGGAGGGGGGTGCACCCGTTGTGTAGAGGACCAAAGAATTGAGTTTTGAAAACAAAAATCAGCTTTTAATTTCTCAGAGATTTTAGGAAAATTCAGTGCCAAATGTAATTCAACATTATAGAGTGCATTCCTTATACTTTTTTGTAGAGTTTAACGCCCACTTTTACTACTACGGCACCGCAGGCGGTGACACTAGTGATACATGGAATGAAGATGGAGCACCGGTGGAATGAGATGGCGGGGGAAACCCATCCCCGCCCCTTCATCCACCACAAATCTCACATGCGGTTGCCTGGGATCGAACCCGAGCCGATTCCTTATACTGTGTGGTCTGCGCAATGTCTCGGCGTTACTTACTCATGAGTGATATTAACATTCACTATAATGTTGCTATTTATGCAACTATGTTTTCCATTGGGTACAACGTTCGAGGATGTGGTTTACATACTTCGACCATGAAAGAGACCCATAAAGGGTGGCATCAAGTTAGCGACAACGTTATGCAAATTATGGTCGCCAAAGACGTCAGCTGTTGAATGGAATGTGTCACCGTCTTGCTGATAAGGGCGATGTGATTATCCGGATCGCTCGATCGCTGTCAAATTGTACTATTGGACTGCAATCAGTAACAGGCGCTCTTTTCGAAAATGCTAATATTTTTTCTTTAATACTTATCCCTAGGAAGTAGAGGAAGTATTGCATTCCATACACATTTTCGATATAGAAATATCATTGTAAATACACGTTTTGAAGACCTCTGAATCCCGAAAAAGTCAATTTTAGAAAAGGGTGCGAGTTCTAACAATATTAATCAAAAACCATAAGTCTATTAAATATCAAACTTGGTATTTCATTTCAGTGTCTTTCAATAATGCGGCACGAAGATTTTTAGTAAAATCCCCTACCCCAATTACTCCACGTGGGGAATTCTTCGCTAGTTTTTACTTTCTCAAAACGGTTGTAATAAAATCAGTTAAAATACCATATGCTGAAGATAATTGAATGACAAACACTACCTTTTGAGTTTTAGGGGAATGATTTATGTGCTCCTTCTTTGTGATTGGTAAACCGGGAAAGATAAACAAAATCTTGCTCTACAAAACATGTAGATCTTTTTAAAGCACTAAATGCATATGAAATAATGTTTTTGTGGCATTAAACATTTCCGACATACATTTTTTTCAAGTGGTAAATCGCTATTGGTTTTTTCTTGTGGTCATACAAGGAGCAAGGAATTTTAAATTCATCATATAGCGATCTCTTTTTAAAAATCTGGCTATGGGTTCAACCCTATTGTATTATTCATATACCTACGAGGAATTGTATAAATGTGTAATAAAAGTTTAACATGATTAACAAAAAGTGGAAAGTAGAATACGCTTTTGTAAGAATAGTTCTAGTGTGTGTGTGTGTGTGTGTGTGTGTGTGTGTGTGTGTGTGTGTGTGTGTGTGTGTGTGCGTGCGCGTGCGTGCACGTGCGTGCGTGTGCGTGTGGGCGCGTGGGCGCGTGGGCGCGTGTGCGCGTGTGCGCGTGTGCGCGTGGGTGCGTGTGTGTGTGTGTGTGTGAGAGAGAGAGAAATAAAGAGAGGTATAACTGAAAAAGGAAAAGTGAATTAAATACCGAAATTGATGTTTAAGTTCAGCTTCTTCCTGTTCACTTTGGATGTTAATTTTATAAGCATATTTTTAAGACATCAAAAACGTGCTCAGAATCCAAAGTTAGCAAGATAATTTGTTCTTTATTTCATAATAAATATTAATATGGCAAGTTTTATTAGTTCTTTACATCATTAATTTTGTTTCCTTTTCGTGGGCCAAGACTCACTATAAGTTTTCAACGAATGGAGATCATAGTATGAAAAACTGATGATAGGAGCTTAGATTATCTACTCGCATATGTGTCATTAAAAGTAACTAAACTTATTAACATTGAAATGAATTATTGTGGATAGAAAGGATTAGTAAATGAAATTGTTTTTTAAATGTTTTATTTGATTAATTTTTTAACTCTTATTACAACAGAGTTGTAAGGCCTTCTTTGAATGTAATAGGAAGAAAGTATTATAGAAAAAAATTCCCATGTTAGCTCCCTTTGGATTGTGTTTTGAATCCTATATTAATATATTAGTAATATGTTACAAATACATTGACAATTGCAATGGAGAAATTAATGTTTTGCTTTTTTTTTTTTTTTTTTTTTTTTTTTTTTTTTTTTTTTTTTTTTTTTTTTTTTTTTTTTTTTTTAAATCTCATGAGGACTTCCTCGTTCTAGTTTGAATTCTGTACAATACTGAGTGGAAAACTATAAGATATAAATAAAACGTTACTCCAACAAACACAGGCCCTTTGACATTTATAAATGCTCAAATAAGGTTTTGATAGCGTTACTCATTTTTTAAATAATCCATGTTGTATGCTTACTTTTCCAGCGAAAGCACATCATATGATGGGATATCTTTGATTCTTCTTGTTTCTCATTCTAATCAAAGAGATTTAGGTATAATCACTCATCCTTGCTTCTGCTATAAAATTTTGGATCTCCCCTTAAGTTGCATATATCTAAGCTCATATTGCTTAACTTTTAGACATATATGAACAAACATGTGGCTACAAAATTCAGTATTTACATTAGTATTTATGCATATGTAACACATACGTATATGTATTTGTAATTGGAACCGCGTGAGTAAACAAAATATTTTTACTTTCTCTAACAGGATCATGGTAGGTAGCGAAGGTATTTAATCACTAGCGAGATTTCACTGGAAATATCGTTTTGTGGTCTTCTGATTCCAAAACAGCTCCGAGTGTGTGCGAGTGTTTTTGAGTACAATAACTCAAAAACTAACAGTTGGTTAAATACCAAACTAGGCGTTCAAGTTCAGAATTATCCGAGAATATCACACGAATATTTTGAAAACAAGTCACTCACCCCAAACTACCTTTACGTGAAGAATTTTAGAAAATTTTTATTTTTCCCAAAATAGTTCTAACGATTTTGGTTAAAATATAAGTTTAAAATATTTTCATCTATTCCCTGTCTCATTCCTTGTTTTAAATTCTGTTAAAAATCTAAACAAATCTTTTTTCTTTTCAGGTAAGTGCCAGAAAATGTCCACACTTTTCGATCCTAAGAGAGGAGTAAGTACCTTAACTTAGTACTTAAGTTTCTAATGAACATATGTGTTAGTGTAGCCTCCTGTATAGCAGTGCAGACATATCTTAATTAAGTGTAGCAAAAATGTTATTTGCATATTAACAAGCAAATCAGCTGTGTGAAAGGAGAATTTAATAACTCAACAAATCAATTTTGAGATACTAGAGGAATCAGCTTTTACTTTTATTCCATGCACAGAAGGGAAAACGCTGGCCTATGGTTCCCGAGGTCGCGGGTTCAAACCCGGCGAAGGACGATGTTTTATTTTATTTTTTTTTTTTTTTTCAGGCGTGCGAAATTTTAGTATGGCTTCATTCGGAAGGGAACTAAAGCCGGTGGTCTCGTGTCGTAGATTTACGTCACGTAAAATAACCTTAAGCCTAGTAAACTCTGAGGAAAATTAAGTGGTCTTTCACGCCCAATATAGAATGGGACGCTGAGAATCATAACAGTTAAGGAGCGTCCATGAAAAATTAAAAAAAAAAAAAAAAAAAAAAAAAAAAAAAAAAAAAAAAAGGGAGAGAGAGAGAAGTTGGAGATTTTATTTCTTGGCTATGATGCAAAGTAATATCGTGTTGACAGCAAAAAGCTTGAAAATCGGTAATACCAGTAATGCAGATACCTCGATGTTTAAAAATGTATGTGTTATCAGTATTTCCCCTCACACCATAAAATAATTTAAATATGGAGCTTCGGGTGCGCATGTCATTGGATAAACCGAATACATGGCTCCAGAATTCCCTTTCTATTAATCATTGTCTCTATTTAAGGAATGCGGATTTACTAACGTCTGCGTGCAATAGCTTAGCATTAACCACACTTTAACTGCACTTGTTCGTGTTCTTACAATGCTGAACCTTGATTAAATAGCTCATGCTTTGCCTCTACGGAATTATAATGGGGTATGAAGGAAATGTTCCTCATACATTGAGAATTTCGAATTGAGAAGTGTAAATTCTAATATTAGCAATAAGTTTACACAAATTTTGTAGTCAAATAGTTATATGTGGCAAAATTGGTGAATAGATTCATTCATTCAGTTTACCTACTATTCTTATTGTAGATTTCTGTAAAACATAGCATCCTACTTTGAAAACTGATTCATATTTTCGAGCAGAACCAATAGCACTGCTGATATTGTGTTACACGAAGATTATCCTCTCTCTCTCTCTCCCTTTCTAGTTCCTCTCTTCCCTCTCTTCCCACATCTCCATCTTCACCGTTTTACTTTCTGTTCTCCATCTCTCCCTTTCTCTCATTTTTCTCTCGCTACAAAATTCGCCCTCACCTTCTACCTGCTCAATTAAATGTCGTGATATTTTGAGAATCAGTAATAGGGCTGCTTTTATCTAGGGTGTTAGTAAATATTAAAATAATAGGAAGACATGATGACGATGATGCTTAGGAAGAGGTTTGGTATTTCATCTGGGAGATGTCTATTTTGTTAACCTTTAACCTCGTTGAGAAGGATATGAATGCCTGCTTCTCACCCTTAACCCTCGCATTACTAAGGGGGGCGGGGGGTACTTTATGCCCACCTTCTGTAATTTTTTAAATTGTCGCTTTTAATTGTTTGACTAAAGGCATGCAGTTAATAGTTATTGTCACTGTTTCTACTACTGAAATGCGTATTTGTTTCAAATTGTCCATTGTCGGTCTTTTTGAGAAACAATGAAATGTCAAGGCTGTCATAAAGTACTGCCCTATCGGTATAATGTGATTCATATAAAAAGTAAAAAAAGGAATTGCTAAACAATGTTAAATACTCCTATTACCTTTAAAATTGCCGAGAGATCTATTTACCAATGGTGGTCACCTCCGTTGGTAATATAAGCTCTGTAATAAGGATTGGCATAATATGTAAAGTGATTCACGTAAAAAAGTGAAAGTAATAGTTAAACAATGTTAAATATTGCCTTTGTAAACACTACAAGATATAATACCGAATTTGAAAATAAATTTGTTTTAAGGATTGCTCAAACATTTTGTTACTAGTGGTGGTCACAAACTAACCCCTCCCCGTTGGTAATCTAAGTTATGAAATAAGGCGTGATAATGTTAGGCTTATGGAGAAAGACATAGAGAAGATGAAAAACCACCAAGAAAAGAATGTCGTGTGTTGAAATACAATAAGACGAAGGATTTGCCATGATATACCTACTTTAGGAGAAACTGTAATATCCGAATTACCTGGGAATGATTGCCGAATGCGAAACATGAGTGTGTTACGCTTATATTTCTTTATATAATGTGTTCGACATAATGTCGCCCTCTCTGCATCTCACCAAGCCCGGCGGCTATTCAACGCTTCATTCAACTAGATTAATTTTGCAGCTGAAACATAAGAAATGCAAATTTTATAATTCTTAAAATTCGTTGAGTGTATGGGGATTTGTTGCATAAGTATTACCTTTAAGCACTCCGATCATATAATAATTCTCTTATATAATAATCTTATGAATTTAGGTGTGGTGTTTACAAAAAATATGCTGTAATCCGAGGTAGCATTTTTCTCTGTTTTCCTCGGTTGATGGCTGTCTGTTTCATTTTGTTTATCAAAGATCCAATCTGTTAACATTTTTGTTACAAGCTGAAAAGGTGAATTTGTAAGGAACCGTGCCATCAGGGAGGTCTGCTTAAATTCAAGCTGACAGACCATATAATACTCTGTTGGATCAAAACTCAACAGAATTAACACATGCGGCTCTGTAGAATACACAGTTATAACACAGTCAGTAGACAGTTTGACACAACATTATTTCAGATATACACTATGTCAAACAGTGTTAGTCTGTGCTCGAAATGCCGTTGCCCTCCGTAGACTCGTGTGCTAGACTACCGCGGAGGAAGGTAGTTAGACGCGGCGGCTCGTGGTTGCATCTTTTGAGATAAGCCCTTTAGATATAAATGACTTTCGCTCCACATACGGAGAGGGAGAGGGAAAAGCAAGAGCAAGAAAAATAATATTATTCGTTGTTAATATGTTATTTTGTAATTGTCACTGAGAAACAGTTATCTCATGCATATGAAGACGTTGGTTTACGAGATATGTCAATGATATACCATTTTCATGGACTACCTTTCCACAAATCATTCATCTGTTTTTTTGTTTTTTTGTTGTTGTTTTTTTTTTTAAACTTGACAACAGTGCCCTCTCCGGTGAAGTCAGATATCGTTCTTCCGGAGCGTTCATAGACTTTCATAATAATCAATAAGATACAATAACATAAACACGAAAACTTTCACCCAGAAATTGTGTCAATTTATTGTGTGGTCAGCACATATTTCGCCGTAGTTTTAAATTTCTGTTTGTGGATGGGTTTGTAATTTTTATTTAATTAAGGATCTTTGATTTCGAACAGCAACGTGACCAAAATGATTTTTCCCGTCCTTTTAAGTAACTTGTGGACATATAACTATTAAGAAAATAAAATTTTGACTGTTTAAAATACTGGCACTATAACCCTATAGTATAACCATCTACCTCTATAATGATAAGAGCACATTGTGTCAGAAAATAAGATTCTATACTCTGTTTCTTATATAAACCGCTGGACTGAGTTCCGTCGACAAATTACAGGTGACAGATGATTTTCCTCTTACTCAAACATCCATTTTGAGAGTTTCAATAAGAGATCTTGGTTGATTTGTTGGTTACTGTTGCAAATGTGAACACAATTGCTAATCAAGCAAAATTTAACACATGCTAAGTAAATAGACTATTTACACATCTTTGCACAAGTAATGGGATTTGGTAAGCACATGTAGGTTTCCACGTCAGCACAATCAACATAATCATGCTGCACATCTGGCTCTGTCAACCACAACGAATCCTATAAGTACCTTCGAATTTTTAATGATTTGCGAAATTGAGGAAAGAGGCAGAAGGTTTACCAGTGATAACGGGAACGAAGGCATTTTCTATCGCCCGGAATAAAAATATGATTATACATGTGACACACGAATATCGATTGTATGTTAAAAAAAAAACTCGTATGTTGGACTCGCATGACTTTCTCTGCTCTTGTGCTAATATTATTCTTACAAACTCTTATTCCTCTATCTTCTTCATGTTAGTCGAGATAAACATTTGTACACATTATCTTATAGCTAATTTTCTTGTAAGTGCAAGGAGAATATGGGAATACAGTAGGCTTTGAGCGATAGATCTTTGAAAGCTGGTCACTATATGAAGGCTATGAAATTCCGTTCTCTTTACACGGCCAAGAGATAAAAAAGTGAATAACGACCCTCCATTTGAGAAAAACTTAGATAGATAAGGAAATTTCTCCGAAATGGTTCAGTTCACAAAGAATTGCGTTTAGACATAACTTTGTATAGTAAGATTTGGTCTATCTCTTACGCTTTACCAGTTATGCAAAAGTCATCAAGAGCAAACAGGACTACGAGGACTAGCGAGAAAATTAAAAATGTGCATTTAAGTCGCTATAAGAATATCTCATATATATGGCGATTTTAATCAAAATCGTTTGAGCAATTTTTGAGAAAACCCAAACTTTCAGAAAGTTTTCCATGTAAGGAGTGCATTAAAGAGAAGACAAGTATTCTTCAAACTCCTCGTGTCACATCCTTGAAAGATATTACATTTAAATATCAACTTTGGTTTTTGACCGACTTTTCGTTTTGAGTTATGCTGTACACAGACAGGCAGACAGACACCCACACATACATACATGCATGCATACATAGATACACACACACACACACACACACACACACACACACACACACACACACACATGGACGTTTTCCTAAACATGTTTTTTTTTTTTTTTTTTCTTTTTTGGATTCAGGGGACCTCGAAACATTTATTGCTGGTGAAATCTCTACATCGAAATTTTGGGTCGAATACAATACTTTCTCTACTTCCTATACGTACTAGAGAAAGTGATAACGTAATGATACTTCAACAAAACGTGTTCCTTATTTTGAAGTATCCTAGCTCACCCTAAAAAAAAATTGCTTCTTTTTTACTTGTCTTCACAACTGAATTTGTCCTCGTGCAATAAAGATATAAATAAACCTTATTTGGTTGGTTTTGCAATATGGATGTTTAATTGAAAACTTTACTTAAGACTCTTTAAGTATATCTTAATTAGCTTTAGAAAATCATATTTTATTTTGTATATTAACCTTGCAAAGAGGGTAATCGAAGTCCTTTCTCAGGAGTGGTGTGGGTATATTCAGCTTTTCTCTGCATTAAAACCCTATAAATAAAGCCAGACGACTCCCTTTAAGTATCCCATTCTGCAAAGATGTTCCATTTACGATCAAAGAAGTCAACAGCTTAAGCTAAGAGATGGATGTGCCTGAGGTGTAGTGGAAGCACTCCTAGCAGTGTTTACAAGCCGGAAGCAAATATCTTCTGAAGTCCTCTGAGCACCCTTCTGATATTCAGCTTTCTTTACATGTTATTTTCTTCTCTAAGAATTTGCGTATTCTTCCTATATCATTTAAAAGTAACTAAAATGCAATACATTGTGCTTATAAGAATCCTATAAGAGGAGTTCAAAGAGTACAGAGCATTAAATCATAACATATCCTATCTGATTGCACAGTGCCAGTTTAAAAGGGCCCTCTGTTGCACAGTAGGTAGGTGTTCTTGGCTGAGACAAAGTCTGAAGTTGTAAACGTAGTATCAGACTGAAAACTGTAATTGTCGTAGCCAAAATTTGAACCACGGTTATTTTGTTTACCGTAAAGCTGCTCTAACCAACTGAACTACCATGGTAGCATGTCGGTAAGATATTGAATTCCCCAAATGACTCACTGAAGCCAGGGAGCTAAAGTTTAGAGATTACTAAGTCGCCAATGGGGCACGTTATCTCAAAATGATTTTGAGAAAACGCCTTGTGATTCACAGGGGGAAAATGTCGGTAGTTTGGGAAACCTAAGTCCACGGGTTTAATCCCGGTCTAGACCGATGGTTTTTAAGTGTGCAACAGCTCTATGTTACTGGCTCGTAGTAGAACTCCTACGAACGAAATTCTGATGTTAATATGATCCTGGTAGTTGACAGCGTCGTTAACTATTTTTTCGTGGCACTTTCCAGTGGGGAAATACTTAAATCCCACTCCTCTTACTTACGCGTGTCAATCCCAGAGCCGAAAAACCTCGATAGTGCCAACTTATTTCCAGGGTGGTACCGGTGGGCATTGAGGTGTCTCACAACCCTGCCTGTGCATCACGCCCAGACGAACTCACTCTCCTATGGGTTTGGGAACCATTGTCCAGCCGAGTCCAACCCAATCCAAGTAAATCCTTTCCGGGAGAGACTCAGATGTTCAGTCCAGCGTACTTCTAGTAACGTGAGATTTATAACGGCTACCAGGCTTACGGAGCGCTTGTACATCAGCTAAAGGGTCGGAATACTTCCCCTATGATTGGCTCAACGAACCTATATAGGGAAGCATCGAAGAGAGGCCAAGAGCTGGTAACGTTAGGTACCCTGTTGTGCCACGTGTGTCATCAGAATTATTTTCTAAAAACATGGCTGTAACTATTATGATTAAAATATGTTTAAGAAGCCTAATATCGGCATTCAAATTTCTTAAGCAGTTTATAAAACAATAGTTTAATAAAGGAATGCTTCAGATGTAAGCTTTTTGCTCTTATATATAATACCAACACTTGTTGAAAGGAGCTGGGATTCCCATTTTAAAAATCTGCGTTGAAAATATGCACTAAATAAAAAGCAACTAATTTGTTTCCCCTCTGAGTTGAATAAACATTTACCACAGACTGCTTTTTTGAAAACATTTTGGTTGCAAGATAATCAGCTGGAAGGTTCTTAAACAAAACAGAACACTCTTATATTTCCTACAAGTCGCTCTTATTACTATGTTTTAGTTCCAAAGGTAACATAGTCAGCGATTCCGAAAGCATATGCTTGTAATATAATGTATTTACAAATACTTCAACTATTGAGCGTGTTGACTTCCATCCCGACGGATCTTTAAATTTTCGCTTAATTTGAAGCGATAAATTATGAACTACTCCATGGTTATTTTATCTTAAAATGTGCTACAAATATGGATTTTTGCTACCCTTATTGCTTTGCGTGTTAATTACTTAACTGCATGCTTTATTGATCACGTTTAATTAAAATAAGCAAATAGTGTTGGCAAACACGCTCGTAAAAAAAGCTTAACAAGAACATTCACCGCAGAAACTTTGAGAGAGCAGTAGGTAGAGGTTGGCAGAGCTGGCGCGTGTGTTAGAAAAAAAAAGGAACTACGTAACCCGTATCATTAATTAAGTTCTTCCTATGAATAAAGGTGAATTTGCCACGAGACCGTTAGCAGGAAATGTTTTCTCTTGGGTCTTCCCCCTCTTTTTACTTCCAATCCAGGCTTAGCATTTGATTATGCAGATTCACTTCACCCTTTAGTTTTGTATTATTCCATGCGCTCCAATAGAATTCAGTAATTATTTTCATTGTTTTCCAGAATTCCATTTGCAAACGTAGAACGTACTATCTCTCTTGCCGTAAGGCACAAGAAAGGTGTTTTAAGGTTGAGTAAAAGTCCTGCTTGGAGTGAAATGTTTTCTGTCTCTCTCTCTTCTTCTTCTCCTATCTGAGCCCAGAGGGAAAGTAATCACATCTTTCCCACGTAGAATGCAGACCTTATCAGCTAATGTATTTGAAAAGGATTTTCAAGGCAACACAGTGTATGTGTTGCCCACAAATAACCTGCAGGAAATTTGCAGTCGCCGCACTGTGTTTGGACTTCTGTAACAAAATACAAATAATGGTTCTTTCTGGTTCAGTGAAATTCTGGTAACCTCATGTAGCAGTGGACAAGCAGTACAATTTCTATTATTATGAACAGAATGTACAAAAACACCAGTAATATGATAAAACGCGTAGCCCAAAAGGGAAGGCAATTTCGCTTTCATTACTACGTACAGCTATTATTGTATTCCACCTTAAAATTCGATTTTGAGAATTCGACGCAAATACATGTTTTGAGACTTTTGAGACTCCCTGAATCCCTACCCTCAGAAAGACATTTTAGACAAGTGTGTGTGTATGTGTGTGTATGTGTGTGTGTGTGTGTGTGTGTGTGTGTGTGTGTGTGTGTGTGTGTGTGTGTTTGGAAGATATTCCAAGACATTTTAAAGACATGCATATCTTTTATCATGTAAATATTATGACGTTGGGCCCGGCGCACGACGGTGGCCAGGCTACTTTGCATCACGTCCCGTGCTGGCGAGCGCGCAAATACGTTCAGAGAGAGGCTGCCTCGCGCTACCGTGTATACGTGGCCGTAAACAATCGAAGTGGCAGAAACAAAAGGGATGCCGAGAACGTTCTCGAGACTTCTGAGTCATTTCCGGGGCGCGTGTTTGGTGTAGAGTCGATAAAGGTCGGTGTGAAGTCATCCCCAGTATAGGACACGAGACAGCAGCAGAAGCAGTTAGCTTAATTTCAGAGTTATAGCTACGGTCATAAGTCGGTGAGTGTAAAACAGCTGTGCGTGTGTGTCGTCGTGTCTGCGTCGTAAGAAAATTGACGAGCGTCCAAGACATCGTAGTTAGTGTATGAGAGACAGTGAAAGTGACACTAAAAAAAACTGAGCAAGATTATGAGAAGAACAGTTTTTGAGTTGTGATTCACAGAATACTGTAAACTGTGTTAACGATGAGAAGAAAACTGTATTCTGATAAAATTTTTGAAGACAATGAAGTGATAGGAAAGTAACCATTCTGGATTTTTGTCACTTTGTTAGAATATCTTACACATATGGCTTTTTAATCGGAATCATTAAGGGCCATTTTTAAGAAGACGGAAATTTAGCAAAATCCTGCATGTAAAGGATGCTTTGGAATGGGAGATGCTGAAAACCTGTGTCGCATCCTTGAAAGATGAACTTAAATACCAGGTTTGGTATTAATAGACTTTTCGTTTTTGACTTATGTATACTGTTCACAGACGCACTTTTTAATATATAACTAATATATAACTAGGGTAAAGGTCAACCAAGGTCAATCGCCCAGCCGCTGCGTCCTCCACCGCTGCCCAATATAGGCGTCATAAGTGGGGTGCAGTACTGGAAGGTGGTACGTGGTCAGCGCTCCACACATGAGTCCTTTATCTAAAACACGTTTTTAATTCACGGGGCCTCAAAACGTATTCCCAATGAAATCTCCACACCGAATTTTTGGGTGGAGTGCAATACTTGCAGAGAAGTAATAAGCAACAGTCAAATAAATACCGAATGTTACACTTAAGCCAGACTTCGTTTTAGGACGTCATGAGGTAATGTCGAAGAAAAGCCTCAAACTTCCCTTTACAAGGGAAAAATTGTAATTTTTATTCCATAAAACGGTATTAACGATTTTTATTAAAATACAATACATATGATATTTTGACATGAATAAAACGTGTATGTTAAATACTTGTGTGAATAGCCTGGGAAGATATGTTCATTCGGATTACATGCTGTATGATTTCGTATAACAGAGAAACCAAAATAGTTGTATAAGTTTACTAATGGACAGTTTATTGCTCATTAAAACACACAGTTTATGTCGGATAGATTTTTGTAGTATTAGTCATTTACAAGGTATTTATTGCCTGCCTTGTGTTTGCGTTTTCCGATTTCCCGTCTTGAAATTCGTAACCATTCTAATTTTGTGCTGGCGCGAAGGGTTCTATCCCCCATTCCGGCGTGGGGATTTTTCTCCCCTGGGTACGGGGTGCACTCAGCCTCATGATCCCAGCTGAGATTCCATTTGCGCCACTGGAAAGCGAAATGGAAACAATATACCTAGATCCCATCAAATTCTTGTTGGATCTGACAAGGACATCAAGGATCACTTATGGAATCTAGGAATCTACCTGGGGAGCGTAATACGCCAGCATCAATGCTTGGGTGGCAACAAGTGGACCACCCGCCGACAAGAGGGAAAAAAGTCTATCCTAATTGGCCATCTATTCCCGCCTCATTTGGCTTCTGGTCTTGTTGGCCAATACTAGTTAATATTACACACATGTTACGGCAAAAAATTCCCTGCAATATCTACAAAAAAAATAACAAAAAGAAAACAAAAACAACAAAAGAATAGAATAAGCATCTCACGCCTCGTACCCCATCTTTCTAAAACTTGTAACAAACATATTCCGTCACAAGTCTTTTTAGCTGAGTTACTTCTTTATATTCGCTTTATCTACGATATCTTTTATTTATCCCTTGATATAGTTGGTTTTTCTGTTACAACTTCAGTTCAAACATTGTATATAACGAATACAGTGCACTACATAAAACTAAATAACATATCTGAGTTGTATACAAACTTTCATTTGACTGCCCACAAAATTGGTGTCAGCTCATTCTTTGTTATGTTGAATTGTAGTGGGCATGGTTTCTTGTTTATCGTATTGTGATATACAATACGGTTTTAGTATGCAACACATGGCAACCCACTTTTCAGATGCGTGCGCTACGCTGATATGATATATACTAGTTGAATCAGCTGACCCTATTTTTTCGTATATATGCAAATCGCAGATTATAGTCTTACTTGAAAACATCATTCCATTTTTCAAGCCAGAATTTGTTTTGTAGCTGTATTATGCCAAACACAGTACTTCGTTCTTGGGCCTATTCTGATAGCTATGACGAAAAGTTCCGTGAACACTAATTAGTCGCCAAGAACTCTTTTAGTAGACTAGCAAGCAGCTAGATACAGTTTCGTTCAGGAGGTCAGTAGAGGCTTGTGGTCAGGTGGGCTCGACGTCAATCCGCCGTGAACAAAACGCATATTTCGTAGGTTCAAACCTCCTTATAAGATTTGTTTATCAATAATCATCACGTGAGCGTATTAATCAAAGAGGAAAAAAGCAATACATAGTAACCACAGCAAAATTATTACATTATTTACATTTTACCATGTTTACAATCACATGTACGAATAAATTCAGTTCAAAAGGTACCTTGTTAATAACTATAAGTGCTCAAAATGCATTTTCATCCGTTTACTGTAATGTATTTTGTAATACCTTATCATTGGTCGAAAGAATTGAAATAGAGAGCATGTAATATATATAAACGACCCATTACCATAGCTTCGAACACGTGTCTTCAGATCACCGTTGCAACCGAATTGTAATAATTCCATTCGAGCATTGCAACCCTGTAAGAATTAGCCTTCTAAACTCCAATGCTAGTTGAGGTCTGCGGGAATTAACCATCGCTTCATTACTTTGCTAGTTTGTTACAATCATCACTGTAAGTGTAAGATTCTATTGGTGTTTTATCCTCATTAATAAAAATAGCTCAAGCGATTGCTTCACAAACTAGTAAGTGCTGTGATTTATGCCAACATAGAATTATTAAACTGTTTAACATTTGTTGGTGTGACTGTACAACTCCATTATGAATGTAGGCGAGTCTTTAATTGATCATAAACTATCATTTGGAACAGATTCGTCATTTTATTTCAACCTATTTTGAAAGTGGACCCATTGCAATAGGTACTCGTTCAACAGGAGTTTCGAGAGGGTGTGTAGAATGTATATTGTAAACTAAAGTTTATAAATTGTGTAGACATTTGGTGGAATTCTCAGTCTGAGACCGATGTTTTTGGAATGGATTTATATCGCGAATACGTTTTGTCCCTTAAATCACTTATTCACTGAGATGTTAAGCCGTCCTGCCTATGTACACATG
This sequence comes from Tenodera sinensis, assembly GCA_030765045.1. Taxonomy (NCBI): domain Eukaryota; kingdom Metazoa; phylum Arthropoda; class Insecta; order Mantodea; family Mantidae; genus Tenodera; species Tenodera sinensis. The sequence goes on along the minus strand of CM060964.1, from coordinate 252,975,078 downwards.
TGAAGTATAGAATGTGCAGTTAAGATATACCTACTCCAGGCGCACCTGTTTCTTAATGGGTTGCATAATTTCGAAATAAAGTAGGGTCAGGTGGTTCACCTGGTGTAGTTCCAAGAAAATATCTCTACAGATTTCGAACTTGATTGAAGTCAGTACAAACTTAAAGGATAGTTTAGATAGTCTCCTAAGCAACGAGAGAGCAGAACACCTCTCAGACCAGGCCTGGGCTACTGGTGCTCTCAGGTCTTGCATGTTTAGCAGGTAAAACAAATGAAGCTGTTCCGCGAGTCGCCCAGTCTGAACGTACTGAAAACTCCAAGTTTTCATTGCTTAGAACACGGAAAAGATCTTCTCGGGAATCAACCGAAAACCAAGGATTTCA
>CM060964.1:252872196-252969696 GCA_030765045.1 Tenodera sinensis | reverse complement strand
GTAAGTCATGTTTAATTTTAGGAAAAGGACGAATTACGTGTCATTATTAGACGTTATAGAGAGTGAATGTGCACAGAAATACATAAGAGAAGACTTAAGTGAGGAAAACAATACACACTTTCCAAAGTGTATATAAAGTGTTTGTATAAACACAAACTTTTCGCCGATACGCCACGAGTGAGCAGAAAGGTACCCTGAAATTATTTGTATTTAATAGGTGTTAATACAATTTCGCATATTTCAGAGAAAAATAGTTTAGCCCCTTTTACTTCTACGGTAATATTGGAGGCTTTAGTTTGAGAAGCAACTCGTAGTCTTAGTGGCTCTTTGAACCTAGATTTAAATGTGTTCTATGACCAAAACACTCAAATTCACTTGTTTAATAATCTTATTGAATTTTGGCTTTCGGGGTGTTTCACGTGGACTCTTCCAACCTTTTGCATATGAACATTTGACTACGCTTGGGTTTGAATAGATGGCCAATCCGTTTTTGTCTCGCCTTAACGGCCACGGCTACTCGAATTGCTTTCATGAAGGTGACAGCGATATAAAAATTGGCTTAGGAGTTGTCGAAGGAGCAAAATAATTTAATAAAAGTTTAAGTTATTAGATGTGTGGGTGAAGTTTAAGGGCCCGTCGACAGCTAGGTCATTTGGGCCCGTCTTAAGTTATTAGATTTACCACCTAAAAATATGTTTTATTATTTTGTCATTTTATAGCCCCCTTGAACTTTTGTGGTCATATTGGACGTTTCGACTTTAGGACATTACTGTTGACTTTTATTGGTTTTGTTTAGAAGCGCTATGACATTCGTACTTCTAGATCGTCCGGAGTATAAATCCCCCGCCACAGCTGGGAATAGAATCCCATCTCCGGGTTGAAAAGCCAGAACGCTGACCACTCGAGGCAGTCACACTATAATTGTTTCCCCTTTGAACTTGATTTTGTTTAGAATATTTACTGCCTGCGAATAAAAAGGCTGGTATTCTAGGCTGGATGAAAGCTGTAGTTAGAGTTTTGCTCAATTTGAATCACGAACTTGCCTCGTATATGCAGGTAAGCTTTGGAATCCTGAGCACCTCTATCCAGGGAACTGCCTCTAAAGTAAATGCACTATCGGAATTCAATAAATATTGATCCGCTCCAAATGACAAAGCCCAGAGCTGCAACCCGATAAAGTATATTTCTTCCCCGGCGTGTTAATTGGAAAAGGGCTCGGCCCATAAAGTGGTGGCACGTTATACGCGAGGTGGGGTGTGGAAACCACTTTGTGGGCCGGCTACCTGACCCCTGGGGAAGACCAGCAGCAATTCGAATTGATGGTTTCTCTAGAGAGCGCCTCTCCCCCACACCCGCAATCAGCGTTCTGCCCGACCACGTGACCGCTGGGACTTCCTGTTTGTGTTGGGACGTCTTGGATTTGTAGTTTGCGCTTGAAACAATCTGCCCTCTGTCACGGGCACCTCTTTTCTGTAACGAAATAGAAGCTACAAAGCTGTTTCAAAATTAGAGCCAATGAGAAACAAAGGGAGGATGTGCGGTTTTTTTACAGTAGGGTATCAATTGGATTTTTCTTAGGCAGAATTCACAATCAGAAAATCAGCGGTTTTGAGATTTGCCACCCGATGCGTTTATTTGTAACAAGAAGCTTGCTATGCTCCTATATAGTGCCCATTTTTGGGAACGGGGAAGCCCAGCCGCCAAGAATGGTGCCATCGGTTTGCAGAAATATTGACGTCAGTGGCTAAGCAAGTTTCTAATACGGGAGACTGGCCCTGAAAGTTATACACCAGACGCTTTTGAGGTTACACACCCATATAAATAGGACAAAAAGCAATTGAGCACTTCTTTCTAAATGAGTAGGTACTTGTTCGAATAAGTGGTCAAGTGCGAATCGAGTCTGGTGAAGCATGGTTATTACGGTCAGTAACCAGTGTTTGGTGTACTTCGAAAGCCATCCAGCAAGAAAGGGACGACCGCGTTACGGAAGAAAGATAAAAAAAGAAGGCATGGTGGTTTCTACTGGATTTGAGTTACACCTCAAAACCTAGAAATTGTTTGTCGAAACTTAATGGAAATTCAATAAGCATATGGATTTTTCATGTCAGCGGTGCGGGGTTAGTCTACAGGCATACTAGTTTCAAATTACAGAACCTATTACACAATCAAATGTTGACTTTCCTTTCCTCACTAACTATATATATAAATTTATACTTTTAGGCTCCTCTCAAATTCTGAAAACTAGACTGCGGTGAAGTGTGATTCTTTCATCATCCCCTAACCAACGGAATAGGCTGGCAATGTATATCTTCAAGATTGTGTGTTTTTCATAATTTCATATATAAAACAATGGTTAAAGCAGCGAAGTAATTGGAAATCAACACCAAGAAGTGTGCTCAGAGACCCACAAAATGTTTGTACAAATGAAAATCTATTTTGGATTATGTTTTGTGGCATTTCCGCTAAACAGCCTTCAATGTTTCCAAAGTTTTATCATTCTGACTGGCATTGGGGAGTACATAAATAATAAAAAAAAAAATGTATAAAATATGTATTAAAAGAAATAGGTCACTGCATGTTACACGCTTTTACTGAGTCTGCAGGTGTTAATACCTCATCTCAAATCAGTTTCGGTGTGTAAGAATAGGGTAGGTGAAACTGAAAGCGCATTGCAATTCTCAGACCGCAAGATGGAACGTCAGAATAATTGGCGTCGTACGCCCCCCAAGGCCTACAATATTGAGTTTCCAACCTGAGGTTGATCTGTACTTAAGCGGAGTAATAAGGGTTGCTAGAAATTTGAAATGGCATTGAAGATGAAGTTCCTAAAGCATAATGTATAATTTAAGGTTTATCTTTGTCGTTAAGACATTTAACACGCATTTTATTTAAACTATGCAGCATTGCGTAGCAGTAGCCGTTCCCAATCTATTTTTATATGAAGATAAAGAGGGGTTAGGTTAAAAATAAAATGCTTACACTAGCTGCAAATTATATCCTCCTCCTCCTCCTCCTCCTCCTCCTCCTCCTCCTCCTCCTCCTCCTCATCGTCATCATTATTATTGCAAGTACCAATCAAATATATTGTAAGCGTAATTCTGTGAAATTGAACTTCATAATCTGTTGCAAATAATAACGTTCTTTCGTGTGAAATCCTTCTGTACATTACTCAAATATATATGATTTTTCTATAAATTTAAGGGTGAAAATGGTGAGAAGCTTGCATTTTTAGTTTCTTGTGTAGTCTTACAAATTGGAGTTCACTCTGCCATTTTATATGTATTTTATCATTGTAAGTACATTACTTTTATTTTAAATAATTTTTAAAATGTTGCTGCATCTAGCATTTTGCAATCAGAAATTGGGGTATCACAGAAAAAGATCAAACTCCTATACCGTTTGGAGGTAAGTTTGTATTTTACTCATTTTTAGGGAAAGCTTTGAACTACATCTGTACCAGATCTATGAGAAATCTGACTGCTTAAATATGTCTAAGCAATGTGGTATTTTGTTTCTAAATATAGGTTTTTACTTTGAACGGTTGTTTCTATGAATTACATTTTCTGATATAAATGACCCGTGTTCTGAAATTAAAGATAGCTAAAGGAAAAATTTGAGATGTTAAGAGCAAAGCATTAATGCTGTTGTTGGTATAATTTGGTGTTAATTAAATTGGTTTGTTATGCTTAAAATAATTAATTGCCAATAATTATTATAGAAATGTCTAAGTAAGACTTTTATGTTGCTTAATAAACTACATTGTATAAAAGTAGATCAGTGAACTTAGAAGACAAGCATATATAGGGTGGAAGTGAAGTAATCCGTCAGACTGAAGGAAGTGAGAGAGTGGATGTAAATTAATGAAAAATGTCAATACATTTTTAAAACTAAATGCACCATTGACTAGGTAATCGCATTTAAAGGTGAGAGAGTGTGGCAACGTGGCACAACTAGTTGACTTAGTAATCTGCATCAACGGGCGGCTCAAGGAATTACGCGTATCTCGGAAACGCTTCTATAGATTTTGATCAAATTTTGTGCTCAGATAAGGTTCTGCTCCTTAAGTTTATCTACATTGGTGTCTTGACTGAAAAAACGCGATTTTATAAAAATAAATGTTTTCATTCCCTCTTTTACAAATAAGTTATGTAATTTTCTGTATGTCTGAAATAGAAGTCGTACGTATTACGTTCACACTATTTCTTTACTCATATTCAGGTAACGCATTCAGATCTATTTCTGTACTCACTCGTCTATCAACAATTTTCCATAAAAACATTTTACACACACACACACACACACACACACACACACACACACACACACACACACACACACAAAAAATTATCCTCTCTACAGTCCCTGCATTCACACTGTTTTTTCCATTCACCTTTAGATAACACATTCACATCTCTTTTTCTACTCACTTTTCTACAAATAATTAATATCATTTATATATATATATACAAAATGGAATGTTAATCTGGAATACCACTTAACCAATCAACGAGAAATTCGGCACGTATATGTATTTTTGAATGGAGAAAGTGTTTATGGCAACCATTTTACTACACAATATACTACTTTCAAAGAGTTTTCTACTCGCTTTTCTTTTACGTAGCACATTCAGATATCCTGTTTGCCCTTCAACATACAATTCGTACACATTTCTATGAATGTATTATCTAAAAGTGAGTAGAGAAGACTGTGAATGTAATATGTAGCACTTCCATTTCAAACATACAGAAAATTGTATGACTTGTTTTAAAAGAGAGAACAAAACTTTTTTTCTGTAAAATCACGTTTTTTATGGAAAATTCTTTATAGAAGAGTGAGCAGAGAAAGCGATCTGAATGTGTTACCTGAATTTGAGTAATGAAAACAGTGCAAATGTAATACGTAAGATTTGTATTTCATACACAAAATTGCATAACTTATTTATAGAAGAGGGAATAAAACCATGTCTTTTTTATAAAATCGTGTTTGTTCAGGCAAGACACCAATGTAAATAAACTTAAGGAGCAAAACCTTATTTGATCACAGAGCCATTATGAGATACATAATATATACAAGAATTGCTCTGTATAAGAGGAAATAAAAATATTTTTTGTGTAAAATAGCGTTTTTTTCAGGAAAGACACCTACATACATACGTAAACTTAAAAAGCAAAATATTATATGAATACAAAATTTTAACCAAACCTTTAGATCCGTTTCTGAGATACAATACAAGAGTTGTTCTGTAGAGCAGGTAATAAAAATGTTATTCGGGAATGACACCTATATAGGTAACCTTAAAAAGCAAAACCTTATCTCAGTACAAAATTTTATGCAAATCGTTACAGCCGTTTCCAAGATATACAAGAATTGCTCATTTAGATTACTTCCTAATGCTAAACATCGTAATATATTTAATGCGCTACTGTGTTGCGAACACCAAAATAACAATAACTACACCGGGTGAAAGGGAAGTCATTACATTAATTTAAACCAGTGGTAGATCTCGATATTTGGAACACATGTTGTATCTTACGTTTTTGTCTCTGACCATTTCCTACGGAGGTACTTTAGTTTTGTCGAAAACAAGCTGGCAACACTGCAGATTGTGTGGGTGTCACTTTCCCCAGCTCAGTACAGAAATAAACACAGTAACGGTGTATCTTGAGAACATAAAAACATACATTGCCTTGTCCTTCCCCTCTGACTTTGTTGTTTAACACCGCTGTCAATTGCTAGGACCACATCAGCGTCGCCGATGTGCCGGAATTTGGTCCCCCAGGAGTTCTCTAACATGCCAGTAAATCTACTGAAACGGAGCTGTCTTTTTAAGCACACTTGAAAACCATCAGTCTGGGCCGGATTTGAACTCCTTGGGATCAGAGACCAGCGTATAACCAACTGAGCCACCCAGACCGACCCTTGTCCTGCCGTGTATACTGTGCGAGTATAGGCCAATCTCAACCGTTAGCTCCCGAAACATTAGACGAAAACGAAAATGCCCGACCTGTTTACGTCCACAAACCAGGCCAATTCCCTGACCAACCTCAACGTAACGTTGTCGACTTACTTCACGTCTGAAAGAGCTGCTCTTTTTAATTATTAATGATTTCGAAATCCTGTGTGATGTCGCATAATTACTACCGAAGCTACACCAGAAATAATTTACTCTACGCACCTTACAAGTAACAAACTGTTATCTTCGTACATTCTTGTGGAATTACGCATCCAATTTGGATAAAGAAAACATTTACTTCTTTGAAATAGACTGATCAAAGAACAAAATGCCAATGGACTTTTTTGTTTGTAATGTTTCTATGAAGTACATATTAGAAGGAATGTAATGACTTCCCTTCCAGCCTGTATAATGATCTAAAGCAATTCGAGACAAAACCGCGTATGTACGAGCAATACAATGGCGTCCACAGATGAATTCGGCGTCTTGTTTTAAAATCTATTGGTTGGCTTCCCTGTAACCGGTTCAAAAATACTGGGATCTGTGACAACATAACAGATGGAATAACACCAACTATGACTAGCTTTACCGTGGTTATATTTTACGAACAGTTGGCGGTACTAATGCAACCTAATATGGAATATCACCAATTGTAACCAGACCACGCCATGATGGGGGAAAATGTCACAGTTGCTTTTGGGGTATTCCAATAAGCTGTTTCCTCTATCAGGTAGTTCATAAAACCAAGGTACGGTACAGATGGCATATAGTTGGATTGGTATTTATGGTAATCCATGTCACTCCAGAGCGATTTTAGTAGTGTAATATTTTTATTTTTGAACGAAGAATGTGAAGTTTGTGGCGGGATAAATAATGACCTCCTGATAAATAATCTTCTTGAGCCTACTGAAACTTTATTGCACTGTTCTACACTCAAAATAATTTGGAAAACATAATGCGGTATGAGACGGCGTATATGTCTGGAAGTTCAAAGTTCGAATCACGTGAATCTTTGGAGTTCTTGAAAAGGCAAATGTCGGTTAACTTAAGCTCTCTGGATCCCGGGCTCATTTTATCAGTTATTTTACATTATTCATCGCCGAACTATGTACAGGCGATAAAACCTATTGATAGAATACTAATGTGTTGAAAGTGTAGCTCTCCGAGGATGCATTATGGCCAATATCTTGTATAATGTATAATACTGTGCATGGCTGATAGAATAACTGAATGAATGGTAAAAAAAGGGTAAAGGGTATAGACTGAAGGGCACACCTTGCGCACTGTGACCTATGGAGACCTATTGTGGCCAACACCCGCAGGAGGCAGGGATGAAGTGAGGCAACCGCAGGGTGGTAGGGGCCGCAGCCAAACGGGCCACACAGACGCACGGATGTCCCTAATAAGTGCTGAGATATCTTCATCCCGACGCCAGACCCCGCCGAACAGCCACCACCCTGCGGGTCCGATGTCATACAAGCGTCCCTCACCCATGGAGGACAGCGGCTACCCAATACCACCAGCGCCGAGAGCAGCAGTTAAAATGCGCAATCATCCGCGCCTCTGTCCGGCACTGCCAAGCACCACACGCCTGAAAGCACACCTGAAGGATGATAAGGGAATAGATTGAAAAGAAATGATGGAAAAGAAACCATGGTATGAAATTAACCACCGCAGTATTCGCCTAAGTGACAAGGGGAAATCACGGAAAAACCCAAGTCCGAGTGCGCGGTCGACGAGGGTCGAACCCGGAACCTCCCGAATGCGAGTCGCACACGTAGCCGCGTGGCCACCACGCTCGGTAAATGAATGACAAGAATGTTCATTGCTCTATTCATTCGTTTCAGATGCTTTTTTACTATTTTCATGGTAGAATGTGGCGCTTCGTTATTTTCTATGCGACTTTCCGTTTCATGCCATACTTTTCCTCGCCCTTAATGTCATGTTGGGTGCCTGTATATCTTTCTCTTGCATTAAAGGGGTGCAACAATGCAAGTCATAGCGAAAACTCAAACCAGCACACTTCAAATATATTTGCCTACATTCCTTCGGATTTAACTTCATATCCGCCACCCTTTCCGTTGTCAACTTAACCGCTCTTATTTTGCCTTTATTTACGAAGTGAACTTCAAGTGAAATATTCTTGAGAAAAATATCGGTTTTCCAACAGAAACAAATCTAAAGTGTTGCACTTACATGGCTTTCTCTACCCTTGTACTACTTAAATATTCTTGTAAACGCTGATTCTTCTATCTAATTCATGTTAGTTCGAGATAAACATATGCAGAAATTAACTTATTGCTAATTTTCTTGTAAGTGCAAGGGAAATATGGTAATATAGTAGGCTTTGAGGGATAGTCAAATTCCATTCTCTTTGTACGGCCAAGATATAAAAAGATGAATAACGACCTTCCATTTGAGAAACGTTTTAAATATTGCAAAACTCACAGAAATAACAAGGAATATCTCCGAAATTGTTCACTTAAAAAAAAGTGTATTTTAACGTGATCTACATTTTTGTATAGTAAGATTTGGTCATTAAGCCTCTAGTGAACAGTAGCGGCCTTTGCCCTCTTTAATTGTGTGAGATGAGAAACCAGTAGTGCAGCCAGGATTTGGTACCTTTTTTGGGAAACTTAACATTTATTTATTTACTTATTGATTTGATTTATTCTTTTATTCATTCATTCACTATTTATTTATTTAATTATTTACCTATGCATTCGTCCGTCCATCCTCTGTCTGTCTGTCTGTCTGTCCGGTCCGGTTCGGTCCGTCCGTCCGTCTCCCATTTGTATCTGTCCGTCCATCTATCTATCCGTCTCTCTGTTTGTCTATCTACTTATTTATTTACTAATTTATTTATGCTAATGGTGTCCTCTCTTCGGCTATCGTAAGCACGAAAAACACGCCAAATGTTAGCAATATATGTTATTCCTTAAACATAATATAGTAGTTATTGTCCAGGACTGTTGATAAGTTGCTGCTCTGAATCAACCGCCCGTTAATGTGTTTATCATTAACAAATGTAATAGAAATTCTAACGCATCATAAACTAGCATTTAATATTGGACTCTGGATAATCTAGATTTAGATTACTTTTAGTAAAACACAATATGAGCTGTCGGGGTACTACACGTGCTTACTTCTGCTGTATGTGCACTGCTCTGTCAGGGTTTGCCCGCTCCCACGTCTCTTGCCGACCGCTGGCGTACAAGACAAGCCAACAAGTACATGCGGTATCATACGGTATGGAGTATGGTATGGTGTGGTATGGAATAATATTGCCTGTAGCCGAGAAGAGGAAGAAGAAGAAGAAAAAGAAGAAGAAGAATTCCGTGAGTTAAAGTAGCATTTAGTGCGAAAGGCTTCGCATGTGAATTATAAGTCCTCTGCCAAACAAGACGCGTTGAATGAAGTATTACGTACTTACATTTCGTTTGAGAAGCACATGGGTTTGTTTACTCACAACGTATATAAATAATATTCCCCGCATTATGGGAAAGCATTTTTTAAAGCTAAATTGATAATAAAAAGGTTATTAAGTAACATATGTGCATCAATAGTACTATAAAATGCTCTCACAATATTGCCAACAAGGAACGCGAATACTTAATATAGTCATTTATTGAGTTTTTATTTGTAGAAAGCAAAAGTAAAATGACTTAAATTATTGTGAAAAATCATCATCATAATCATTCTATTCTAGGTAGTGTTATTTTCCGTTGATTACAGGAAGGGCATGCTGGTTTATCGGAATTTATATGTTTAAGAGGGCAATAAATTAATTCAATTTAGTTTAAACATTCCAGAAATTGGTAATAAACAACAATATGAAAAAATATATTTCTTGTTCTCATTTAAATAGCAAATAAAAAACACCCCTGAAGCACAATTCGGTGCTACGAGTCTCGTACTCAAGAGATAGCTAGCCGGTAACACACAAATCAAGTACAAATTCTTGCACAAAAGCGTCATAGCGTGATTGTGTGAATACTGAAAATATAAATTAACTAACCACGCAATAGCCCTTTTCTGGACCATGGCCTATCGCCCGGCCGCTGCGTCCCCAACTCTGTCTACCACATGCAGTAATTGGGTGCGGTACTGGAGGGTGGAATGTGGTCTGCCTCCCGGTCTCTCCGGGCCACTTATGCAGTCTTCGCAAGCAGGGCTAAAACTATCATAACGTATAGAAGTTGTTTTACAAATGGAGCCAAACGGTGTGGTGCACAATAAAATTGGGTAGGCAAACAAAATTAATGAATAAAATAAAATAAAACTTACGATTGCAAGAACGTCCGGATCTTCTAGAATGTTTAGAACATCGGAAGCCCAGGTTCACTACGGGATCGAGGGGACTGCATCACAGTCTACGGAAAGTAAGAAAGAAAGGGAGAAGACGAGGGTGACTTCCAGAACTTCAAAAACTAAAGTACCCAAGCGAAAAAAAATACAAACAATAAAAATAATAAATAGTACTTTGTAAGTTCTGGTAGTTACATTGGTTGTATTACATGTACTCAAGAAGTGAAAGAATAGTTCAGGCAAAAACTAAGATAATTTGAGCAAAGAAAGCAAAAAAGAAACACATCGCACAGAGTACAGATAGTGAGATAGGGTAGAACAAGGTAATAGCCAGGAACATCTTAATATAAATAGTTTACTAAAACAACTGAATTAGCTAGTGAACAGAAACAGATAGTTAGGGAAAGCGATAAATAGCATAGCTAGGAGCAAAATCTTCTTTTTCTCCTTCTCCTTCTTCTTCTTCCTCCGATTACCCACCCCTTATGTAGGACTTATACCCCCTAGGACTTACAAGGCAGTGTCGGGGAGCACAGGAACCTAAGGACCGGACAGAGTGATGACCTGGAAGAGGGTGGTCAGCCAAGCGCCAGGTATGAGAGGGAGGAAGAGGATGATATGAAATGCAGGCGAAATGGATGATTGGAAAGGTGATAATAGAGCAATTGGTGGAATGAGTGGCGGGGGAAACCGGAGAAAACCCGCCCTGACGCCGCTTCGTCCACCACGAATATCACATGCGGGTCCCTGGGATCAAATCCGGGCCGCCTAGGTGGTAGGTGAGCGCGCTAACCTCTCGACCACGGCGCTAGGAGCAAAATCAGATAGTTAAAAAGTATCAACAGCAAAAACAGATAGTTAAAGAAATATCAGAGAAACAACACCAGATAGCTACGGAAATGAATGAAAAACATCATCAGTTAGCTACTGAAATAAATGAAATACAAGCTCAGTTAGCTGCTGATATAAGCCTAAAATAAAGTCAGTTAGCCACTGAAATAACTGTAACACAGAGCCAGTTGGCTACTGACATAAATAATAAAATAAAGGAAATTATTTCTGAACAGGTTAAATTTGAGACAAACAACTGTGAAAATCAAGAACACGTTCAAAAATGAAGTTAGGGAAATGGTGCAGTCATAAATATCACTAAGTCCTCAGAATCAGAAGCTGAAATCAAATTGTGGTAACCTAACTGATACTGTCTTAAAGAGGTGGCAGTAGTTGTGATATAACTTGGAACTATCAAAACGGGAAAGCCTGCACAATAATACTGGGTTACAAAAGTAGTACATAACTAAAGTAAAATAGAGGAAGAAATTGCTAAAGCATTGAAACCAGTGGCAGAAAAAGTGAGCCAAAGTGAAAAATCAGATACGCTGGAAGAGGTTGTGGACACACTTCATACTTGAATGTATCTGGAAATGTACATAATTATATAAATAATGACAACTATGACGTGATTACCAATGACCAGGTAAATTTTGGTAACTATGGGTCGTCACAAAATTATGAAATCAAACACGTACCACACTCCTCACACAGTTCTCGCCTACTAAAACCCTCCATTCTAAACATTTACTGTCAAAGAGTCTTGCACCAATTTTTTGATGAACTGGGGGACAATCCCAATCCATTCCTTTGAAAGATCGGAAAATACTTTAACATTAAAATGATTATATACGAGTAAAGGATGTACATCATAAGAAAAAGCCTTAGAAAACAGGCAGCAGAACGGTTGAGAATGACATTGTGGGCTGAGGAAACATAAAGTACGTTTAGGAATTTGTTCTTAACACGTTATTAGACGAATCGATTTAACATCAGATAATAATTAAATTAACTACATGTAAATACAATTCTGGAAGTAACTTAAGTATGACAGATTATTTCATGTGATTGGCGAACGAAGCTCGCTTATCTGATCCGACAATGAGCGATCAAGAAATAATCTGCGCCCTAACAAGGCATTTTTCAGGAAACATTCCAAGCAATTAAGAGCCGCAAAGGTGACCGATTGTTTACATTCCATAGAATTCATCACATCGTTACAAACAAAGGGCAACGTACGACCAGTCAGGTGTGTGAACCTAGACGTGAAAATAACCAATCTCATACGGAAAGTAGGAACAACAATAAAGGCGGCCATAACACAATACAACACACAGGAAATCAAAGCTACACACTATCAAAACCAAAATGCCTGAGTTCCCAGGGGAGAAGAGAGGCACAATTGCCTCAAATGAGTAGCCAACCTTTTAACGACGCAAGAATGCGTAATACAAATGCAATGCCGCTATCTGACGGTATGAGAAAAAAACAATTCTCGCTCCACAGATGAGTAATGATGTAGTAGAAATACACAGCTAAATTGTATGACGTTCAATAGTGGCAACGGCACATAGTCAAGTAGTGCATATCGAGGTACGTACATGTTACCGAGGACATTTCTTAGGCTCTCGCAAACACGACCAAGCTCTAAGACCGGAAATAAACGGAGGCTCTGAAAGGGAAGAGAGTGATAACCTTGTAACAGTTGCTAATACGGTACCTCGATTCCTATATTTCCGCCACTTGAAGTGCCTTAAGTGAATGCAATAATATCAATATGGATGGGAAACAAATAAACACATATAATACAAATGTGCAGATAGAACTAATAAGTCCTCCTGAAATATAGTTTGATAACACGACACATCCTGCAATCTCGTAATTGATACATGCATCGACATCAGTTTGCAATGAAAAATGATTTATCGACTTATGCAAATCGAACCTTACTAGTATGCAATGCATACTCTACGGCAGCATTGGAGAACAAAAATAGCACAAAAAATATCAGGTGCTGTTAAATACAAAAATAAATGATTAGCATCATGGAGTTAGGAATTTCATTGGCACTACCAAGACTAAAAGCAGACCCGATAATAGCATAAGATTTACTATATCATTGGCGAGACAAGCTGGATTTTGATGAGCGATGGGTAGTAGCAAAACCTTTAGATAAGGACGTAATATTTTCCGTATTAGAAGAGGAATTCGCAATATGCAAATTATGCTCCAATGGAAGAGTGCGAGCAAAATACAGACGAGAACGAGAAATTCTTCGTCGAACAGATAAATGTTTTAGTGTCACAGTAATAATAAATGAAATTCCGCCAGCAAATGTTGACGAGGTATGTCATAAAGATTCCTGAGACGAAATACATTGTGTACTTACATTAGAGAGAAATGTAGAAATGCCCTCATCACCGCAGCGAAGCCGACAGCAACGAAAGCCATGATGAAGCTAGCATCACTAGGAAGCTAAGACAAACAAAAGCAGAAGAGAATTAAAATCTCGATTTCCAACCGCAAAAATTATTGCAACAGACTACAATATTCAGCAAGAAATCTGATACTTATGATGTTTACACTTTTGAAGGCATAGACTAAAACCATTCCAACACAAGTGCCACCGATCCCGAATGCTAGCAGACCAGAAGCAGACGATATAATACAGCAAATGCTTAAAGATAAGGTATTAGAGGTATCAATTTCTGAATTCGTAAATGGAACTTGTTGGTAACTGAAAACTGTAAGGAGTAAACTGAGGATGACGATGGTTGCCAGAAAATTAAGCTCGCACACAAAGCCATGTAATTTTAAACATGAAGGAGTTGAACATATCCTGGGAAGGCTAAGAGAAGCAACGTATTATAAAGAGACGTAAGCTCTTCATATTGGCAGGTACCCTTACACCAAGATATTAGGAAATAGTACCATTCAACCATTATGACAGAACTTAAAATTTTTTTAAAGGCACCTTTGGTCTGCCAAAGGGTGTTCTACTGCAAGCGTTACACAACATAGCTTATAATGCAGTAGAGGAATTCCTAGAACAGTATGTTAATGACTACCTTATCTACGACGATAACTTTTTAAACTGTTTGGAAAATACCGGGTGAGTCAGCTGCCACTTATTTTCCAGATTTATGCAATCCGCATGTTATACTCTAATACGAAAGCATCAGTCCCCATGCCAGATTCTATCCAAGTATTTGTTTCTGAAGTTCCAGATAGCTCATTTGGAACGAGCACACGGTTCGTAAGTAATCTGTGTGCTTACGTTTTTTACCGTGTAATATTCACTAATAACTTTGGTTGAACAATTATTGTTTTTGAAAGTGCTATTATTTTAATTCGTAATTGTTTTAGTTCCATTTTATAGTATTGTTGTTGTATATGACTATATCTCTCCTAGTACAGAGGCTGAGCTGCTTGTGCTTGGCTCTTGCTTCTCCGCGGATCAAAAGCATATCAGTGCACTTGTCTGTCGAATACATCGTCGGCTGTCACAAAATATCGTGTATAATGTATGCTCATGTGTCGACAAAGCTGTACTCGGCTATACTTGGGCAAGAAAGCAACAATCACAAATACCTACATAAGTAATGCGTCTCGATTATTATTGAACTGCTGCCTCACAGAACTAGAATAGGACAATTTATTTGGCCTTGCAGAAGTTTAACCAATATATTTATAATTGTAAAACTATTGTGTTCGCAGAATACATTACGTTATCTTTCCTATAAACCTGTAAGTTATCAAACTCAAGAGTCTCGCGCAACATACAGGCGATAACTGCACACAGTACAAAAATAACAAATTCCCTAAAGACTAGTCAATCCAGACATCAATGTGAACATAGTGAAATTAAATTTCCAGGAAAATAAAGAATTTGGAATGCAAATTAAAACTCTCAATAATATGCAACATAAAGATGCAGAACTAAGTAAACTATTTATGACCACCACAAATTAGTCGTTCGTAACTAAAACAATTGGAATATACAACAATGTACTCTACAACTGTCGTAGAAATAATGAAAAGAAAACGTGAGAAAGTTGTAATAGGATCTTTCTATAGCAACGTTACCTACTGTGGATGGACTGAGTGAGGTGGTGCCATGGCAACGTGTGCAACTCGCTTTCAGGAGGTCCCGAGTTCGATCCCCGTCGACAGACCACTCTGACTTGGGTTCTTCCATTGTCTCCCATTGTCACCAGGCGAATGCTGGGGTAGTCTTCGTGTCGCATCCTTGAAAGACATTACACTTAAGGAGAGGTGGTAAGCTCTATACTTGCAATGTTAATTTTAAGAAGTTAAACACCGCTTTTCAGAGAAACTATTTGCTCTAGAAGTGTGAAATTTGGTACACATATAAATCAATGTTTTCTAATTATAGGGACTTCTTATATTACATAGACATGCTAATTTACATTTGTAAAATAATTATAATAAATATATTACTTTTTCACCCATCTTTTAAAAAGAAAAATTTCTAGCATCCAAGATTTTAATGAGTGCTATAAAAGTCAGTACCACCACAGATAACTCAGAAATGACTGGTAAAAGTTTCATTACTCTATAATAAGTGGTTTCTGAGAAAATGGGACAAATGTATGCAGAAAAATAAGTTTGAGAAAAACCTCAATCAAAATTAGGGGAAGTTGTAAGATCTATGTTTGCAATGTTAATTTTAAGAAGTTTGGTTCCACTTTTCAGAGAAACTATTCACTCTAGAAGTATGAAGTTCTGGGCACATATAAATCAATGGTTTTTAAATGTACTGACCTTTAATATCACATTGATATTATTTGCATGTTTTTTTAAAAAACAAATTAACGAATGTATAATTTTTTATTCATATCCGGACAGTTAAATTTATTGTAAAGACACTTCTGGTAAGTTTTTAGGGGTTAAAAGACTAGATTATGATAAAATAGGGTAATCTTGCAAAATCAGCAAAAAACACAAAATTGATATTTTTGACCCAAACCAGCCTACAACCTCCACTTAAATACCAAAGTTGGTTTTAACCGACTTTTCGTTTTTGAGTTATGTTGTTCACAGACTGACAGACACACACAGGTACACACACAAACACACACAGGTACACACACACACACACACACACACACACACACACACACACACACACACACACGCGCGCGCGCGCGCGGACTTTTTCTAAAAATGCTTTTTTCTTTGGATTCAGGGGGCCTCAAAGCATATATTTTCGGTGAAATCTCGACATCAAAATTTTGGGTGGATTACAATACTTTGACTACTTTATTATACCTAGTAGAGAAAAAGTAAAAATAAAATAGAATCCAGAGATAGTGATAAAGTATCCAAGGCAAATGAAAAGAGACCTGCACGTATGAAGTCGTTGTAAATGGACTATATAAACTCTAAAAACGTTGGGAATCATAGGTGAGGTTAACAAAAATCCTATAGTAATAGGATTCAGTAATAAATGGTAAACATCCCTGAAACCAATTCAGAGCTAGGCTCATACTTAAAAAAAAAAAAAAAAAAAAAAAAAAAAATAGCTACCCAGAGTATAAATCACAGTAATGTATAAATCAAGCAAACGTTCTTGTACAAATAGCCCACAGCGTGAGTCCTAAAACTCTAATAACCTATAAAAATATTATCATTTTAAAACCTACCACGCACGTGGTAGAAGAGATAGAAATTAATGCAGCCTTTAAAATATCAAAGTTTATGAAACGATATCACATATGGTGCAAATAAAATTAATTGACATTTAACACAAATTGTGTATTTTAATACGTTATAAACATTTTCTGCACTGAATTTTTTCTTTCTGGTACGGTCCAACACTGTATACAAAAGGAAATCAGAAGCAGATCATTCCTAGCAATTCCACATAGATTTTTTATTCCTCATGCAAATGTACATTAATCAAAATCATCTGAGCCATTCCTAAGAAAATAAAACATAAGAAATGTGTAGTTTTAGGTAGGGAGATCTTTTTGAAATTGTTCATGTCACATCCTTGGAAGATGAATGAATGAATGAATGAATGAATGAATGAATGAATGAATGAATGAATGAATGAATGAATGAATGAATGAATGAATGAATGAATGAATGAATGAATGAATGAATGAATGAATGAATGAATGAATGAATGAATGAATGAATGAGTGAATGAATGAATGAATGAATGAATGAAGCCTGAAATGTTGCATAGAGGACAAAGTCCTACTGTAAGAAGGGAAGCTCTTTTATAAGACTTACGGAGTGAGTTATTCCACGTGGGTAGAGAATTAGCACTGTGAATATCATTACTTGCACACATTGGTTTAACTGGAAGATGCCGAGTTAGCTATTTATTCGATGGTTTGAATTAAGTTCACACGCACGCACACTTTTAGAGGATTTCCTTTGCGTTCTGGGAATCTCAAATTTTTGTCCAATGAAATCTCGATATCACATTTTTTGTTATAGCGACTATGACTCAATGGCAACTTGTGGAGGGGGACGGAAAGGCGATCTTTTGTGCCTATGCCCCTGACGGGGCACCCCCCGGGGGGATGGATGAGGCGAATGGATTCGAAGGGTGGATGGAACGTTGCCTCGACAGAGCAGGTAGCAATGTCCCTACATTTTCTCAATTAGAAGCACCCCGGCGGAGGCTGGCTCAGGCCGGTTCCTCTCCCACCCCTTCGTGTTCGTACACCCAAGGAGGGCGCGGGATTCAAAAACTGGGTCCCATCCCCCCTCAGGCGTGTACTATCACATGGGGGGCCCGGAAACCAGTAGGCTCGTCGTCCAATTTGGGGGTGAGATTTGCAGAGCACATTCTTTCCCCCTGTCGTGCTACAGCCGCTAGGCTCACCGACGCTGCCAACCCTGAAAGAAACCTAACGGGATGAGCTTGAATACTTCCCACCATTCACCTGGCGACCCGGGGGAATCTCCGAATAAAACCCATGGGTCAGGAAGGTCGGCCATGGGGATCGAACCCGAGACCTCCCGAATGCGGGCCACAGACGTTACCATATCCCTCCACATCGCGCTCGCTCTTTTGTTATAATACAATATTCCTTCTATCCAGCATAGGTTGTACATTCCATTTTAAAATTCAACTGATATTGCAATTAAGGTGTTCACAATAGTAAAGCGGAACCAGCACCTGTCACGTAATTTACGCCAGGTGCGGACGATATTCTGATGTTTTTGATTGACTGAAACTAGGTATGAATCGATTCCTGCTGGATGGAAACGAGGTAGTAACGAACTCTGCTCCAGCCAATGAAGTAGGTATGTGACGGTGTGAGGGTGGTGAGATACGGCCAGTTTTGCGGTCTTCTAAATTGTGTAATAGACTATAACTTGGTAGAGAAAGCAAAAGGTCATTTAGAATTGAGGTGCTGACGTTCATCTATGATTGACTTATTTACAACTGCTTAACAATCAGACGTCCTTTGAACATGGAAGCGTTTTACTTTTTATGCAGATTACAAATATGCAAAGAGAGTATACGGGGCAAGAAAACCTCTCTAAGGTGACTACGAGATGAACCCCACCGATTTTGTTTACATACAAATGATGACTTAACATATTTCAAAGAGATATAAATCACGTTTTATGAGTTTTTCCTCCCAAAGAGCAGAAAGGTATTTAACAGTCGAGAGCCGTTTTTTATCTGCAGAAACTCTTGCGACTCTAAGTTAGTGAGCAGTGAACCACGACCCAAAGTTTCTAGCCGAAAGTTTCTCCTCTTGCTGTCTCTTGGTATAAATCTCAGCTCTTAACTCTTCATTCCCATATCTCTCTCTCCTCCAGCTTTACTTTCACTGTTATTTATTATGGATTTTGGGCGCATCTCTCTGCGGAATATCGCACCACCGTGACTTCTCTAGTACTGCTACTTTACATTCTGCCAGAGAAATCTGCAGACTACAGATAAGATGCTAACATTCTCCGGACAGGGGTGTCACATCAGTTCAGTTCAGTCTTCTGCAAAAGTTCAAGTAAACAAGAAATCTTTAAGGACAGACTAAATAGCAAAACGTGCAAAAAAATTACATTTTTATTAATTAGAATTTCCTCTTTAACTTGATACATATTTTGTCATTGTAGACACAATAATTATGTTTTAAATACAATTTTAAACACTACACTACATCTCTCAGGTAATGTTTTGCAATACAAATTGGTACTACTGTTAATTGTGGCAGCTTCTATGTGCTCAAGTCACGTGACTTCTTTCTTTGGAAATATATACAAGTTTTACTCCATTTTGGTCTTGAAAGCTTTGTGAATATACTATGCTATAAACGGCCTGATCTCTCAGAAATATTTAAGGGAAATAAATTTTAGAATAATATGAAATGCCTAAGTGCTGTTGTAGATCTATTTAGATATTAATAATATGTAGGTTAGTTTTAAAAAAATAACTGCAGATGCTATAGTTATGAAACAATCCTATCTTCCTTAATAGATAAAGTATTTCAAGATGTAGAAGCAGAAGGCATGCGCCTACATGCTTTAAACATTTCAGTCTTATAATAACTTAAATGATTTTCGAAATAATGGGTCATGCATGAATTTAACAGCTTTATCCCACGGCTTTCGGAGGAACATAGGCTTTTAATATATCCTTAAATGAGTCCTTACAGAGTTAGTAGCATCAGGGTAATGTGCGAAGTGTGCATTTGGGAGGTCTGGGTTGGATATCTGGAGCCGACCACTCCGCTCATGGGTTTTCCATGGTTTTCCCTGTTTGACAAGTGCCTTTAGCGACCAATGCGTAATTGTTTATGGTCCAGCTACCACGTTTTTCTCTGCTATTAATAAAATGTGACGTTCTCAAAGACGTTTAGTAATACTGAAACATGTTTCTAAAATATGTCTGTTATTACAAAGGGAAGTCTTAATTTTTCAATATTTTTCTTCCTCATGTAGTCTTTATAAGGCAAATACTGGTGCGGTTTCTCTTCTAACTTGAATTTCCTTTCCCTAATTGCCTATAATTTTGCTTCCCCTTTAATGTTTCAGGCAAACTTAGCGGCTGTGCACTGTCACTCGGTGTCGGCCATAGGCATAGATGCTTACTTCTTGGAATCTTGTTCTCAGTCCTGCCAGATGGCACCACTCGGTGGGCCGCCACAAGTGGGTCGATTTCTCCCTGGTTCCGCCTGTGGCCTGTAGCCTCCTGCTGTTCCTTCACCTCATCGCTCCTCCTGGGGGTGGTAAACGCACAACGCATATCCCTTCCGTTCCCTGGTCATAGTCACAGCACATAAAACCTCTAATGTAATTCAATCAAATCATTTTTGTATGCATTACATGTTCAAGTTTAAAATAAATTCTATAAATTTCAAGCAGTATTTGTCACATTCTATAGAACCTTCAAAGGTAAAGTTTGCCTTCAGAGTCAATGTATCTATGAAATTTGCTTCAAACTAAAACTTTAAACTCTATTGTTCCCAATCTCAATTTTTCATTATTTTAGGTATACATTCAAAATTCTCATTGGACTACTTTATATGGTATGGGAAAGGTTATCAAATGAATCTCTCCTTTGAGTAACATTGGCATAAGTGTAAATAAATGCTGGTAGTTTCGTATTCCATTCTTATTTGGTTTGGCTTACTTGGAGCGGAATGTTAAAGATAAGGCTCAAAGCACCCTAAAGAAGTAAATAACTGTAGTTTATAACTTCTACAAACTACACTTGCAAATCTTACTTTGTTGTTTACATCATGACAATCGAAATAAACCTTTGCGGAAATAGTTTACACTTCTCATGGTAGGTAAAAGAGGGAAAAAGGAAACCGAATCGATAGTCAGATGTTCAAAAGCAAGTACTGTATGCTGGCCTTGGATTTTCATGAAATCGCGATAAATGGCTGAATAGCGACAGCACTTTAAAATGGCATTTAAACATTCAAATCAGTAATATTAATGCCTTGGAAAATGTACTTTAAGTAAAGTGTATGTTTTAAATAGGACTACATATTTGTTGTACTATGATTTTTTTTTTTTTCTATTTCTTAAGATGTACCAGTGAAACAAAATGATACAAAATTTTATGGAAATAAAAAGGACAACTTCTCAGGCTATTACCAGAAAAGCTCGAGTCGTGTAGCTATTTTATTTGTCATCTTAAATGTTATATCTGAATGACAAATTATCCTCTTAATGCTTAGGTAGCATTGTAAATAGTTTCTAGTTCATTTTATTCCGTATAAGTTTATCTGAATGATGAATCATCCTGTGAATGCTTATGTAGTTTTGTAAGTGATCTCCAGCTTCTTTAGCGACAAATCCTTGTCAGTTACATTTGATGCCTGTGTGAAAGCTACTTAAATGTGTATGTATAGAACAATCTAACAAAAGATGCCGTTCATTGTTAGTATTAGTTATAACGTTTTAAAGTTACTTACAGCTAAAACCATGATATACATTTTACCAAAAGCAAAATTCGTTCTCTTGTCGTGAACGTGCCCTAACCCGCGAGGGTTGTTTTCCGTCGTACCCTTGTCGGTGATTCACTCTAAAACTTGCTTTTTTTTTCGTGCCACCAGTTCCAGCCTATGGCGAGGGTTGGGGGGGGGGGGGGGTGTCATCACCATTGTGTTGCCACCAATGCCAGGTGATCCGAAGCTTAAAGCAGTGTCCTCTCCTTCAGAATTAATCTGTGCTAGAGCTATGTTAGCACTCGTTTTAACCACTGGAAGAATGTCTATTCTAGGTGGGATGGAAATAGATCACAAGCAATAGCTTATACCAGTCTCAAAGGTTTAACTACACTACAAATCCTAGCAGGAGGCTCAGGCGGTAACGTCTGTGGCCCGCATTCAGCAGGTCGCGGGTTCGATCTCTGTGGCCGACCTTCCTGACGCATGGGGTTTTTGGGAAGTTTGCCTGGATCGCCAGGCGAATGCTGGGAAGGATTTTCCATATCCTCCGAATTTCGTTACATTCATAATTTCATTTCATCCTTCCGTCGCGACAGTAGCACGGTAGGGGGAACAAATGCTCTCTGGCCCGGATTGGAAGACTAGCCTACTGGTTTCTGCCTCCACCTCCCCCATGGGATGGTACAAGCCCGAGGGGAGAGGCGAGCCGGTTTCCGAGTTCCGCGATCCTTTTGGGAGTAGGAACCCGAAGGGGTGGGAGAGAAATCCGGCTGAGTCAGCCTCCGCCGGGATGCTCCTAACTGGGACAGTGCAACGACCCTGCCCTCTGCTCTGTCGTTCCGGCCGCTCTGTGGATCTATTCGCCTCATCCATCCTCCCGAGAGGTGTCCCGTCAGGGGCATAGGCACAAAAGACCGCCTTTAAGTGGATAAGTCCCCCTCCGCAAGTTGTAATTGAGTCATCCCCTAGAAATGGTTCCAATATGATGAGTACTTTCCGAGAAATCTACGGAAGAAAGTATTATTGTACTTTCTCTCTATATTATCCTATCAGCGATTCGCCCAAAAGAGATTCATTCATTTTCCCTTAAGTCAGATTGTGTCCTTCCATTTTGTGTGTTTTGGTAAGCTTGGATGCAAGTACTTTGTGTCTTTACTTCCTCTCCTGCTTACGTGTAGCAGGTAAGTAGAGGAAGCAGGTATCGTATTCCACCAAAAGATTCGATACCGATATTTCACCAGCAATACATGCTTTCAGAGTCCCTTAATAAAACTCAAAACGAACTGTACAGCTTTAAGTTCAGCATTTTCCAAGGATACGACACGAAGACTTTCAAAATCCTTCAACCCAAATTAATGTTTCCATGAAACAACTTCAGCGATCTTTTTCTTTTATTTTCTCAAAAATGATTTCAAATGTTTTGATTAAAATGCCATGTTTAATATGTTTGATGTCAAATTAAATGTATATACTGAATTTTCTGTGATTAGTCTGTGATGTCCTTTCATTCTGAATGACTTGTATAAGTGGTAAACTGTAAGAGACATACAGAAACTTGCTGCATAAAAATGTACATCTCCTTAAAGCACGCAATTTATGCCCTAGATATTTGTAATGCAACCATTTCCAAGATTCATTACTATTGATTTGAACTGTGAAATTCGTCATACATTTTTTAGCTGTTTAGTCGCTATTCGTATTTTTCTGGTTGTCATGCAGAGAGAACGGAATTTCAAAGTCATCACTTAACAATGGGGTTGACTACCGTTTAAGCCTACTGTATTTCTCCTGTACCTGCATCTAAATGTGTAATAAAACAATTACTGCAAGTATTTATCTCGATTAAGTTGAAAATAGAGTAATAACCAGTTTTAAACACAGTAAATAGAAGAGTGGGTAGAGAAAGTAAGTACAATATTTATTTTAATCTTATTTTTATTGTGTAGTCCTTTTTAGGCACTTGGGAGCTAATACTTAGTCCCCCAACACCCGATACCTAATCATAATAGAGAAAACATTCCGGTACCTTCCAAATGCACACAGGGAATATATTTTGTATATGATATCGGAAGTTATTGACGGCATTCAGCGACAAAGAATTTCCATTTCAGTGACAGTTTGAAGCATTTAAATCCAGCAAGAGGGAGGTGCAGCTAGTGACCTCCGAACAAGCCATGAAGGTGGACTGTAATTGACATGCCATTAGCCTGTCATCTGTTTGGCGAGGGGGAGTGAGGTGAAGGTGACGCCGTGAAATATTAATCTTCTGCCTCGACGTCTCTGGAATGGCGTGGTCACCACATCACAGGGTATATGTATGCCTTCCTCATCGCTGACTGGGCAGTCCAGTCACGTATGCAGCATTTTGTTTTGTTAGGGATACTGACTCCGGCATAATTCCTTTGTGCTGCAACGGAGTGTTCCTACCAAATACACAATGTCAAAACTTGTGTGCTAGAACAGTAACAGACATATTCATTGCGGTAATTAGATTTGAATTTGGGATTCCTTTAAACTGGAGCTATCGTATTTTGAAACTTACATTACCAAGGGCAAGAAACAGCCACTAATACAGTATTTTATCTTTCTAGATATGAAACATCATGTACGTAAGCAGAGACAGGCAAAGTATGAGGAAAGATTTGTCAAAATATTAACTTTGTTGCCAAAAGTTTAAAATATTAAGAAAGGTAGCAAAATATTACAAAATACATATTTTAGACCCAAAACATCTTATACTTTCGTAGCCATTTGGTCAACATTTTAAAGGAATAAAAAATACTTTTTCTACCCAAAATGCTTTGAACTTTTAGTAGTTTCAATTAAATACTACGGTCTTGGCTCTCAGAGCCTTTTAAAGCTTCAGCGCGTGACCATTAAATGCCCATGAGTATATGAACGCCTGTATTTACTTGCAATATCTTTTATTAGACTTTGATATTTTTTACACTTTAGACTGTTAAAAATGCTCCATAAGATTTAGTTTGTAAACGTATTCCTCAAATTTCCAACAGAAGCTCGGAGAAAATAAACTGAATAAACTGGCATATGATGTTTGTTGCACTTTTAAAATGCTCAGCATATTATATAATTAATTCCATCAATGAGGATAAACTTACAAAAATTATATCCAAAGGATTAGAACGCTTTTTAAAACAAGCATAAGAGAGCGAAAATATTTATTTGCCAGTTTTTTGTTGTGGTGTTGAAATAAAATAGTATAAATTTTTATTTTTCCAAAATTACGATTTCTGCATCGTGTGCAACAGCTGATTTATTATTTTAGCAAAAGTAAAATAATGTTTTTCTCAAAAACTAAAGATATCTACATAAAATTTAAAACACTTATAATTGTGACAGAACAGTTGTGGTAAAATCTTGAAAACTTTTGGGTAAAAACTGGGAGTTTTACATATATCACCTACAATAGGTTTTGAGAGGTTCATCTCGTTGGTTTAAAAATATAGGCTGTTTAGATTTTCTCCAAATTTAGTAATAGAGATCGTTTAACTCCAAACTTGCTGCCTAGGCAAAACGCTACGTTTTCTCAACTGTACCTAAGTTGTTGTAAAGAGAGGCTTGTATATCCTAAATATATTTCAAAGAAAATTACTGTAATAGAATATTAGGAAAGTCAGGTTAATTGCTGACGGAAATTATTTTAAAGCAGATAAGCATAAAACTTACAAAAATATGAAGAAATATGAAGATTTGTTAATGAAATATCAAGATTTACCAAAACATTATTAAATATTTTTTTCGTCATGTGCATTGAATTCTATAGACTGGCCAGTGTAAAAAAGCTATTCCGTAAGATAATAAGCCTAGTTTAGAAATGTTTCATATTTTGCCTGTCTCTACGTACACGTAATGATCCACGGATCATCCTTTGACTGCATACAATAATTAAAATTCTGAGAAAATGTGTAACAGGTTATATAAACAAATACGCATTTTAAATATAGTGCAGCACTAAGATAAACATACTCGCTGACCGAACGAATGAATGTTGGTCGGTTGTAAGTATATAGGGCAGAAATAAGTACTGATTTGGATTTTACTAAAGCAAAGTAGGACCATAATCTTAAGTATAACAAATACAATATTTCTCCTTTAATTGAGGAAGACTATAAACCAATCCCATGGTCCGCCTATGATGGCAATAGTTCTAAAATCACTCAAAAATGTTAAGGTTAATTCACAATAGGAAACCACTTATTTCCCTGTTACACAAGGGTAACATGGCAGTTCTGATTTAGCATGACGGCTACTGTAGCAATTATGGTGCAGGAGAAAGCAAACATGTTTAATTTCAGTATACCTACAAGATGATTTGGAACACAGTTAGATACATGAAGAAAGTTCTATAAATCTGTCTTGCACGCCTGGTCTGTACTTATCAAATAAGAACTGGGCAGTGTGTAACAATATTATAGGTCTAGGTACAGGTTATACAACAGAGGGGAACACCTCGTGTACTGCGACATACGTAGATGTATTGTGGAGAACACCACCAGGAGGAAGGGATGAAGTGAAGGGACACAGGAGGCTACACGCCGCAGATATACGTGGAAGTCCCTAACAGTTCCAGGCTCGAAGACCTATCCCAATGCTGAAGCTGCCACCGGTCGACTCCTTCCTTTGAGCAAGCATCCGCGCCATCTCTCTAACACCACCATACGCCCTGAAACCTAGAAGTACACCAGAAACATGGAGAAGGAGTCGGAATGAAAGAGGAATAATGGAAACGAAATCGTGGTAGATAAAAAGTCACCCCAGTAATCGCTTACCGACCAGGGAAAACTACAAAAACTCAAGATCAAGTGTGTCGTCGACGGGAATCGAAACTGGGACTACGAAATGCAGGTCTCACACGTTTACTACGGAACCATCTCGCTCGCTGTGTAACAATATTAACAACAGTGCATAAAAGAATAACCAATGCCTAAATTCAAAGCTACTCGAATTAAAATCACCAATACAGGGCAGTCAAGGTTTACAGTTACGCAGGCAAATGAGATTCTGTGGACTGAGACAGTGACACTGTTACAAGCTGACGACGCCATTAAACATTTTCTACACGGACTGGCAGCCTTTCAGAAAATAGCGTAATATCGATGAAGTAATTGCACTCCGATAGAAATTTCAGTTTAACGGCCGAAAAATATTGCACATGTCCGAAGCAGCGACATGCTTGTAACGTCAAATGGACGACGTTAAACAGCTGTCTGTCCTTCTTTACGGATTGGCAACTTCCACTAAGTTCATTTGAAACCGATATAAACAGAAACAGTTTAACTGTAGCAATCAGCATCAACTAAGGTGCGTTTTCTTCAAATATGTCTAGGGATAGGTATACAACGTAGTGGGATACCTAGGGCACTGGGACCTTCGTGGGATCTATTGCTGCTGCCATCTTCAGAAGGGAGAGATGAAGTAAAGTAACCACGGCAGGAAAGTTACTGAGATGCGCGGAAGTCCTTAACAGTTGCTGGCTCGAAGACCTGTCCTACCACTAGTGCTGGCCAGAGACTGAAAATGACGAGTGAAACGGAATGAAAAGGATATGATGGAAAGTCAATCGTAATAGATGACGAACCACTCGATTCATATACCTTCCCACTCAAGGTCAGGTCAGGTGGTTGACGGGAATCGAACCCGACACCTACATGTTACGGCGAAACCTTCCCGCTTGGTAAACTAAAAGTTAGTTGGCCAATGAAAGTGCCGTGTAGTGTCTTTAGTTCAAGACTGTTCAAGAATATAAGTATTTTTTGCGTTCTTTATGCAGCAGAAGAAAAAAGCCGCCACTGCTGTAAAATTCAGGTAAGAAAAATGATGAATTAATTTCTGGAAATGTATGTACGTACAAATTAATTATAACATGTTCCTAATTTGTTTTGCTTTTACATAGCCGCAATTAGCTTCTAATTATTTTAAATGTTATTGATAGCATTCTCGATTGGGTAAATTATAATTAGTTTATTCACTTGCTCTGAAAGCAGATATCAAAATGAGTACTCTTATACTGTATATCATGTGCCACGTATAAAAATCTTGGTGAATAAAGTCTGCTGTACTCTGTTCCCAATGAACCACGACCACCACGACCACCACCATCACCACGACCACCACCAACACCACGACCACCACGACCACGACCACGACCACGACCACGACCACGACCACGACCACGACCACCACCACCACCACGACCACCACCACGACCACGATCACGACCACCACCACGACCACCACCACCACCACGACCACCAACACCACCACCACCACGATCACCACAATCACCACAATCACCACGACCACCACCACCACGATCACCACCACCACGATCACCACCACCACGATCACCACCACCACGATCACCACCACCACCACCACGATCACCACGATCACCACGATCACCACGATCACCACGACCACCACGATCACCACGATCACCACGACCACCACGACCACCACGACCACCACCACAACCACCACCACGATCACCACGACCACCACGACCACGACCACGACCACCACCACAACCACCACCACGATCACCACGACCACCACGACCACCACGACCACGACCACCACGACCACGACCACCACCACCACGATCACCACGACCACGACCACCACGACCACGACCACGACCACGACCACGATCACCACGACCACGACCACCATGATCACCACCACGACCACCACCACGATCACCACGACCACCACGACCACCACCACGACCACGACCACCACGACCACCACGATCACCACGACCACCACGACCACCAACACCACCACGACCACGACCACCACCACCACGACCACCACGACCACCACCACGACTACCACCACGACCACGACCACGACTACCACCACGACCACGACCACCACCACGTTCACCACGACCACCATGATCACCACCATGACCACCACCACGACCACCACCACGACCACCACCACGACCACCACGACCACCACCACGACCACCACGACCACCACCACGACCACGACCACGATCACCACGAACCCGACCACGACCACGATCACCACGACCACGACCACGACCACCACCACGATCACCACGACCACCACCACGACCACCACGACCACGACCACGAACACCACGACCACCACGACCACCACCACCACGACCACACCACCACCAGGACCACCACCACGACCACCACCACGATCACCACCACCACGATCACCACCACCATGACCACCAACACCACCACGACCACCACGACCACCACGACCACCACGACCACCACGACCACCACGACCACCACGACCACAACGACCACCACGACCATGATCACGACCACCACCACGACCACCACCACGACCACCAACACCACCACCACCACGATCACCACAATCACCACAATCACCACGACCACCACCACCACCACGATCACCACCACCACGATCACCACGATCACCACGATCACCACGATCACCACGACCACCACGACCACCACGACCACCACGACCACGACCACGACCACCACCACAACCACCACCACCACGATCACCACGACCACCACGACCACCACGACCACCACGACCACGACCACCACGACCACCACGACCACCACGACCACCACCACCACGATCACCACGACCACTACCAAGACCACGACCACGACCACCACCACCACGACCACGACCACGACCACGACCACGATCACCACGAACCCGACCACCACCACGACCACGACCACGATCACCACGACCACGACCACCATGATCACCACCACCACCACGACCACCACCACGATCACCACGACCACCACCACGACCACCACCACGACCACGACCACCACGACCACGACCACCACGACCACCACGATCACCACGACCACGACCACCACCACCACGACCACCACGACCACCACCACGACTACCACCACGACCACGACCACGACTACCACCACGACCACGACCACCACCACCACGTTCACCACGACCACCATGACCACCACCATGACCACCACCACGACCACCACCACGACCACCACGACCACCACGACCACCACCACGACCACCACGACCACCACCACGACCACGACCACGATCACCACGAACCCGACCACGACCACGATCACCACGACCACGACCACGACCACCACCACCACGATCACCACGACCACCACCACGACCACCACGACCACGACCACGAACACCACGACCACCACGACCACCACCACCACGACCACACCACCACCAGGACCACCACCACGACCACCACCACGATCACCACCACCATGACCACCAACACCACCACGACCACCACGACCACCATGACCACCATGACCACCACGACCACCACGACCACCACGACCACCACGACCACAACGACCACCACGACCACGACCACGACCACCACCACGACCACCACGATCACCAGCACCACCACGACCACCACGACCACCAGCACCACCACCACGACCACCATGACCACCACGACCACAACGACCACGACCACCACGACCACGACCACCACGACCACCACCACCACCGCCACCACGACCACGACCACGAACACCACCACGACCACGACCACGACCACGACCACCACCACGACCACCACCACCACGACCACGACCACGACCACCACCACCACCACGACCTCGACCACCACCACCACCACGACCACGACCACGACCACGACCACCACCACGACCACCACCACCACGACCACGACCACGACCACGACCACCACCACGACCACGACCACGACCACGACCACCACCACGACCTCGACCACCACCACCACCACGACCACGACCACGACCACGACCACGACCACGACCACGACCACGACCACGACCACGATCACCACGACCACGATCACCACGATCACCACCACCACGACCACCACCACCACCACCACCACCACCACGACCACGACCACCACCACCACGGCCACAACCAATAATAATAATAATAATAATAATAATAATAATAATAATAATAATAATAATAATAATAATAATAATAATAATAATAATAATAATAATAATAATAATAATAATAATAATAATAATAATAATAATAATAATAATAATAATAATAATAATAATAATAATAATAATAATAATAATAATAATAATAATAATAATAATAATAATAATAATAATAATAATAATAATAATAATAATAATAATAATAATAATAATAATAATGATGATGATGATGATAAAATGATGATAATAATGTAATGATGATGGTAAGCATAATAATTCAAACAATAATACTAATATCAATAGTAATAAACATAATGATAAACACACAAATTAGAATAAAATAATAAATTTAATGTTAATGTTAATAATATGAACAATATAACAATTTATTACAACAATCATGGAAATTAAAATAGTAATAGCCAAACAATAATAAAATACAACACTAACATTAATAAGAAACAAGGAAATTACAAATATTACGCGCCCTCGTGTTTGCATGGATTTTGTTACGGCAAATTACAATCTGCAATCCGTAATGTTAGACAATATACAGGAATGAGTTTATTCCTTGAAAAACAAAGTGTTTTAATGAAGTTGAAAATATTCTAAGACCGTTCCTCTCTATTGTCACGCGCTAGTTGTAGTCTGTTGTCTTACAAGCAGACCAAAGTTCACGCACGCCACTGACAGGATTTACCCCTGTGATTTCTGCAACTCTTTTAACGCACGAAGGAGTATCTGCTTACCCGAGGGCTGGCTGGCGTGGGCCACCTAGTATGCTTAAGTCTTGGTTTATGTGTCTTAAAATACAATTTAAGCTATTTTACAAAAAATAGTCCTTACGAAGTAATTTCCCTAATTTTTAAATAACATTTCAAATTTGTTGTTTATTGAGGTAGACATTAAGTTTGCTAAGAGATACACTTTTGAATTGCTTGGTTTAACACTTTTTGCTCAACTATCAGTTTCGGTTTTAGCGGAAAAAAAGAGAAGTCTACTTATCAAACTTGGGCTAGCATGTTGTGGTAGCACATTTGCCTGTATAGCAGCCTTTACTTAGCATTAATTGCGCAAAAGGTGAAGGTTCGCTCCAATAACGTACGCATTGCATCGTAAAGTGAGTTTAAAGGTCAGAAATACATTTATAAAAAAATGATGTGCTACACTCACATGTCTTTCTCTACTCTTGAATTAACTATTCCTAGAAACACCTATTCATCTATCTTTTTCAAGTCAGTCGAGACAAACATTTGCAGAAATTATTGCTAGTATTCTTGCAGGTGCAAGGGGAATATGGGAGAAAGTCCAGGTTGGATAGCTGTCGTATTTTGGGATTGTCATAAAAACGCGTGCTAATAGGTCTGTAAAACTACAATCTTAAATATGAATGTCGAAGAACAAAAATCGTATAATGTAGAAATACTTGATAAATAAAGTATAATAATGTACAAAATTATTATAAAATTTGGAAATAGGACAGCTGACCATTTTAGAATTATTTGTTTGCTTAATTGACTGTTGTATACAGATGATTATGTAAAAAGTACAAAGAATCATGGATAATTTGTAAACCAATAATTATCTTCGAAAACACTTATTTGCAATTTAAAACATCGGAACAAATTAACACTAGATTTAGTAGTTACTCCACGAGCACCAAAAGGTGACAGTAGGTAGATTAGGACAGAGCTGGGCCACTTTTTTATGGGCAAGATGGCCGCCATACGTAATCTAAGCATTACTAGGTAAGGTGGTAGGGGAAGCAGGACGTTGTAGGGGTTTGAGGCTGACTCTAGGGATAATGTTTAAGGCCTATAGCAGTGCATGTATGTTTATGAGCGTCACTGGCAGTTGAGTATGTCGTTCACTGTATCGATGCAAACCTCCTAACGCAAGAGATTTCTATCTTGATTGAATATGTTACCCCAACATGACACCTCGCCCCACATAGTGGCCCTAACCTAGCCTAAGCCCCATACTTCTACTCGTCTAACCTATCCTAACCTAACCTAGCTCCCACTCTTTTTTACTTTGAACTTTCATAATTTAACATAACCTAAGCCCCATACTTCTACTCGTCTAACCTAACCTATCCTAACCTAATCTAACCTAGCCTAAGCCTCATACTTCTACTCGTCTAACCTATCCTAACCTAATCTAACCTAGCCTAAGCCCCATACTTCTACTCGTCTAACCTAACCTAACACCTCATCTAATGATTCATTCTTCATCTCTTTTGCTCATCTAATCCCTACTCTTTTTACTATATGGTCTATCATAATTTCACATAAACTAAGCATCATATTCTAACCTAATCTAACGTTACTTAACCTAAGGGAGCGCAAACCTTCCTATTTATTAACCTGACTTAACCTAGCCTATCTCATCCCATTTTACACGAGCATTATATTCTTCTATAACCTATTCTGACCTTTGCAACATGCCGTTTCAAGCTTAGATATTTCACTTTCTTTTGGAGACGTTCCTCCAACAACTTTAGCTACCTTGAAGGTATTACACCCCCCCGACATGCGAACCCTAACGATTTCTTAACATTTCATGGTATGTTAGTGCTATTTTAGGAGTTGGTAAGTATTTTAGCCATTTTTGCGGTATTCTAGAGATTTTAAGGAATGTTTTGCAGCTTCGTTGGTATTTTCTATGTTTTCACGTCGTTAGTATGGTTTAATGTTTTTAAGGAGTATATGGAGCCCTTTTAGCGATTTGTTATGCTTTCATGACCAAATTCCATCCTTTTGTAAATGTATGATGTCCTCGTCTAGAGAATTGCTTACAGTCTTTCTAAGACTAACCTAACTTAACCACAAACCTCTTTGCAGACATCTCTTCAACGTTATTTAACATTATACAGGCTTCTTTTTCTCCTCCCTCCGGCTCTTTTCGTAAACTAACATTAGAAGACGTTGTAACCTTGTTATTCAAATAGCTATTGTATCCGTCTTTGTACACTGTTCCAGTATGCTATACATGCAAACTTCATTTAACGATTCTCTTGCATAATTCTGTAGGTTCTAATGGTAACACGTCAAACGTTGCACACATTCCTTCTAAGACTATCCTAACCTAACCTATCCCACCACCACCACCACCACCACCACCACCACCACCACCACCACCACCACCCTAACCTAACCCAACAAAAAAAACCATCATCACCAGCGGCGCTATAACTTGCAAGACCACAAACATCTCCAGCACCAACACCTCCACCATCACCAGCGCCACAATAACCTACATCATCATCATAATCATCATCATCATCATCATCATCACCAGCGTAACCATATCCTACACCACCGTCATATTCTGCAGCTATTGTATATAGTATGTTTGACATTTTCTCCATATCTAACCCGAGGTAGTCCCACGTTCTTTTGGAGTATTATTTACAGCTTTAGTCTGCTTTGATTTCTCCCTCCTTTATAGGGCTTTTAAACTTCCACTAGATCTCCTAACATTTGATGTTGAAGTTCTTGTTACAGCTACCTTTGTCCTCGGTCACAGAATTGTATACAACTGTATGACTCTTTTGCTTGGTTCTGTATGTTCTGGCGGTAACATCTCGAACACTACATGCAGTTTTCTAAGTGTAACCCCACCTATTATGATCTAACCTGCTTATTAAGTGTTCTTTGCAGCTTTATTCAACTTTGTTTTCCTAACCCTTTATAGATTTTTAAACTTATCACTAAAAGATAATCTATCCGCAGATGTTGAGGTACTTATAGCTCAATATTTTTAAGAGATTCAGCAACACCTTTGATAGTACTTTAACACAATCTTCTGTTCATATAAAGTTAATGAGGGTATACTTACTTTAAGGTAGTAGGGTATACGCCTCTCCTCTTTTATCTGGGCTGGAGACCAGCACTAGAGTTAAAGTCTAGTGGCAGAGTTAACGCCCCCTTTTATGATTTCTATTTTTATTCTTCATTCTTCGACAAGCATCATGGGAAGCACGGAGAAGCCACGTGAGGATTTTTTTTTATTTTTTATTCCTTCTTCGTCAGACATCATTGGAGGCGTGGAGGAGTCAGTTGATAAAATTTTCATTTTCTACAGGAGACGTAACGGAGAAAATAATTATCTTGAGATCTAAGTTGCATTCTCTTACGCATGGGTTGCGACGCTGTAATGCCCGTACGCATACGTTGATATTCCATCCTCTGCAATTACTCTCTTGTCATCATGAGGCGACAGAGCTATTTTATTAGATTCAACTGTAGAAACATTATGATGTTGGGATAGGATTAAGTTCATAGGGGTTCTTACGATTTTCAAGGTTTTAAGGCACTCCATGTAACTATCGAAGCTGATGTATTGCTTAATGGCGCTATGTTTTATGCCTTTGATCTTTTTTATCACAGAGCCATCAATATCGAGAGCATACATTTTAGGTCTGAGACCAACGAAACGGCGAATGATTTTACCACATGCTTCATCTTTAAACTTTCCCAACACTTTCTTGTTTTGTGTAGAATAGCATATATGGTTAGCAGGGTAATCCGCTGTATCCAGATGTTCAAGCATGTGTAATTTATCCTGGTATATATCAGCTGTAGTCACTCGATGGATGAAGGAATCTGTATCCGTATACAACAGTTTAAGATTCTCAGCTCCATAATATGGAAGTAACACATCGTATTGATACGAATACATTAGTGTCTTGGAAATGTCTAGTACACTCATTCCAATGTATATAGGCTTGTTGAACACTATTTTACGAGAAGTCATATGAACAGCTGCAAGATTAGGAGCGTATATGGTTCGATCGATAAATGTAGGCTTGGCTATTAGTTTTTCTAATGTTTTGCAGTTTGACACAAGACGTATATCCATACGATTACGAATATTTTCCATTGTTTTTCCAAACATCGCATTATTGAAAAGTTTGTACAAATCCTTCTCGAAATCGTTTCTTGCTTGCTGTCGTAGGCGATTATTAAATTCGACGTAAGGCTTTAACCAACAAGATTGACGGAATTTTAGTGCTCGATGAATCTTTGACAGTCGTAGACCATGACTAAGAGCCTGTTTCAAGGCCATGTAATGTACCACATACTTCTTTCGAGATCCAAGATGGGCAATTAGTTTCTTTGAAGAGGATTCCCCCGGTTTCATACTCTCAGGCAGAAAGGGTAAATCATTATGAAGTTCATGCAGCTCTGCAGGATATTCCACGTCAACCTCCAAGATATATCCAAAGGAATCATCCCCATTCAACGAACCGAGATGTATATCCTCAGGAGAAACCCACGTAAATCCACCATAAGGAAGGGCGTGACACATAGCCCAACCGTACTGGTTATTGGCGTCTTCGTACGTAATAAAATGAGAGGGTTTACGAGGATCATACTGCTCCATATAGATGTTGTTAGCCTCCGTATACCGGTGAGAAACCTGGCATAACCCTCCTCTTATACCAGATTCAACCATGAGTAGCTGATCGTAATCAAGAAGCAATTCCAACTCGATTCCAGTATACAGCAGCATAGCATCCCATGTAAGTCCCGGAGAGGTAAAATAATGTGCAGGATCCACTTTATGACTTTTCAGGGTTTGGTCTCTAAATTTCTCGAAGACATCTGCTAAGAGAAGAACATCTGAAACTAAGTACAGATCACTGTACTCGCCAAGGTTTAGGACCTTAAAGTGCTTCCACACGTTTAGAGCGTGATCATAGTCCTCACTGCTGATTACTTCGCTGTTTAATCTGTTGTAGAAGGAGTCCCTAGGAGGCAAACATGTATCGTTCAGGGCATCCCACGATGTTACGTAATCATAGGGAAATACCCCCTTACGTGTCATCAAACCAATATTCTCTGCTCCGAAGTACTTTGCTGTTTCAGGATACGTTTCAAGGTTCTTTGCAAGCTTCTCCAAGCTCGTACTGAGAAAGCGGAAAGTATCGACAAATCTGAGTTTAATATCCCCAACATACTTGGAGAATGATATATAACTTTCCTCTGAATTTGGTATAACCTCTATTCTTTCGCTAGTACACCCTAGCTGCTTAACAATGAAATGAGAGTCATACCCACTAAGGTTATGCATGAAGACAGGTATATAATTAGGTGTTTTACAAGCCAGGTTACATTTATTGTGTAAAGATCCTCTGTACGCCCCGGACACATGATCGTGATCGCGAACCTTCCAATTATCTTCTGTAAATTCATGTTCACACAGGTAGCATATTGTAGAAGCATCGAATGATTCTTGTTCTTCAGCTGTAAGATTAAGAGGTTTAGCAGATTTGTATAAGTCGCTTATTTTATTTGCCAGATCCATCAGGCATCCCATAAACCTCTGTGCAGCGTCAGGCCCTCGGTAAACATATGGTTCAGTAGGAAGAGTTGTTTCTAGTTGTTCAACACTGGACGAAGGCTTCACATAAACACAAAAGCTCATGGGAGAATGACTTTGATAGGGAGTTGTGTAGGAGGTTTCAGGGTTAGAGGAGCAGGTATGGAGAGGGATAAGAATGCATTCAAAATCGGCGTAGATAACATAAGGAAGTTTCAACATCCTCTCAACATTCTTGAATTTAACGATAGAGTTATCCTTTGTAGGCATAACGCATCTAGCAATACCATGTTGTCTACATATTTCTCGGTGCTCTTCTAATTTTTTCATTCCACTTTGCCCGTATCGGTCATCAAAATGGCTGAAACATCTTTTACATACATAAATTCGACCATCATGTTTGGTTTTCTGCTGGCGAATAAGTCTTTCAAAATCCTTTATATAAGCATAGTGATATCTGTCAGTAGCATTACTCAACAGAAGGAGATCGCGATGATCATCTAATTCTTCATCAAT
Organism: Tenodera sinensis; assembly: GCA_030765045.1. Classification (NCBI taxonomy): domain Eukaryota; kingdom Metazoa; phylum Arthropoda; class Insecta; order Mantodea; family Mantidae; genus Tenodera; species Tenodera sinensis. The sequence goes on along the minus strand of CM060964.1, from coordinate 252,932,386 downwards.
CACCTTTATTGGAAACACTTCATGTTTATCATCCACTCCAAACACATTTATGGATATATTATTGAGTTTTTCAAATTTAGCGATCTCACCCAAGCTCGTAGGAAATGAGACGCACGAGAAATCGTATTTTTCTTGGAGATCCTTATACTTGCTAACACGCTGAGGTTTATTTCGAATGAACTTAGCCAGAACAGCGTACATAAAGCATTTCTCATCGTTGTAGTTCTGAGGGTTTATACAGGCTTTCTTCGCATCCAAAGATGACGGTAGAGGAATATAGCTGCTCCCTCGAAGAAGATTATACTTGTTAATACGTAGTCGAACGCCATCAACACTCAGAAGAGCCCAATTACTGCCTTTCAACTTACTTTCCTCCATTTCAACACGAAGTTTCTCGAATTTTTTTTCCAAGATGGCATCCAAGTCACTGTCTAAAAACACGGCATTATTACGCGTTTTGAAGGCTTTGTTAGTGATGTCCCCAACAGCATTCACAAACTTACATTCAGCCATAATGTTAATTTTCAAACTTTTATGAGCCCGCAGCTCCTTCTGAACAGCATTTATTATGCGCTGCTTAGCCTGCTGCAGGTATGAATTTAGATCCTGACTTGCAGGGCATTGAATGAAAAACGATTTCAGCCGATCCTGAAACGCCGCTTCATATTCTACAACATCGTCTTCATCAGGAGACATTAACAATAATTTATGCTTAGTAGGTTCCAATTTGACTTTCTTAGCATCTATAGCCCTATCACAGCGTCCTTCATGTACATCTCTTCGATTTTCAGTACCGTAAACATCACCACAATGTTTACACTCGAAAAACTCACCACATATCAGCTCATGCCTCTTCTTATGGTAGTCGCGTAGAAAACTCTTTTCACATTTGCTGCATCTATAATCTGGTATAGCATTCAGAACCGATTCCATTACTCCACCATTCCACATCTTTATAATATGTAGTGCAACACTTGTAAATGATATAAGTCAATAAATGCTTATAGCACTTTCCACTGACTCGCCTTAATAACTTGTCAAAGCTATTGAACGGTAATTTCACTAAGAAAGCTGATCTGCTCGACTCGAAGGATAATTACCGAATACCTATCTAAGACTGAGCAATCTGTATTTATTCTGAAAGCATGCACTTCTCAGGAAACTATATAACTCAAAATCGCGCTTGTGGCGCCTTATAGCGGCTTCAATCAGTATTAAACGTATATTCTGCTTATATGGGGGTAAATTATATATTAGTCATCAACTATCCGTATTTTTATTACTTTTCTCCGTTTTTACGTACTTTGAAACGAATCCGGCATAGAATTAAGACGCGAAACGGTGGGTATGCATCTTTAAGTAACAAACACCTTTTAACGATATCGAATGACAGCAATAGAAGCACTTGAACATTATTTAAACGCTTAAAAACCCAATTTTTTCGCTATATTTCATCAATTTAAGCATTAGAGTCCTATGACGTCACACTCAAGCATCGACGGAATGTCTGTTACCTCCAAACATGTTCCTACAAGTCTAATGACATCACGGAAGCACCATGCAGAAGACATAATTCAACGACAAAGACATTAATTTTAACTATACATTCCCACAAAGAAATAAACCTATTTGAAAGCGTCTTAACACGTTAACTTCAATGCATGTATATATAAAACCTCTAATATAACAATGAAAAGAAAGGCAAAGAAATAAAGAAGAAATGAAATAAAGGGAAAAGGAATTAACAGAAAACGCCCTTAGAAACACGTTTATTCCTTATATTTCATCATTCAACACTTGTACACCCAACTAGCATAGCTAAATGACGTCACACAGAAGCGGCGACGTTCTGTCTACACTCCTTCAAAACAAGTTCAGACAGGAAAGTCTCCCCACCCTCGAATCCACGTAGCAACATTATGAGAATGCCGGCAGTAACCTCCAAGCCACCAGAGTGAGTATATGGAACGTAAACACCCGACAGCGCTTTTCACCGTTTAAGCTTATTTACATCGTAATTTTTCAGGTATTCATCATACTTTTATACTACAACACGGCATATAGATCACAATACTTAACGCTTTATGATATTATTTGTTATGACCACCATTGTATACTCATTTATTGATTTAAATTCAACATTTCTAGCGTTCACCCTCTTCTTCTTCCTCTTCTTCTTCTTCTCATATCACACCTTTACCTTAGTCCTGTTCTCGTTCTCCCTCGTGATAGCAGAGAATATGTACGTAAATGATCGTTATTAGCTTAAATATTAAAGAAAATAACAACATTCTCCGTCAATTATATCTAAACAGCTTTTTCCTAGTTGTCCATGATTAAGGATTCTGGAATCAAGGTAGGCAATGTTTCTCTCAATAAGAGCATTCAGTAATTGATTTTGTAAATAATATCACTAATTTAAGCTTTATTTCGAGCCTCTAAGTCTGCTAGTTTGCAAGGTATTTAAATGGGCCCTTAGAGATTCGAACTAGACCCGCAGTATAAAAATTACCAATTTATCCATAAATCAGGACTAGAGTATTTAACTGAAGCGTTTAACTTTTTATTTCATAGCGCTATCTTTGTTTATTCACGAATAAATCGACTTTGAAGTAATTGCCCCCCCTCCCGGTAATCGAACTATGAGTCGTAGGGATAAAATTTTCTTATATATCACTTTATGCGTCAAGTTACCCTAATTTGTCTTTACATCACTATTCCAAGTGTAACAAATCGCGATATAGCTCAAAATTCAATAATTCTCCGCAAGGTAGGAATCGAACCCACGATACCTCAACTCTAGAATGTTAGAAAATAATTGTCCTTAACGTGTTTTACCATATAAAGTTTATTTCAGTCTTCTAGCTTAAGCGATTCTCGAGATAATTAAATTCACCAAATCAGGATTGGAACCCAAGACTCCAGGATCCCGATCATACCACAAAGGAAAGCTTATTGCAATACCAATTTAATAAAGTTTATTCGAAGTTTTTATCACTAATAGTTTAGGAATTATTCCAATAACAAAAGTATTGATTGCACGGGAATCGATCCCTAGACCCCCGGTGATCTTGAAAGTTAGATCAAAAGATGCGCCGTTTTATTAGAAGATAATCACCGTTTACCGTATTTCGATATCTCATTTAGTTTACCAGCAATCAGCGATCAAAGAGTAGGGTACTTATGATGATTCTGGCCCAATTAGCATATCAAAGGGTTGCCGCTAATTGATTACACGTGTTTAACACGTGTTTTTTCACACCCCTCTTCCCTTTGTCGGTGAAAAGCCGACAAAGGGGCAACCCTCATTATCTGTCAGATTACCATCGACAAGGGTTGACGAGGGTTGACAGGTTAATTGCCCATGTTAACATGTGTTTAACATGTGGTCAATTACCGGGCGGCATTGACCTCAAAGGGTTAAGCCGGCTAAAGTACCCTACTCTTTGATCGCTGATTGCTGGTAAACTAAATGAGATATCGAAATACGGTAAACGGTGATTATCTTCTAATAAAACGGCGCATCTTTTGATCTAACTTTCAAGATCACCGGGGGTCTAGGGATCGATTCCCGTGCAATCAATACTTTTGTTATTGGAATAATTCCTAAACTATTAGTGATAAAAACTTCGAATAAACTTTATTAAATTGGTATTGCAATAAGCTTTCCTTTGTGGTATGATCGGGATCCTGGAGTCTTGGGTTCCAATCCTGATTTGGTGAATTTAATTATCTCGAGAATCGCTTAAGCTAGAAGACTGAAATAAACTTTATATGGTAAAACACGTTAAGGACAATTATTTTCTAACATTCTAGAGTTGAGGTATCGTGGGTTCGATTCCTACCTTGCGGAGAATTATTGAATTTTGAGCTATATCGCGATTTGTTACACTTGGAATAGTGATGTAAAGACAAATTAGGGTAACTTGACGCATAAAGTGATATATAAGAAAATTTTATCCCTACGACTCATAGTTCGATTACCGGGAGGGGGGCAATTACTTCAAAGTCGATTTATTCGTGAATAAACAAAGATAGCGCTATGAAATAAAAAGTTAAACGCTTCAGTTAAATACTCTAGTCCTGATTTATGGATAAATTGGTAATTTTTATACTGCGGGTCTAGTTCGAATCTCTAAGGGCCCATTTAAATACCTTGCAAACTAGCAGACTTAGAGGCTCGAAATAAAGCTTAAATTAGTGATATTATTTACAAAATCAATTACTGAATGCTCTTATTGAGAGAAACATTGCCTACCTTGATTCCAGAATCCTTAATCATGGACAACTAGGAAAAAGCTGTTTAGATATAATTGACGGAGAATGTTGTTATTTTCTTTAATATTTAAGCTAATAACGATCATTTACGTACATATTCTCTGCTATCACGAGGGAGAACGAGAACAGGACTAAGGTAAAGGTGTGATATGAGAAGAAGAAGAAGAGGAAGAAGAAGAGGGTGAACGCTAGAAATGTTGAATTTAAATCAATAAATGAGTATACAATGGTGGTCATAACAAATAATATCATAAAGCGTTAAGTATTGTGATCTATATGCCGTGTTGTAGTATAAAAGTATGATGAATACCTGAAAAATTACGATGTAAATAAGCTTAAACGGTGAAAAGCGCTGTCGGGTGTTTACGTTCCATATACTCACTCTGGTGGCTTGGAGGTTACTGCCGGCATTCTCATAATGTTGCTACGTGGATTCGAGGGTGGGGAGACTTTCCTGTCTGAACTTGTTTTGAAGGAGTGTAGACAGAACGTCGCCGCTTCTGTGTGACGTCATTTAGCTATGCTAGTTGGGTGTACAAGTGTTGAATGATGAAATATAAGGAATAAACGTGTTTCTAAGGGCGTTTTCTGTTAATTCCTTTTCCCTTTATTTCATTTCTTCTTTATTTCTTTGCCTTTCTTTTCATTGTTATATTAGAGGTTTTATATATACATGCATTGAAGTTAACGTGTTAAGACGCTTTCAAATAGGTTTATTTCTTTGTGGGAATGTATAGTTAAAATTAATGTCTTTGTCGTTGAATTATGTCTTCTGCATGGTGCTTCCGTGATGTCATTAGACTTGTAGGAACATGTTTGGAGGTAACAGACATTCCGTCGATGCTTGAGTGTGACGTCATAGGACTCTAATGCTTAAATTGATGAAATATAGCGAAAAAATTGGGTTTTTAAGCGTTTAAATAATGTTCAAGTGCTTCTATTGCTGTCATTCGATATCGTTAAAAGGTGTTTGTTACTTAAAGATGCATACCCACCGTTTCGCGTCTTAATTCTATGCCGGATTCGTTTCAAAGTACGTAAAAACGGAGAAAAGTAATAAAAATACGGATAGTTGATGACTAATATATAATTTACCCCCATATAAGCAGAATATACGTTTAATACTGATTGAAGCCGCTATAAGGCGCCACAAGCGCGATTTTGAGTTATATAGTTTCCTGAGAAGTGCATGCTTTCAGAATAAATACAGATTGCTCAGTCTTAGATAGGTATTCGGTAATTATCCTTCGAGTCGAGCAGATCAGCTTTCTTAGTGAAATTACCGTTCAATAGCTTTGACAAGTTATTAAGGCGAGTCAGTGGAAAGTGCTATAAGCATTTATTGACTTATATCATTTACAAGTGTTGCACTACATATTATAAAGATGTGGAATGGTGGAGTAATGGAATCGGTTCTGAATGCTATACCAGATTATAGATGCAGCAAATGTGAAAAGAGTTTTCTACGCGACTACCATAAGAAGAGGCATGAGCTGATATGTGGTGAGTTTTTCGAGTGTAAACATTGTGGTGATGTTTACGGTACTGAAAATCGAAGAGATGTACATGAAGGGCGCTGTGATAGGGCTATAGATGCTAAGAAAGTCAAATTGGAACCTACTAAGCATAAATTATTGTTAATGTCTCCTGATGAAGACGATGTTGTAGAATATGAAGCGGCGTTTCAGGATCGGCTGAAATCGTTTTTCATTCAATGCCCTGCAAGTCAGGATCTAAATTCATACCTGCAGCAGGCTAAGCAGCGCATAATAAATGCTGTTCAGAAGGAGCTGCGGGCTCATAAAAGTTTGAAAATTAACATTATGGCTGAATGTAAGTTTGTGAATGCTGTTGGGGACATCACTAACAAAGCCTTCAAAACGCGTAATAATGCCGTGTTTTTAGACAGTGACTTGGATGCCATCTTGGAAAAAAAATTCGAGAAACTTCGTGTTGAAATGGAGGAAAGTAAGTTGAAAGGCAGTAATTGGGCTCTTCTGAGTGTTGATGGCGTTCGACTACGTATTAACAAGTATAATCTTCTTCGAGGGAGCAGCTATATTCCTCTACCGTCATCTTTGGATGCGAAGAAAGCCTGTATAAACCCTCAGAACTACAACGATGAGAAATGCTTTATGTACGCTGTTCTGGCTAAGTTCATTCGAAATAAACCTCAGCGTGTTAGCAAGTATAAGGATCTCCAAGAAAAATACGATTTCTCGTGCGTCTCATTTCCTACGAGCTTGGGTGAGATCGCTAAATTTGAAAAACTCAATAATATATCCATAAATGTGTTTGGAGTGGATGATAAACATGAAGTGTTTCCAATAAAGGTGATTGATGAAGAATTAGATGATCATCGCGATCTCCTTCTGTTGAGTAATGCTACTGACAGATATCACTATGCTTATATAAAGGATTTTGAAAGACTTATTCGCCAGCAGAAAACCAAACATGATGGTCGAATTTATGTATGTAAAAGATGTTTCAGCCATTTTGATGACCGATACGGGCAAAGTGGAATGAAAAAATTAGAAGAGCACCGAGAAATATGTAGACAACATGGTATTGCTAGATGCGTTATGCCTACAAAGGATAACTCTATCGTTAAATTCAAGAATGTTGAGAGGATGTTGAAACTTCCTTATGTTATCTACGCCGATTTTGAATGCATTCTTATCCCTCTCCATACCTGCTCCTCTAACCCTGAAACCTCCTACACAACTCCCTATCAAAGTCATTCTCCCATGAGCTTTTGTGTTTATGTGAAGCCTTCGTCCAGTGTTGAACAACTAGAAACAACTCTTCCTACTGAACCATATGTTTACCGAGGGCCTGACGCTGCACAGAGGTTTATGGGATGCCTGATGGATCTGGCAAATAAAATAAGCGACTTATACAAATCTGCTAAACCTCTTAATCTTACAGCTGAAGAACAAGAATCATTCGATGCTTCTACAATATGCTACCTGTGTGAACATGAATTTACAGAAGATAATTGGAAGGTTCGCGATCACGATCATGTGTCCGGGGCGTACAGAGGATCTTTACACAATAAATGTAACCTGGCTTGTAAAACACCTAATTATATACCTGTCTTCATGCATAACCTTAGTGGGTATGACTCTCATTTCATTGTTAAGCAGCTAGGGTGTACTAGCGAAAGAATAGAGGTTATACCAAATTCAGAGGAAAGTTATATATCATTCTCCAAGTATGTTGGGGATATTAAACTCAGATTTGTCGATACTTTCCGCTTTCTCAGTACGAGCTTGGAGAAGCTTGCAAAGAACCTTGAAACGTATCCTGAAACAGCAAAGTACTTCGGAGCAGAGAATATTGGTTTGATGACACGTAAGGGGGTATTTCCCTATGATTACGTAACATCGTGGGATGCCCTGAACGATACATGTTTGCCTCCTAGGGACTCCTTCTACAACAGATTAAACAGCGAAGTAATCAGCAGTGAGGACTATGATCACGCTCTAAACGTGTGGAAGCACTTTAAGGTCCTAAACCTTGGCGAGTACAGTGATCTGTACTTAGTTTCAGATGTTCTTCTCTTAGCAGATGTCTTCGAGAAATTTAGAGACCAAACCCTGAAAAGTCATAAAGTGGATCCTGCACATTATTTTACCTCTCCGGGACTTACATGGGATGCTATGCTGCTGTATACTGGAATCGAGTTGGAATTGCTTCTTGATTACGATCAGCTACTCATGGTTGAATCTGGTATAAGAGGAGGGTTATGCCAGGTTTCTCACCGGTATGCGGAGGCTAACAACATCTATATGGAGCAGTATGATCCTCGTAAACCCTCTCATTTTATTACGTACGAAGACGCCAATAACCAGTACGGTTGGGCTATGTGTCACGCCCTTCCTTATGGTGGATTTACGTGGGTTTCTCCTGAGGATATACATCTCGGTTCGTTGAATGGGGATGATTCCTTTGGATATATCTTGGAGGTTGACGTGGAATATCCTGCAGAGCTGCATGAACTTCATAATGATTTACCCTTTCTGCCTGAGAGTATGAAACCGGGGGAATCCTCTTCAAAGAAACTAATTGCCCATCTTGGATCTCGAAAGAAGTATGTGGTACATTACATGGCCTTGAAACAGGCTCTTAGTCATGGTCTACGACTGTCAAAGATTCATCGAGCACTAAAATTCCGTCAATCTTGTTGGTTAAAGCCTTACGTCGAATTTAATAATCGCCTACGACAGCAAGCAAGAAACGATTTCGAGAAGGATTTGTACAAACTTTTCAATAATGCGATGTTTGGAAAAACAATGGAAAATATTCGTAATCGTATGGATATACGTCTTGTGTCAAACTGCAAAACATTAGAAAAACTAATAGCCAAGCCTACATTTATCGATCGAACCATATACGCTCCTAATCTTGCAGCTGTTCATATGACTTCTCGTAAAATAGTGTTCAACAAGCCTATATACATTGGAATGAGTGTACTAGACATTTCCAAGACACTAATGTATTCGTATCAATACGATGTGTTACTTCCATATTATGGAGCTGAGAATCTTAAACTGTTGTATACGGATACAGATTCCTTCATCCATCGAGTGACTACAGCTGATATATACCAGGATAAATTACACATGCTTGAACATCTGGATACAGCGGATTACCCTGCTAACCATATATGCTATTCTACACAAAACAAGAAAGTGTTGGGAAAGTTTAAAGATGAAGCATGTGGTAAAATCATTCGCCGTTTCGTTGGTCTCAGACCTAAAATGTATGCTCTCGATATTGATGGCTCTGTGATAAAAAAGATCAAAGGCATAAAACATAGCGCCATTAAGCAATACATCAGCTTCGATAGTTACATGGAGTGCCTTAAAACCTTGAAAATCGTAAGAACCCCTATGAACTTAATCCTATCCCAACATCATAATGTTTCTACAGTTGAATCTAATAAAATAGCTCTGTCGCCTCATGATGACAAGAGAGTAATTGCAGAGGATGGAATATCAACGTATGCGTACGGGCATTACAGCGTCGCAACCCATGCGTAAGAGAATGCAACTTAGATCTCAAGATAATTATTTTCTCCGTTACGTCTCCTGTAGAAAATGAAAATTTTATCAACTGACTCCTCCACGCCTCCAATGATGTCTGACGAAGAAGGAATAAAAAATAAAAAAAAATCCTCACGTGGCTTCTCCGTGCTTCCCATGATGCTTGTCGAAGAATGAAGAATAAAAATAGAAATCATAAAAGGGGGCGTTAACTCTGCCACTAGACTTTAACTCTAGTGCTGGTCTCCAGCCCAGATAAAAGAGGAGAGGCGTATACCCTACTACCTTAAAGTAAGTATACCCTCATTAACTTTATATGAACAGAAGATTGTGTTAAAGTACTATCAAAGGTGTTGCTGAATCTCTTAAAAATATTGAGCTATAAGTACCTCAACATCTGCGGATAGATTATCTTTTAGTGATAAGTTTAAAAATCTATAAAGGGTTAGGAAAACAAAGTTGAATAAAGCTGCAAAGAACACTTAATAAGCAGGTTAGATCATAATAGGTGGGGTTACACTTAGAAAACTGCATGTAGTGTTCGAGATGTTACCGCCAGAACATACAGAACCAAGCAAAAGAGTCATACAGTTGTATACAATTCTGTGACCGAGGACAAAGGTAGCTGTAACAAGAACTTCAACATCAAATGTTAGGAGATCTAGTGGAAGTTTAAAAGCCCTATAAAGGAGGGAGAAATCAAAGCAGACTAAAGCTGTAAATAATACTCCAAAAGAACGTGGGACTACCTCGGGTTAGATATGGAGAAAATGTCAAACATACTATATACAATAGCTGCAGAATATGACGGTGGTGTAGGATATGGTTACGCTGGTGATGATGATGATGATGATGATGATTATGATGATGATGTAGGTTATTGTGGCGCTGGTGATGGTGGAGGTGTTGGTGCTGGAGATGTTTGTGGTCTTGCAAGTTATAGCGCCGCTGGTGATGATGGTTTTTTTTGTTGGGTTAGGTTAGGGTGGTGGTGGTGGTGGTGGTGGTGGTGGTGGTGGTGGTGGTGGTGGTGGTGGTGGTGGGATAGGTTAGGTTAGGATAGTCTTAGAAGGAATGTGTGCAACGTTTGACGTGTTACCATTAGAACCTACAGAATTATGCAAGAGAATCGTTAAATGAAGTTTGCATGTATAGCATACTGGAACAGTGTACAAAGACGGATACAATAGCTATTTGAATAACAAGGTTACAACGTCTTCTAATGTTAGTTTACGAAAAGAGCCGGAGGGAGGAGAAAAAGAAGCCTGTATAATGTTAAATAACGTTGAAGAGATGTCTGCAAAGAGGTTTGTGGTTAAGTTAGGTTAGTCTTAGAAAGACTGTAAGCAATTCTCTAGACGAGGACATCATACATTTACAAAAGGATGGAATTTGGTCATGAAAGCATAACAAATCGCTAAAAGGGCTCCATATACTCCTTAAAAACATTAAACCATACTAACGACGTGAAAACATAGAAAATACCAACGAAGCTGCAAAACATTCCTTAAAATCTCTAGAATACCGCAAAAATGGCTAAAATACTTACCAACTCCTAAAATAGCACTAACATACCATGAAATGTTAAGAAATCGTTAGGGTTCGCATGTCGGGGGGTGTAATACCTTCAAGGTAGCTAAAGTTGTTGGAGGAACGTCTCCAAAAGAAAGTGAAATATCTAAGCTTGAAACGGCATGTTGCAAAGGTCAGAATAGGTTATAGAAGAATATAATGCTCGTGTAAAATGGGATGAGATAGGCTAGGTTAAGTCAGGTTAATAAATAGGAAGGTTTGCGCTCCCTTAGGTTAAGTAACGTTAGATTAGGTTAGAATATGATGCTTAGTTTATGTGAAATTATGATAGACCATATAGTAAAAAGAGTAGGGATTAGATGAGCAAAAGGGATGAAGAATGAATCATTAGATGAGGTGTTAGGTTAGGTTAGACGAGTAGAAGTATGGGGCTTAGGCTAGGTTAGATTAGGTTAGGATAGGTTAGACGAGTAGAAGTATGAGGCTTAGGCTAGGTTAGATTAGGTTAGGATAGGTTAGGTTAGACGAGTAGAAGTATGGGGCTTAGGTTATGTTAAATTATGAAAGTTCAAAGTAAAAAAGAGTGGGAGCTAGGTTAGGTTAGGATAGGTTAGACGAGTAGAAGTATGGGGCTTAGGCTAGGTTAGGGCCACTATGTGGGGCGAGGTGTCATGTTGGGGTAACATATTCAATCAAGATAGAAATCTCTTGCGTTAGGAGGTTTGCATCGATACAGTGAACGACATACTCAACTGCCAGTGACGCTCATAAACATACATGCACTGCTATAGGCCTTAAACATTATCCCTAGAGTCAGCCTCAAACCCCTACAACGTCCTGCTTCCCCTACCACCTTACCTAGTAATGCTTAGATTACGCATGGCGGCCATCTTGCCCATAAAAAAGTGGCCCAGCTCTGTCCTAATCTACCTACTGGTGACCAATTACTTTCCAATTTGAAATTTTGTATTTGTCACTTGAATAAGAAATGCAAGGTTCATAATGTAGTTTTTTCCCTTATCAACCTCCTTATTTCGCCTAAATTTTTTTTTCAAATTGGTTTGTAGGGTCAAGAATTAGTCCCCTATTTTGTTGCCTGTCAATGTCTATTCTTTCATAAAAATAAGGCTATAAAACGCGTTGTCAACAGAAATATCATTTTCAAACCACCACAATGTGTACGTTTCAATAAATAGTAATTAATTATACCCGAGTTTAAAAATCTTCTTACTAATATTTCCACAAACTAGTATGCATCGTCTAATCTTAAGGGAACAAGAAATAGGTATATATCGCACCAAGTATAATTACCAATTCCTTAGAACAGTAACGTGAAAATCAAATGCCTTGTCATGACCTACAGTAGGCTTTGAGCGATAGTCAAACTTTTTAAAGCTGGTCGCTAAATGAAGGCTTTCAAATTCCCTTCTCTTTATATGCCTAGGAATAAAAAAGTGAATAACGACCTTCCAGTTGAGAAAAGTTGAAGTATTGCAGAACTCACACCAATAACAAAGAATACCTCCGAAATGGTTCACTCCACAAACAAAGCATTTAGACATAAATTGTGTTTTAACGAGATCTACATTTTTGTGTGGAAAGATTTGGCCTATCTCTTGCGGTTTATCAGTTATCCAAAAGTCGTTAAAACGAAACAAGACTACGCTGACTATAGCCAGAAAATTCAAAATATACATTTCATTTGTCATAAAAATATCTTAAACACGTGGCACTTTAATCAAAATCGTTAGAGCCATTTTCGTCAAAATCAAAATTTTCCATGTAAAGGGTAGTTTAGGGTGGAGAAATTTTCTTAAATCTTCGTGTCACACCCTGGAAAGTTATTAAACTTAAACACCAAGTTTGGTATTTAACCGACTTTTTTTTTTCTATTAAAGTTTTTTTTTATTTAGTGTCACTTTTCTCTACAACTTTTGTTTTAAAGTTTTCTTTCACTATATTTTCCCGTAATTTTCTTCCTTTTGATTTTTCTTCCCTTTGTTATCTTAAACTTTTCGTGTAGCTTAGCTTTAAATCTTTGTGGTATTTTCCCTCAGTTCTGCAAACCGCTGCCTCCAGTTTCTTTATATTCTCTCTACCTTCCTTCCTTTTGCTGTTAAGTTCACCATTTGGGAGAAACGGAAACATTTTTCAGTTGGCAGCACTTGCAAGGGAGCAATAACATCGTAATCAAAAGTGTTGGTGAACTACCTGGTTGTGGTTTTAATTACGGCGTAGTCTGTTAGTCTTGCATTTTCACCTCAAACTTCTGTATGCAGCTTACCTTGGCAGACAGACAAAGACAAATTGTTTCACACTGATACCATCGTAACTACTCCAAGCATCCAATAATAGGTCACAAGCTGACCCACTTGGTTGCTATGTCAGCAACCCCATTTTAATTATAACACGGTGGGAAGAGCTGAGAGATTACAGTTCTAAACTTCTCTCTTTCACAGAAATAAAAAGAAAACGAAAAGCAAGTCCGCATTTAGACTTCGTGCTTTACACATATTTGTCTAGGGGTTCTTCACTTCAGAACTTCCTTGGATATTTGCTTACTCTACTGCATTTGTCAAACAAATTGAGTTCCACGACTGTAGAAGCTGCAGGGTATCAAAACCATAAAAATATTCATAAAATACCAGCTTCCAGTATTTATAAAAAAATAACTTATGGGCCTGTGGCATTCCTCGAATTAAATTTAGACCACAATACTGAAAATATTTATGCATTAAAAAACAAGAGAGAACTTAAACATTAAATGGTTTCTACCCAAGCTAGCTCAAACTAAGGTTTAAATGAAACATTCCTTCTCGTAGCTTTAAGAGGACCGGTAGGTGAAATTTGGGAAAATGATAAAAGTTTAGGCCTTTCTTTAATTTACTATTTTCGCTTAAACAATGAAGAGAATTCATGACTACAATAAAATTTAAATTACAATTATCCAAAAGTATTAAATCATTGATTATACGATATATAATATTATAGCATGATATAAATATATAACTTTTATAAACTTTACTATATTGTGGCACACAGCTGGATCACTCAAGGCCACCGAGAGATCAGCAGGAATTTAGGCCTTTTGATTCATTATCAAGTGCAATTCTCTAGGAGTGTTTTCATGTAAATATGTTAACGGAGTTACGTGATGATTTAAATAACCGCAAGCGGAGGGGTGGTTGCGCATGTGAAGCCTTTCTTTTTTATTTCTCTTTTCCAAAATTTGTATGGGGCTTTTACAAAATGTTCTGCACGTATATTAGCTTCTAAATTATGTATTTTTTTGTACAAATTTAAACTATTTAATAACAAATACATCAACAGGATTTCAGGCAAGTTTTTATATGCTCTACTACGTATAGTAAGTAAAGGAGGTATTGTATTCTACCCAAAAGTTCGATGTTGAGACTTCACAGGAAATGTATGCTTTGAGGCCGCTAAATTAAAAAAAAAAAAAAAATCGTTTTTAAAAAATCTCTTTCTCTCTCTGTGTGTGTGTGTGTGTGCGTGCGTGCGTGCGTGCGTGCGTGTGTACAGCATAGCTCAAAAATGAAAAGTCGGTTAAAAACCAAAGTTGGTATTTAAGTTTAATGTATTTCAAGGATGTGATACGAAGATTGTGAAGAAAATTGCTCCACTCTAAACTACCCTTTACATGAAAACTTTTTCGAAAATGTTTATTTTCTTGAAAACGGCTGTAACGATTTTGATTAAAATACCATATGTTTGAGATATTTTTTATGAAAAATGAAATGTATATCTTGAATTTTCGGCCTATAGTCCATGAAGTCCTATTTACTCTGGATGACTTTTGCATAACTGGTAAACCGTAAGAGAGATAGACAAAAGGTTTACTGTGCTAAAAATGTAGATCTGGTTAAAGAAAACTCGCTATTTGTCAAATATATACAATATACTGTCGATTTAAGCATTTTCATGAGTTCCTTTTTCTTGGTTGAATATTACAGTACTGGTGTGTCTCTCAAATGGGACGTCTATTCGTTTTTTATTTCTTTTTTCTTCTTTTGATGTAAAGAGAAAGGAACATCAAAGCCCTCACATAGCGACCAGCTCTTAAAAGATTTAGGTATTGGTTAGGTCTACTATATTCTATTGGCATTGTATCTACAAGGAAATATGTAATAAAACCATTGCTCCAAACGTATATCTCGATTAACATGAAGTAGATACAAGAATAAGCGTTCGTAAGAATCGTTTGTGCAACAGTGAGCAGAAAACGTCATGTGACTGCAACACATTAGACTTTTTGTAGATAATGGAAAATCCTAAATAAATTAAATAATAAAACTATACTACATTTGAATAGCATAACCGATGTAGTATGATACTTGCTGCCAAAAACGAAATTATTCTACGTGCAACATAATTGTGCTACGGTTGGCAGCACTGAGTGGTCCTGATACAGATGACGCCTCGTCTCCTATTGGTGCTTGAGCCAACCGGTGGTGCCATTAGAGGTTGAGAGAAAACTACTAGAAAAAAACCGACAGGCGTACTCAAGGTCCACGCCGTAGATTTTCCGTGAGAACGTCGGGATAATATCATAACAACTGTTTCTTATTAATATGCACTTAAATTAATTACCACTCTCTTTAATTCTACAGTTATATAGAATAGTATCTTTACAGAACAAATATGTGTAGAGAAAGTGATATCGATGCTGGTGGTGCTGGGGCAGGGTTCGTTACGGGCATCAGATTGCGCGAGGAGTGTGAAGTTAGTAGTCAGCACTGTCTTCATTAATATCTAAGTGTACTGTGAGAATGAGGGGTATATGCGTCGTCTTCCAATGTCGGTATACTACGTATTATGAATACTGACCGAGTATTGAGCAAACGGCGACAGGATTATCATCTTCAATTTCCTTTTGATGCAAGCTTTCCTCTCATTTGCGTTTTCTATAATTCCGCGCATATTTACGATTCATATGAGCCGACATCTTAAATGTTTTACAATTTTGGATTTTATACCGATTTTTACGTATATATCGCCGAATATTTTTATTGTTTCATTTTAAGTCCTAGTAGTGGTTCTTTAGCTGTTTACAATCACATCCGAATCAACGCCCTAGCTAAACGCGTTTTCACACTACACTCATTTATAATTTTACACAACGCTAATTCACAACAATCACGCGCAGGCACTTACACTCGATGACGTCACGGGCAAAACAAAAACTGCATTTTTTTGTGTTACTTGACGAGCGAATAGCGTTTTCACGTCAAAAGGATAAATTTAAAGATGATAAGGTATCAGTTTGAAAAAATTAAACATTTGTTACACTGCACAAAGTAAAAAATGGAGTTTTTAAGAAAAGCTACCATGGCAAGGAAGTAATGTTTATTGCTGTACTTTCAAAGGTGAAGTAAAATTACCTCTTCTTGTTAGTTTTGAAGATTCCAAAGCTGAAGTACGAAGTAAAATAAACGGAAGAGCTGTCTCTGAGTATAGTCTATCATTTCCATGGGAAAACCTTATGCCTGTATTTTTAGTGTAGAGCAAAGCTATTAACGGTATGGTGTAGCGTCTCTTCCTTTCTGTAGCAACTTCCGGCAGCACGAGAGCAATAACAAGCAAGTAAGAGCCTCGGAGAGAGCCCACAAATCATAGACAAGTTCCGCGCCGAGGGACTGCGCCTCCGATAATATTGGAGAGAGGGAGGGTTGAAATATATATGTTCTGGAAATGGTTTGAAATCCATCTTTATTAAGTTTAAGTGTTCTCTAGGGAGTTGGGAGGTGGTCATGTTACAGAGAAGCGGACACTTGTGTCAAACATGTCCAGTATAATGAGAAACATTAAGGGCAATAGTTCATCTTGAGAGAAACGGATATGTCAGCTATGCCGAGTATTTCCTAAACAGCGTTACTGGTCTCTCGTGTCCAACAAATACACAATCCTTTGACAAGCAATCATTTTGCCGTCTGCACCGTTTACCTCTGATAGAGGAATAATGGTGTTTCAAACACAACTTTTATTTGGAGATTTTCTTGGAAATGTACATTTTGAGGTTACCAGAAAAATACATCTGACGTTGCATTCACATGACTTTATCCATCCACCACGCATCATTTATTTCTACGGGACCTATGTATGTATTATGCTATTGACGTAGCTCTCACGGGTCCTTAAACCTCACTCAGTCACTCAGTCACTCACTCACTCACTCACTCACTCACTCAGTCACTCACTCACTCACTCAGTCACTAACTTAGTCACTTACTCACCCGTCCACTCTCACTTACTCACCCATCCTCCCCCACTTACTCACTCGCTCGCCCACCCACTCTCTCACTCACTCCCCGCCCACTCACTCATTTATTTCTACAAACCATTCCTACGAAAGGTCGTCCTCTTAGCGCAGTGGTAGTTCTGGTGTTTACCAAGCGGGAGAGCCGGGTTCCATTCCCGATGGGAGACCTAGTCCAGAGTGCACTCAATCTCGTTAGAATCCTAAGGGGCCAGTTGAGGAGCTTCTTGATTAAGAAATAGCGGCCCCTGATTGCGAAGACCCCTAATCGGTCGAGAGGGACCGGAGCGCTGACCTCGTCCCCCACTCCAGTACTACACCCCACTCATGACGCTTGTAGGGAGCAGATGTGGCCAACACAGCGGCCAGGTGGCAAGGCTTGGCCCGAAAAGGGTGCTGTACTTTGGGTTTAGTTTGGTTCGTTCAGGTTAGCTATTCTTCCAAAAAGTAATTTCCCTATCTACTTCATGGTAATCGATATAAATATTTGCAGAAATAGTTCCATTACACACTTCGTTGCAGATATGAAGGGGATAGGGAAAACCAAGTCCACAGTCAGTTGTTTAATAGCACGTAGCTAAAAGGTGGCCTTAAAATTGCATATTGTTTGTATGACATCGCTGGAAATAACTGATTAGAGTTAGCACTTTAAAAGTGACAGAAGCACTGAAAAGGTGAAACTAATAATAACGGATATCTCGCAAATTATTGAGTCCACAAAATACTTATTTGGCACATACTATACACTTTAAAGACTCATACATTTTCTGTGCAGGAACATTATGTGTATATCTTATGTTTACCTATTATATAAAACTATACAAATTTATTTCGGCATGAAGAGTTCATAGCCTATTCTCGAGGCATGTGGGTCTTTTTGTGCCTACATATGTAAATATCGTAAAGCTACGGCATCAACATCTTTAAAGCCATTTGGCGAAAATAAAAAAGAAATGCCGAAAGATATTCCATGTAAAGGGTAGTTTACAGCGGAGGGCTTCTTGAAAAATCGTCTTGTTGTATCCTTTGGAAACTGCTTAACGCTACCAAATGTGGTATTCTGTGTACACACAGACGGACGGATAGACAGACAAACAGACAGACAAACATATACACACAACATAAGAATCTTTTTCAAAAACTTTTGTAAGTCTGGGATCCACCTGTATTTATATGGAATGCAACCCTTCCTCTATTTAACAAGGTAAACAGTAGATAATGTAAAACTATAAGGAAAAATCCAGTTATATGTCAATTAAACTCTCTAAAGAATTTAGTAATGCCGTTTTGAATATTCTTAAACATTAAAAGGCTTAAATTGTTGTACTGCCATCACAACGAATGCATTCATTGCTACTCGAAATAGGAAGATTTGCTGTTCAAATAAAGCAAACAAAATAAAAATTAATCAGCATATACAAGGAATAAAAAGGAAATAAGTTTATTAAGAATCAAGTGTTAAATCTGGAAAGTCAGAAAAGATAAGTAATAAAGCGGATCGCGCAACGTTAATATCCCAGCTTTGCTAGCACAAGAACGTATGTTTTCATACGCTCTTGTGCATATGCTCCAACATATCCTTGTTGATATGTTGGAACTCTGGCCGTAATCTTTCTCAGAAAACGCTACAGTTGTTGACATCAAACATATTCCTTAAGCCTCATTCTTGAGAGAGAGAAACACCAACAGCCCCTCTCATGAACATCATCTCTGCAGTACTTATTCTGCTGGAGCATAGTACAGGTCCTCCTAAAATCTTGTATGACCTTCGACGAGTGTGCCTTGGTACTAAAACTGCTTTGAAGACAATTATTTCTCCTGTTTTGTTGAATTTTAATATTTTGTCGTTTATACTTCATCAAAAAATGACAGTTAATATCCAAGATATGTAAATATATGTTTTCTTTCTAATCTTCTAGATTTTAGACAAATTTTGCTTAGAATTGGATATACTCTCTTACATGCTATTATTTCAGTTTTATCTAACGAAATTTTCGTATTTGCGTGCCATTTTATGTAGATTGTATGCAGTTCGTTATAAATCATCATTAGCACTATTTTTAAAACTCTGATGTGCTGCACTCAAATGAATTTTGCACAAACTATTCTTACAAATGCTTATTGATCTATCTACTTCACGTTAAAATACACACATATTTGTAGAAATTATCTTAATGTTAATTTTCTTGTAGGCACAACGGGAACGCAGTAGGCTTTAAGTGATAGTCAAATGGAGTGGTCGCTATATGATGACTTTGAAAATCCGTTCTCTTTGTATGACAAAGAGGTAAGAAAGTGAATAACGACCTTACATGTGCGAACAGTATTAATTATTGCAAAACTCGAACAAATAACAAGGAGTGTCTCCGAAATGGTTCACTCCACAAAAGAATGCATTTGGATATAAACTGTTTGTTTTAAGGAGATCTACATTTTTGTACAATGCGTAAGATTTGGTCTATCTCTTACGGTTTACCAGTTATGCAAATGTCATAAAGAGTAAATAGGACTACATGAACTATAGCCAGAAAATTAAAAATATACATTTCATCGGTCTTATAATTATCTTAAACATAAGGTATTTTCATCAAATTTGTTAGAGCCACTTTTGAGAAAATCAAAATTTCAGAAAAGATGTCCATGTAAGGGATAGTTGGAGGAATTTTTCAAAATCTTCTTGTCGCATCCTTGAAAAATATTACACTTAAATGCCAACTTTGGCTTTTAACCGAGTTTTCGTCTATGAGTTATGCTGCTGACAGACAGACAGACAGACAGACGCGCTCGTGCACACACACCCACCCACCCACACACACACACACACACACACACACACACACACACACACACACACACACACACACACACAAATGCTTTCTCGGATTCAGGGAGCTCAAAACATATTTCCGGTGAAATCTCTACAAAGAATTTTTGGTTCGTATACAATACATACCCTACTTACTATACGTAGTAGAGAAAGTAAAAATATATTCAAAGTATATCGTGCCTGTAATGATCAGTAACATGCCAAAGAGGAAATTGCAATTTTTTAAACTACACAAATAATTAAGTAGAAATGAATGTCATTTTTGGAAACTTAGGCCATTTCTCCCCTTAAACGCAGTGTTACAATAGAGTTTAATGCAAACTTAATTATGGATCCAAATACAATGCCTTCAATTAATTTCCGATGGGAAGATTGCCATCACGATCGCGTTACAGTGGAGGAAGTTGCTGAAATGCAGCGATAGGGGCGCCTAAAACAAAAGAAGTGAACAACAGGTAGGGTTTTGCCTTACCCATGAGGGAGGGGGCTAATTTTAACGTGGTTGGGGGAATACTTTACTCGAATGAAGTGCAAACTGTGCCAGCATAGGGCCAACTCAGGCAGAAAACAGTGCGTTATTTTTAAAACTGTTCCCCCTTTTAGCACCTGTTTCGTTAGTAGCAGCTTCCCTTTAGAGGTGAAAAACCCTCCTAAAAATGCACATACACAATCTCCGTCTTACAACCACACGTAGGAAGTTCGCGGTTCGATGGAATTTAGTGAGTGACTAACCGAAGCGCTTGCTCGTAAGATTCGAGCGGTTTTCTCATCACTGCCAGAGGTAATGGGAAATAATGGCCCTACGTTCCAGCGGGTCGCCGTTAGATAAATTTTTATGCACTTCAGCGGCTAGTTGAAACCTTTAATACCCTACCGGCGGTGTTATCAGTGTTTCTCTTATTCACTGTCCTCTTCCCCACCTTATGTGTCCTCTTTCCTTCTTTTGGTCCCATCCAAATGCTCTTCAATTCACAAATCAAGGCTACAGTGTATTGATTTCCACACTTTCCTCCTGTAATTGTAAATATTACCTATTAATCTCTGATACATTAAACTGTAATAAAAGGCGGTCCCAAAAATAATGTCTATTACTCATACGTACCGGTAAAAACAAGGAAGGAAAAACTATAATCATATGCGGTTTGTGCTGTCCCTTACCACCCATCTATAGTAGTAGAAGCGGTGTTGTATTCTACCCAATAATTTGATATAGATATTTCACCGCATATGCAGGGAATACAAATAAGTTTTGGAAAATGGTATATATGAATTTGTTGGCATGTACGTGAACAACATAAATCATACCCGAAAAGTTGCATAAATCTCAAATCACATGAGTTGGACACCACAGAACGCCCATTTCGTGTCGTTACCTTATTCCTTTAGGTGATTTTCTTGAAGCGAGTGTCAACTCTAAGAGGGTGAATGTAACGAGGTGCACGAGAGGTGTTGAAGTTGTCTAGCAAGCACGGCGTTCAATCCGAAGAGTACTATTACGGTAACGACATTAATTTTAAAACACAGAACAAATAACGTACCTCGTGTTGTCACATGCAAAAGTGTAAAATAAAATAAAACAATCAAACATGTTAAACCTTTTCGCCTAGCACTACGAGCGTCCTTTAAACCTACAAATGTTTTTATTTACATTCGTAGAAGGCAGCTGCAACATATTCTGTTGTCTGACACTTACGATGGTATCAAGTACCCCTCTTAGAGCTTTTAGGGACCTTCAATAGCGACCAATCAGAACGCAGTACGAAGGACATCTTGTTATGACATACTGTAGTCTTGGGCTATGACCTGGAAGGTTCTCACGTTCAGGTTGAACCCCTTGCTTCCAAGGCAATTTCTGCGGCACATGAGTTATACACCTCTGCGGAAGTACCAGGCGTATGGAGCTGCTATCATGTGATGTCATACAGCATGTCGTACCATACTTTGAAATGGAACACCCAGTATTGAGGCAAGCCAGGTTAGATTTAACATTTTCTTTACTCGTCATTCTTCAAAGGTGTTCAGTTATATCACATGAAGTATTCTCTGTATCTCCTCAGAAGTGTTATTGCTTGCATTTTTTATTTTATTTATTATTATTTTTCTTTAGTGTTCCATTTCTAAGCCGCCTTTAACATCGAAGGTGGTACAGGCGGCTCCTCTTGGAAGAATTGCTCAAGAGCAATGGTATTCACTCGCTTATAGGTGATTTTGAACATTTTTTAAATTTCTGCTTCGACTTTCACGGATTAAACTTTGTTGGTTTGTTTCGGTTCCAATTATCACATTCAATTTATTTATTATTATAATAATTATAATAACTGTATGCCAGTAAGATGATTTTAGAAGTCCAAAATCATCGTTAAATGAACTATTATTATTATTGTTATTGTTATTGTTGTTATTGTTATTATTGTTATTATTGTTATTGTTATTATTAGGTTGGTGTTACTCAATTAACAAGAACAATGACTAAAGATTGGTAGTGTTACCATCCGGCTATCGATTGGAATGACGTAAGCAAATTGCCAATCAACTACCTGGAATTATGAAAGGTACCTCCTGAAGAGGGATAAGCTACATATTTCAGCACTAAATTAATCTCTCCTTTTCCGTGTATGCCACATCTTTCTTTATACCCATTAGTATACCGGAGTGCTGACCTTGGTCCGTCAGTTACTGAATATTATATCTGAAATGTATCTAAGGACTGAATGAAACCACAAAAACACAACAGTCAGATTTGCAGATACACCGGATTTGAAATTACGTCCTCTAAAAAGCCAGCCACAGACACCATTGTATGAGCAATCTCCCTCGATGATAATGTGTGTTTTACTAAAATATAAAATACATGCGCCTCAAGAGAACTTTAAATCACTCTAAAACCATAAGGGAAATAGAGATAAACGGCGTATACTGTATAATTATAGGTAATTTTGAGAGTATTACCTTCCGAGCTGCTGTGCATGAAATCACTGCATTTAGTACATCAATATTTAATTCACCGTGGCAGCTTTTATTTGCCAGTTTTTATTTTTTTACCAACAGTTTGAATTATATACAATCACGTTTTCTGAACTGTTTGATTTTAATAACCTCTTTTAACTTCTGGATGATGTCGGCTTGAAAAATAACTGATAGTGTCATTGCTTGCTGAACTGTAGTATCTTAACGATATGCATGTCAGCTGTATCTATTAAACACACTCACATTCACGTCCAGACTCTGTGGGGATAAGGAATGACTCTGGTTAAAGAAAAATTCCCTCCACGGACTAAGAATGTAACTAGGGACCTCTAGGTTGAGAAGCGAGACGCTGACCACTCAACCGCAGAGGGAGTATGTCAAGGTTTGTTTTGCACATTTCACGTAATAATAAAACATCTAATAGCAAAATAGAGACAAAAACAACTGAAGAAAGACTCATTGGTAATTGTGGAAGAAAAAAGATTGTGAGTCATACGAGTGTCTCACGATACTTACAGTTGTGATTCACATTCTTGTATTAATTAGAACCAAAGGAG
The DNA here is from genome assembly GCA_030765045.1 of Tenodera sinensis. Lineage (NCBI taxonomy): Eukaryota > Metazoa > Arthropoda > Insecta > Mantodea > Mantidae > Tenodera > Tenodera sinensis. The sequence continues at coordinate 252,908,899 of CM060964.1, read as the reverse complement.
GAGTTTAGAGTGGAAGTAGAATGTTCCAAATGTACGACAGTTAAACAAACAGATAGATATTATTACTGGAATGATTTCGCAAGGTTTTGCCGGCGAGAAAGGCTATTTCTGGAAGTTTTAAAGCAATATTATTGCAGAGATGAAGAAAGAGTGTAAAACCAGGCATCAGCGAAGTGCCGACACACATTTTATATGAAACGTTGAAAGGTTATTACGGTGGAGGAGTCTGAACATGACAAATAAAACTAATAGAACTATTTTTAAATGCTGAGATATAACATTTCTGTTGAAAGAATGAGTGTAGGATTTATTGGCTATACAATCTGTTGATGTAGCGGAAGCCAGAATACTTGCGTTATTATCACTTAGGTATGGTTAGTGATTAATATATTCAATACATGGTATGTTTATTGTTATATAAGAATATGTAGGAAAAGACATAATAGATATTTTTCAGGTTTTTAAATATACAGGGACCAACCACAGTGTATCAAAAGCACGTATACAATGACTATTAGGTATGTTTATTTCTTTCGGGGTTGTAGGCCGTGGTCTAGAAGGCATTGTAGATAACAACGTTCCGCCAAGTACTGCGCTTGGCATCTTCAGGGTAAGGCGATCCGTTGTCTGCACTGGTCAGAGTTCGAATGTGGAAGCAATGACCGTTAGAGAGGCTCCAGAGGCAGTTCGAGTCGAGTGGGGAAGCTGATTCCCCCGCCCGAGTGTCTTTACCGCAGTAACTAGCCGTCATACGGCTTAACCTGCGCGATGGTTTTGATTGTGTCGCTACGGGGATGTGTTGCATACTAGGAATCAAATTTTTTGGAATAGGGGCGGGAGGGATGGTTGGCAGGGATTGGTCCGCGAGCGGGCTGTGCGCGGCTTCTGGTTGGCCGTTTCCAGCCAGTCAGGTGACGCGCTAATCCCCACCAGGGTTCTGGCCGTCAGTCACTCACTGAGAGGTGAACTGAAAAGGGTGTTTCTGTTTTGAATACAGATTGTATTTTCGCCTTTCCCATCTTCAAAATTAAACCACCGGACTTAAGATGTCCTTTGGTAATCTTTTGGATGGTAGTCGGCGTGGCTGTCTCTGGTCGTATTGTCCCAGAGTATTCACCAGAGGGTTAGGGTGGTTCTGGAGTTTGTTGAACATTGTTCGAGCGCGAGTTTTAATCACGCCGACAATGTACGGGATGCCGGAATGTTCGTGTAGGATATGGGCAGGAAATCTCCAGCCAGTATCATAGATCATCCTTAATGCCCGGTTCTGCAACTCCTGGAGTCTGATGAAGGTGGACTTTGCCACCACACCCCAGATCTCACATCCGTACAGGACCAGAGGTGGGATAATCGCTCGATACAGCTGGAGCTTCAGGCGTAAGGGCATGGTTTGGGAACTGAGTATTGGGTATAGCTGCCGGAGAGCAGCCTGGCCTTGCAGTACTTTGCCCCTGACGTGATGTCTATATGTCAGCCGCCGGTCCAGCGTGACTCCGAGATACTTCGCCGTAGTGACCCAGGGGATCCGACGGCGCCGAAGCACGAGGTCCTGCGGGAGCCGGTTTGCTAACTTGTTCGCCAGGAGAATCGCAGAGCTTTTCTCCGGGTTTATAGACATACGTCAGTTCTCGCACCATCTACTGATGGCACAGAGATGGGCTTGTACTTGACGGTAGCTGTAGCGCGGGTTCTTGTTAGTAGCGAAGATCATGAGATCGTCCGCATACTGACAGATGTGTGTGTTTGGGTGCGTGGGGAGATCGGCCATGTAAGCTGCAAAGAGTGCTGGTGATAGTACACTACCCTTGGGGACTCCTGCGCCAATGGGCCTTTCTCTAGAGAATGCACCCTCCACTTTCACTCGGAAGCTACGTTCCTGGAGGAAACCAGCCACCAAGTAAATGTATGGAGGGGGGATTTCGTGCTGTATGAGCTTGTAGACAAGGCCCTCATGCCAAGTGGTAGAAAATGCCTTTTCCACGTCAAGCAACACTGCCACCGTTTTAGCCCTCTCCTGGTAAGCCAGGGAAGCTTTTTCGGCTACACGCAGTAGTTGCTCAGACGTGGAGTGGCCAGAACGAAAACCAAACTGGTGTTCCGGTAGGAGACCTTTTTCCTCCAATAGAGGTCCGAGGCGGGACAGGAACAGTTTCTCGAATACCTTCGAGACAACTGGTAGGAGACTGATGGATCAGTAACTAGATGGAAAAACCGGATTTTTGCCCTGCTTTAGAACGCACACCACACGCGCCTGTTTCCAGACAACTGGAAAATGATGCATGCTGAGGCATGCGTTGTAAATTCGGGTCAAGTGAATCACGGCTCTAAGGGGAAGGTCGTTAACGACCGTTGACGCACTTATATAGTGCGGATGGGCGGGGCATTGTTGCGCTGACTAAGGTGGTGATTGGCTCGTATCGGTTGGCGGGCCGGGTGTAGGCGGGGTTGTATTACAGCTGTTGTGTGTCTGTCTGAAAGGTTATCTAAGACCGGTATCCATACTTTGTGTACACGGAGTGCTTCTTCCTTACGATTGAAGTTGTCTTTGTGTTTGTAGATTTCTATGGCTTCCCTTTGTAGTCGGGCATAGTAGTTAACTGTAGAAGACAGAACTCGGGTTTCTTTAAAGTTGACATCATGGCCGCATAATCAGGCGTGCTCTGACACAGACGATTTTTCCGTTTCTCCCAATCTGGTGTGACGCTCATGTTCTTTTAATCTGGTGGCCACACTGCGCATGGTAGTACCTATGTATACTTTTCCGCAACTGCAGATAACTTTATATGCACCTGCAGATGTGTGTGGGTGCCGTTTGTCTTTGGCCGATCTCAGTAGGGCTTTCATCTTATTTGTCGGTCTGTAGACGGGGTCAACTGCATCTGAGCGCAGAAGCTTGCCTATCCATTGGAGACGTTCCTAATGTAGGGGAGAAAGGTTGTTGCTACTTTACAGCGTTCCTCCTTTTTAGGAGGAATTCATCTGTCTGGGATGAATTGCGCGCCGGATCTCCTGTCGTGTGAATCCATTGGCCTGAAATGTTGAGTTTAGGTGATTAGGTTCTTCCTTTAAGTATTTCTGGTTGCAGAAGAAATAATATCAAATTCAATATCTAAATAAGGGCGAAAAGGTATCCTTTTAAGAAGTATAAGTGTTGTGCAAAAATTCCACTATGCTATAAGTTGTTATTCTTAGGGGAAAGGATGACTATGACTCTATGACAGCTGGCGCAGGAGGACTTAGCAGGTCGACAGAAAGGCGATTTTTCGTGCCTATGCCCCTGACGGGGCATCCTCGGGAAGATGGATAAGGCGAGTGGATCCTAAAAGCGGCCGGAACGTTGCCATGACAGAGCAGAGGCCAAGGTCTCTACGTTTTCCCAGTTAGAAGCACCCCGGCGGAGGCTGTCTCAGCCCGGTTCCTCTCTCACCCCTTCGGGTTCGTACCCCCAAGGGGGAAGCGGGACTCGGAAACTGGCTCCACTCTCCCCTCGGACTTGTATCATCCAATGGGGTCCTGGATACCAGTAGACTCACCTTCCATTCCGGGGAACGAGGTTTCCAGAGCGCATTTGTTCCCGCTGCCGTGCTGCTGCCACGACGCTTGCCGACGCTTCCAACCCTGAAAGAAACTTAACGGGATGAAGGGTGAAATGAAATTAGTAATGTAACAAAATGGTGGGACAGGAAATTCGGAGAGTGTGGAACTCCTTCTCAGAACTCGCCTGGCTACCCGGGGAAACCTTAAAAAAACGTGGGTGAGGCAGCTTGGCCACGAGGATCGAACCCGCGACCAGAGGTTGCCGTTCGATGGGATAAAGGATAGGATGCAGAAGTTTCATTAGTTTGTAGTGACACCACTCTCCCTTGTCGGTACATGGAAAGCTCTAAATTAGGAAAACACCACAAGAGCCATACGAAAAATGCTGCTACAAATCTATGACTACTCTGTGGTGTGGTAGTTAGAATGATAGCCTTAAATTATGAGATTACGGGTTCAATACCCGGCTGCAGAGCTTTTTTCGTTAGCCAGGAGTACTGCCCATCTTTTATAGAGTCTGTAAGAATGTGAGGGTGTTGGTGTATGTGTGTTTACGGGGGGGGGGGGGGGGCGAGCATTTGACATTAAACAAAACTAAACCCAACGTAAATGAATCCAAAGATTAAAACCACGCAACGCGAGTGAACATCATTGCCAACTATCTTATGCTAAAGGCGGCAAATAAATGAAACAAAACAGATGTACCTACCTACTTTCTGACAAAAGACATTGTTTCACAAGCAAGTAAAATACACACAGCTTCAGGAGTCAAATCTACAACTTTGTTTCCCTAAAATATGAAAAGCTTTAGTCAGTTTATTCTTTCTTCGTCTTCAATAACATTCAACACACGCAGTAGGGTGTCAAGAATAAGTTCACCCCACAATATAAATTTAAACCCTTTCAGTGCAATTACCAGCTTACAGCTTACACATACTTGATCTTCACATTTACCTTTTGAGCCACGAGAAAGATGACATCAGTATTGGCAACTATTTGGGGATAATATATCGATATAAAACGACATAACACAAACTAATAAAGCTGTCAGTTAAAGAGAACACCAAAATTCTTCCATTGTATATGTGGATAACTGAAATTTTGACTCACTACTTGCTTTTGCAGACTACACGCACGGATAGTCGTCCTTCGTGATCTAGGGGTAATATGCTAGCCTCTGGTTCTCAAGGTCGTGGGTTTTTCGGGCATAACAACCCTTAGCATGGCTTTCTTCGGAAAGGAAGTAAGGTCGGTGGCCCCATGTCGTAGATTTACGCACGTAAAAAACCTCAAGCATGATAAAGAGGCCTCAGAGCAAAATTAAGCGGTTTTTGAGCTGCAATATAGGAAAGGATCCTGAGAACTATAGCTGTTAAAGAGCGTCCAGAAATAAAAGCGCACTTTCCACGGGAAACAAGACATTTTGTGAGGGAGCAGATATACCCTGTTCAAACCCAAAGTACATGCGAAATATTAACAACTCAAAGTAAATTTAAATAAATTAGCACGCTATTTTGCAGGAAATACATTTTAACTCTTAGAAAACAGGATTTCTAGAGCAAGTGGTATCGTTAAAAAGATGCAAATTATGCATCACAAATCTTGGGAGAAAAGTTATATATTAAAGTTATCACGTTTGCAGATACATTTCACCTTAAGAAGAATTTAAATATAATTTTCGTGACTGCTTTCTTCCATTCTCAATTTTTTCAAATCTTCCACTTTTTTTGTGTGACACTTTTTGCGGTACGTTAACTGTATATTTTTTATAAATATGATTGAAAATAATGCCAATAGCATACTTTTTTTATAATTTAAGATCACCGATATTATTAAAACAACAATAGAAGGTAGAAGGTATAAGTACTGACGCGTAGGGGGACTTCGGCTCTTCGACCTCAGAGAACTTTTGTGCCTATGCACCGAAGGGGTGTCGTGTAACGGTGTTTTGCACACACGACTGTAGATTTCGGGATTGTGGGTAAGCTCCGAGCCTTAGCTCGAGAACAAGGTAGCTCAGCAATTAATAAGGCACAATTCAAGGGTAAGAAGAAGTTTATTAGTAAAACTCCAAGAATTTAGTAAAATCCTCGTTGAATATTGGCGGCAGGTCCGCCAGCGTTACACAGATGACTTTCAGAACATAAATAACCAGCTAGACATCTCCAGCGGAATGTTTTATAGCTTTACACACTATTAACTTTCCAGTTAAGATCATTACTGCGTAAGCACAAGAAAAGAAAACCATGTCCACACACTTGCCACACGCGTTTTAGCTGAGTGTTCTGTATTAACTCATCTAAGAGCCTTAACTTATTTCTGTTTCTGGTTTAAACTAAATACAAAGTAAACATGGGTGAGGGATGGTATCATGTTAGTTAGGGATGCATTTCGTTGGTATGTCACAGAAGTTGTATCTTTATACGACAGGGGCGTCCTTGGGAGGGAGGGGGTGAGGCGAGACCACAGGAGAGCAGGCACAGCAGAGGGCATTTCATTCCACCATGCTGCACCGGAACGCCCACTGACACTTTCGTCCCTGAAAGAGACAAAACGGATGGAGGATGAACGAAATGAGTAGTGAAGTGAAATGGAGGGAGAGGAAAGGATGGAGCATTTGGTGGAATGATGGTTGGGGTAAACCGGGGAACCCGGAGAAAACCCGCTCCTGCGCCGGTGTGTCCACCACACATCCCACATGCGGATGCCTGGGATCGAACCCGGGTCGCTTTGATGAGAGTCAAGCGGTCTAACCGCTCGACGACGGCACGGCCCAAAACAGCAATAACTTCATAAATTGTAGTGCTAAAGAGGAAATCTGGTTTAGCAGAACCAAGATGATACAAAGCATCATGAGAAATTGTGTATAGCATAACCCCAAGTTTTCTTCAAACTTCGCATTTAACTGCAGTTTCTAAAAAGACTACATTTTCAATATTATCTTAAAAACCAATTGATACAAAAAGCTGAAGGGTGTACGACGCATGAGTAGTTAAATAACTCTTATTTAATGAAAACATTTATGTATAATAATTTAATTAAATTTATCAGTAAATTTTAGGTATAAAATAAAAAGGTAAATTTCCGGCAAAGAAAAGGTACCCTGTTGCTTCAGTAAATAGTAACAGCGTTGCAGAATGTGCCTTGACAATTTCAGCTATGTAGTTTTCTTACATAGCTTTTAATATAATGGGTCGTCAATTGGTTATATTTAACATTAGAAAGATAGGGCATTTAGGGACCCTTTAAAGCCCTAGTTATCGATGCTATTGGTGCATTCTGAAAGTCCCGCTCTACGGCTGTTAAAGTGATATTAATGCAGAAAACAGAAAGTCGCGTATATCAGAAACCTCGTGAATATGACACAAAATTCTTGGCAAAAAATAATCTCACTCCTATATTCCTAAATGCCAGCCTGTTTTTCTTCCGCAAACGAGTGTGCAAAAATGGGCAAAAAGGGAAAAAATGACAACAAAGTATGAACACGCATGGTCGAGGTTGTTGAACATGAGGACAAAGTTGTAGCGAATCAGATAAACCGTTGCCTCTAAAATGCTTTGCAGCGCTATCTGCTGACTTCTTCTCGCTGCAGGCAGGGGGTGTTAGTGAGGGCCATTAGTGAAAAGCTGAGCTTCGTAATGTAAGCTGAGCTTCGTAATGTAGTGGAGATGCCAAGAAAAAAATTGCTGCCGTACACAGGGAAAGGGGAGTTAAAAAAAAGAGCAAAACACGATACATGTAATTACATAGTAGAAGGAGAAGGGGGGCCCCTGCACAGCAAAATGGCCCCCTGACATGCACGAGTCCCCACTAATGGCACGGAATGACTGCATTTAGCCGTGACCAGTTGGCCGCTTGGGGTGGTAGGAGTGTAAATTAACTTTAGTCATCGTTATGACTTGAAGGATGGTCCAAGTGTCCGCGTTCTTTGCCGAGAGTCACATAGATAAGCCATTCACTGCACCAGTAATTTACATCCATTAGTTTCGTATGAAAGGAGCTGCAGCTGATGGGATCCTCAATGAGCTATTTTAATCTGCCTAAGACAAAGAAGAAGCTTATTACCTTTATAATTTGCGTAAGTGAAAATAGAGAATTGCTTGATGATTTCACGGATGTTTAATACCCAGGAAAAATATGATGAAATGGTTAGCTTGATACCACATGGGCAAAAGACTCTACCGATAATAATGAATTTATGACTGGGTTTTAAGATAGAAGAGAAATAGTTATGATTTAGTAAGGGAATACCACAATGGACGTAACTGGACTATGACTATCAGCAAAGGAAAACCGTGACATTTTCGGATATGGCAAAACGTTTGAAGCATGTATTTCAGAAAACTTATGGAGACTTTGAAGAAAAGTAGGTGATTTAAAAAGAGAGACAGCTTCTAAATAATTTTGTGAAAGAACCGGGAGTACGGATAAGACAAGGTTTTTTAGAAGTAGGTTAACTCCAGAAAAAATGATATGGTTGTTAATGGTGGAAGTAGGAAAATAGACCGAGGAGCCAATCAAACAGGAGCTCAGCACCGGACTAGATCTTTTGTGTATTAGTGAACCCTGGGAAGCACCGATGAAGTGGAGACCCGAAGGGTGACAAGATTCAGGTCCCAAACGATTCCAATCCTAAAGCCGGTGATCCTACCCGCGCCTCATCAACCGGGGTTTCCGGGACCGAGACCTCCCAGGAAGGAGCCCCACCCGGCCATCCAAGCGCCATGGAGAAATCTTTATACACAGGTCAATAAAACATATGGTAACCCATTCGCGGGCTTTCTCCACTGTGCGAGGAAACCGAGAGTCGCCGTCGACATGGTACGGGCAGAGGCGCACTCAAATCCTTACCTAAAAAATAGGCACAATATATTTTGTTGTTTAATAAAACAAAATGGGTCCCATTATTTTCATAGCAGTTATAGAATACCACACTCCAATTTTCAGGTCACAGTGAGACGTTTCATGTGATCATTAATATAGTAAAGCTTCGGGTTCAGTGTTAGACAACAAATATTCTAGACCAGTCATGATAGTAAATAAATGAAATCCGTGCAAGTTTAGAATCATCGCCTCGAAAATTGTAAATCAACTAGTTCAACAAATTAACATGGATAATAGGCCTCTGAAAATCCCGTGCTATTGCGTGAAATGCTTCATTTTGGCCTGAAAATTGGACTGTGGTATGCGATAAGTGCTAGAAAAATCTGATGTGTTGCACTCACATGACTTTCTCTACTCTTGTACTAACCATTCTTACAAACTCTTATTCCTATATTTCCATGGTAGTTAAGATAAACATTCGTACAAATTATCTTATTGCTTATTTCCTTGTAGGTGCAAGGGAGATATTAGAATACAGAAGACTTTGTGCGACAGTCAAATCTATTTGACCTTTGAGATTCCGTTCTCTTTGCACGATTAACATAAAAAATGAACAACGTTGTTGCATTTCGCTAAAGTTCTAAGTTTTCCGAAACTCACACATATAACAAGGAATATCTCCGAAATGGTTCACCCTACAAGAAAATTTATTGAGACATAAATTGTGTATTTTAGCAACATCTACATTTTTTGTATGGTATAATTTGGTCTAACTCTAAAGGTTTACCACTTATGCAAAAGTTGTCCAGAGTAAATACGTCTACGGGGGCCATAGCCAGAAAATTCAATATATACATTTCATTTGTCACCAAAATATCTCAAACATATGACATTTTAATTAAAATCGTTAGAGCCATTTTCAAGAAAATCAAACTTTTCGAAAAATTTTCCATCTAAAGGGTAGTTTTGGGTGGGCTATTTTCTTCAAAATCTTCATGTCGCATCCTTGAAAGACATTAAACTTAAATACCAACTTTAGTTTTTAACCGACTTTTTGTTTTTGAGTTATGCTGTCCACAGACTGACAGACTGACTGACAGACACACAGACGGACCTTTTTCTAAAAATGCTTTTTTTGGATTCAGGGGGCCTCAAAACATGTATTAATCCAAAAAAGAGCATTTTTGGAAAAAAATCCGTGTGTGTCTGTGTGTCAGTCTGTCAGTCTGTCAGTCTGTCCGTCTGTGGACAGCATAACTCAAAAACGAAAAGTCGGTTAAAAACCAAAGTTGGTATTTAAGTTTAATGTCTTTCAAGGATGCGACACGAACATTTTGAAGAAAATAGCCCCACCTTAAACTACCCTTTACATCGAAACGTTTTCGAAAATTTTGATTTTCTTGAAAATGGCTCTAACGATTTTGATTAAAATGTCATATGTTTGAGATATTTTGATGACAAATGAAATGTATATCTTGAATTTTCTGGCTATAGCCCCTGTAGTCGTATTTACTCTGGACGACTTTTGTATAACTGGTAAACCGTTAGAGATAGACCAAATTTTACTATACAAAAATGTAGATCTTGCTAAAATACACAATTTATGTCTCAATAAATTTTCTTGTAGGGTGAACCATTTCGGAGATATTCCTTGTTATGTGTGTGAGTTTCGGAAATCTTAGAACTTTCGTGAAATGGATCATCGTTGTTCATTTTTTTATATGTTAGGTGTGCAAAGACAACAGAATCTCAAAGCTTTAAAAGATTTGACTATCGCACAAAGCCTACTGTATTCTAACATTCCCCTTGCACCTACAAGGAAATAAGCAATAAGTTAATTTGTACAAATGTGTATTTCAACTATCAAGAAAGAAGATATAGGAATAAAAGTTTGTAAGAATGGTTAGTACAAAAGTAGAGGAAGTCATGTGAGTGCAACACATCAGATTTTTTTCAATCGTTCCGTTTATACCCCGCCTTTAACTCCAAAGGTCATTTCGGCGGCCTCTCCTGTGGAACATAAAGCCTGTCGACAATGGCGTTAACTCGTTTAACATTGAGTTTTTGGATCTTCAGGGTTTTTATACGTTAAATTCACACACACACACACATTCACACTCTCATTCATACTTCCAATCTTTGGGGAGGATAAGGAATAATTCTGGCTAGGGTAAAATTCCCACCCCCCCCCCTCCCAGTCGGGAATGGAACTCGGAACCCCTTGCACAACTGGCTAGTGCTCTACGACTGAGCTACAGGGCCAGCCTAGCACCCATTTTGTTTAATGAAACAATGAGCGATGTGCTGTCTCTTTGAGAAATATTTTAGCGCACCTCTGCCTGCACCATTTCTCCAGCAACTCTCGGTTCCCGCGCGCAGTGGAGAGCCCGCGAATGAGTTACCATATATTTTAATGAGCAAGCTTAGTAGATGAGCTACCAAGTGCATGAAGTTGTGCAAGTTTTTTCTGTAGAACAGACGAACAGAACCGGTTCCCCACGCTGCACTACGAACGCTCATAACTTGAATCCTCTTTAATGTAGCTGACCTACTAAGCCTATTAATGGCCCTCCAGCTGTACAGTAGGAACTCCACCGTCGCTTGGTCCTACAACCCTGAAACATATAAAGGGTGAAACAGATGAAAGGAAATGATGGACAGGAAATTCGTGTTAGAAGAGGAACAACTCCAGCATTCGCCTACCGATCTGGGAAAATCACAAAACACCCAAAAGGAGCCCAACTGGAATCAAACCCGGGACCTCCTGGATGCGAGCCTCACACAATACCTAGGAGCCATCTTGCTCGTTAGGTGGTGGAAGAATTAAGTGCATAATAATACTAAGGAACGCATGTATGATTGGAAATGTAACAGCATTGAACACTTCGGAATGAAGATAAGTGCAAAAATACTAAAGTGCACTTATCGGAATAAACCTAATGATGATGCACTTAAGAATGTGGGATGAGGTAGCTCACAGCTCAGATACGGTGAACTTGTATTGAGTCATACAGATGATGTCGATGACAAAGGAAGTTCTCTTTCAAGAAGAAAGCATTCTCTGTAATCTCTTGAAGAAAGAACCGTGGAAAAGCTCGTGAAGTATTTTTACCTTAAATGTAGCATTGTATAAGGAATACATTTATACGTTATGAAAAAAGAATGTAATGTTATTAGAAGTGTGTCATAAGTTATTCTGCAGTACAGTGGAGCGTATGAACTGCAAAGGAAAACATAAAGGTTGGAAGAGAACCCGATGAGCTAATGCGCTAGCACCATTTAGCAGTGCTTAATGTCCATTCTTACTGACCGGGGTTAGTCAGGCGGCCCACATTCGGGAAGTCGGGGCTTCGATCCCCGTGGCCAACCTTCCTGACCCATGGGTTTTCTAGGAGGTTTCGCTGGATCGCCAGAGAATGCTGGGAAGGACTTCTATAGCCTCCGAATTTCCTGTCCCTCCATTTCATTACATTAATCATTTCATTTCACCCTTCATCCTATTAGGTTTCTTTCAGGTTTGGAAGCGTAGGCGAGTGTCGCGGCAGCAGCACGACAGTGGGAAAAATGCGCTCCGGAAATCTTGTCCCCCTGATTGGAAGGCGATACTACTGACTTCCGCCCCCCTCCCACCATGATATGGTTAAAACCCGATGTGGGAGGGGAGCCGGTTTCCGCTCCCACATCCCTTTGGGAGTAGGAACCCTGGCCTCTACTCTGTCGTAGACACGTTCCAGCCGCTCTTAGGATTCCTTGGCCTCTTCCATCCTCCCTGCCTCGTTAGGGGCAGAGGCATAAAATTCGCCTCTCGGTCGAAGTGCTAAGTCCCCCTCCGCAAGTTGTCATAGATTCAACGCCCATTCTTACCACATACGACATCACAGGCGGCAACACCGATGATACATGAAATGTATACATGGCGAAGGAAATTCGTGCAGGAAACATTGCAGACCTAAGTTTATGGTACTTCCTGCATTTGCCAGTTATGAGGACTGAGAAAAACCTGAAGAAAACATGTGAGGGAGGGCGGTTCTGGTGCGATTTGAATCGTAAATCTCCAATTCACGAGTCCATCCCTTAGAGATCTCGGCTATCCGCGTTGGGGTTGTATTTCTGTATTTGATAGGGAGGAATGATCAAAGAGGAGGATCGAGAAGACAAGACGCACATTGACAATGAGAGCATGATTAATAATGTGCACACATTTCCAGTGTGGATATTTCCCTAGAGCAGTTCAGTCACAATTTTCCAGAAATGCAGTTCCAACATTGCCTGAAGCGTGCTTTACTGTAACCACATAAGAGGAATATAAATTTGATCAACTTTGCGTGCTACGGAACTAGTGATACGTGACAGATTGCAGATGAAGGCAAGGAGTTCTTGTCTGTTATTTTAATGTTCTGCTGTTGAGCGTGAGATAAATTTAATAGAATGTCTACATGGACGGAACAGGACAATTTCAGCTTGCTGCACTTGCCACTTGTTAGTTCAAATCTAATAATTTCCTAAAATTGATAAATAGTACGATACATAATACCCCTTTAAAGCGCTGATATGTTCAAACAGGACGGATGGCTGGCCTAGTAGCTCAGTTCGGTAGAGTACCAGCCTCCCGTGCGAAGGGTACTGGGTTTGATTCCGGGCCGTTTCAGAAAAGTAAGTATTGGGAAATTCAGACTAATAACAATGAGTAACTCAGAAATGGTTTGCCCAAAAAGGATACAAAATGTATTTGACATGAATTGTGTATTTTAAGGAGATGCTTTTTTTTTTTTTTTTTTTCTTGTAGGATTTTGTTATTCTTACGCATTACCGGTTTTACGAAAGTCACCCTGAAGAAACAGAACTTCCGAGGACACCCTATACATCTCATTGGTCCAGAAAACATCCTAAACGTATGTTATTTTAATCAAAATCGTTAGAACAATGTTTAATAAAATCAAAATGTCGAAAAATGTTCCGTGTATGAGGTAGCATGAGATGGGGGATTGTAAATTTGTACATTTGTACACTTTTTTACTTTCTCCACTACGTTTAGTAAAGTAGGGGAAGTATTGTATTTCACCCAAAAATTGGATGTCGAGATTTCACCGGAAATATATGTATGTTTTGAGGCCCTCTGAACCCAAAAAAACATTTTTAGAAAAAGGTCCGTGTGTGTGTCAGTCTGAATTCGGTGTTGATAAAAATGTTAGTAACATAAAAAAATCTACACTGTTGTTATTGAAGCAGAATTTTATCACTTTAGAAGATAAACCATCAGAGTTCCTACACAAAATTGCCTTTCAATTTTTCCCGACTTGTTTCTTGTACACGAATTGCAAATTCTCTGCGTTCTGAAAGCATAGAAGTGTCTGCAGCGTATTTATTTTGATGTTAATACATTAATACGTACAGCTGTGGCTGTTGCTCAGAAATGCGTACAGTTATGTAGTCTCAGATGCAATCTCGCTCAATCACTATATAAACCATTATTATGACAAAATGACAAAATCAGTCCAGTTACTTTTCTATCATTTTATTTTTCCTCTAACCTTTTGCACAAAAACAGTTCGCTTCTACTGACGTTAACACAGCCCGCAGTCTTTCGTGATATTACAACTCACAACTGTTTTCTTCTTTTAGCCTTAACTCCTTTCAGTGTCTCTCTTCACTTTCTCTGTCTCTCATACACTAACTGCGCCCATACAATCACTCATTAAGGCTTCTTCACTTCGACGCGACGTATCTTTTATGATGACAATACCACACAAACACACACACACACACACACACACACACACACACACACACACACACACACACACACACACACACACACACACACACACACAGCTGTCTCGCACTCACTGACACACTGATCGACTCATGTATGTAATCGTAACTACTCTAACTCGTTACCTCGTCTCCTTATATAGTGGGGATGACATTGCATAGTCTCTTCTGGAACTTCTACAAACACCGGCCACCAGATACCTCTCGAAGGTTCCAGAAATTCTTTGTTAAGCGCCGCGCTCATTGTTGTTAGTCTGGTATACACAGTCGAGCGAGGCAGCCTGACCTTAGGCGCCTTTGTTTGCTCGCCGGCTTGGTATGTGGTGTGAAGTAGCTTAGCCCCAACCGTCCTTTGTTGTGCGCGCTGAAGGGCACTTTGTCTGAAGTAGACAGACAATAGTGGGAGCCGTGGCCTGGTATCTAACCACTGTGAGGCAGTGGATGGGGTTAAAACTGCGATGTAGGGGAAGTGACACAGTGTGTCGGTTCTCCCCATCTATGGTTTGAGTAGCCAACCTCGCGTCCATTGAAGGAAAGGTTTCATCTCTAGTTATTAGCAAATTACATTAACAAATGACAAATCAAAGCAAGCCCACTGGCGTTAGGGTTGAACTTGAGCCCCCGGATTCGTCAGTAGGGAACTAGAGAGAGAGAGAGAGAGAGAGAGAGAGAGAGAGAGAGAGAGAGAGAGAGAGAGAAGGAGCGAGAGATAAGCGGATAGCGTATCTTGTGAAACAAGGGGTGAACAGAGTAAGGGCATGAATGAGAGAAAACAAAACTAAAACAGTTTTGTTTGATTTGATGAGTAATATAATGGAGTGTTTATTAAGTACAGCCATTTAATGATAGAAATAACAACAAAATATTTTCAGAAATTTATT
Organism: Tenodera sinensis; assembly: GCA_030765045.1. NCBI lineage: Eukaryota > Metazoa > Arthropoda > Insecta > Mantodea > Mantidae > Tenodera > Tenodera sinensis. The sequence goes on along the minus strand of CM060964.1, from coordinate 252,893,885 downwards.
ATGAAGATGATTTACATACTTCGTAGACAACAGTAAGCTTTATAAGTGTCTTATTTATGAGATAGGATTATGCCACTAATTATTTCAACAAAGAGTACTCTAAGGTGAACCAGTAATAACATGTTTACAACAGGATTCAACAGGCTTAATCAAACGATTTTGCTGAAAGTGGCACTTTTAGCTAATTGGAAGTTCTAGGAAAGCTGTAATTTGATACGCAGAAACTTCAGTTTTAACAAGCATTTGAGAAGTAGCTTACGTATATTAATTTCAGCAGCAGCATGTTTACGTCATTTGATTTGGCATACTACTCTATGGAGATTTACTAAAATTCTATAACGCTATGGCTGTTCCAACATTAAGTTAGGGATTACAAAATCGGACTCTGACTAAAAATCAAAGAAAGAAAATATAGACAATTGAAATAAAATTAAGTGATGCCCAACCTTGTCCCTTATATGCTCATCACGTCACCTTGTCGCTCCACCACATCTCCTTCGCTTTGTGCATGAAGCATTTTCCCTCCACTCATTCAGGTAACCAAGCATTAGAAAGGTTTGTTTTTGAGTCCCATGAATGTGTCGTAGCTCGGCAAAAAGCAGGTGGAGGTAAATTCGCTCTCCCCTCTTTTGCATAAGATAAGTCATAACATATGAGGACCCTTGGCAGGATATAGGCTACCATATCAAAGAAACTTCCATTTAAGCTCAAAACTAAAAACTATAAAGCTTAATTAAAATTATGGTTTATGTAGACAATATTATGAGTATCTATTAAAATGGAGAACCATAGAATTCATATCTACAAGCCAAACTGGAAGAAGAAATTCATTACACCCTTAGAAACTCTGGAAGGAGTAAATCTGAATCCTTCATCCACTTCATTAGATCCACACTTGATCTAATCCTGAAAGTTGATGATAGATTGCTTGATTGATTTGATTTGATCTGGCTGGCTGGCTGGCTGGCTGGCTGGCTGGCTGGCTGGCTGGCTGGCTGGCTGGCTGGCTGGCTGGCTGGCTGGCTGGCTGGCTGGCTGGCTGGCTGGCTGGCTGGCTGGCTGGCTGGCTGGCTGGCTGGCTGGCTGGCTGGCTGGCTGGCTGGCTGGCTGGCTGGCTGGCTGGCTGGCTGGCTGGCTGGCTGGCTGGCTGGCTGGCTGGCTGGCTGGCTGGCTGGCTGGCTGGCTGGCTGGCTGGCTGGCTGGCTGGCTGGCTGGCTGGCTGGCTGGCTGGCTGGCTGGCTGGCTGGCTGGCTGGCTGGCTGGCTGGCTGGCTGGCTGGCTGGCTGGCTGGCTGGCTGGCTGGCTGGCTGGCTGGCTGGCTGGCTGGCTGGCTGGCTGGCTGGCTGGCTGGCTGGCTGGCTGGCTGGCTGGCTGGCTGGCTGGCTGGCTGGCTGGCTGGCTGGCTGGCTGGCTGGCTGGCTGGCTGGCTGGCTGGCTGGCTGGCTGGCTGGCTGGCTGGCTGGCTGGCTGGCTGGCTGGCTGGCTGGCTGGCTGGCTGGCTGGCTGGCTGGCTGGCTGGCTGGCTGGCTGGCTGGCTGGCTGGCTGGCTGGCTGGCTGGCTGGCTGGCTGGCTGGCTGGCTGGCTGGCTGGCTGGCTGGCTGGCTGGCTGGCTGGCTGGCTGGCTGGCTGGCTGGCTGGCTGGCTGGCTGGCTGGCTGGCTGGCTGGCTGGCTGGCTGGCTGGCTGGCTGGCTGGCTGGCTGGCTGGCTGGCTGGCTGGCTGGCTGGCTGGCTGGCTGGCTGGCTGGCTGGCTGGCTGGCTGGCTGGCTGGCTGGCTGGCTGGCTGGCTGGCTGGCTGGCTGGCTGGCTGGCTGGCTGGCTGGCTGGCTGGCTGGCTGGCTGGCTGGCTGGCTGGCTGGCTGGCTGGCTGGCTGGCTGGCTGGCTGGCTGGCTGGCTGGCTGGCTGGCTGGCTGGCTGGCTGGCTGGCTGGCTGGCTGGCTGGCTGGCTGGCTGGCTGGCTGGCTGGCTGGCTGGCTGGCTGGCTGGCTGGCTGGCTGGCTGGCTGGCTGGCTGGCTGGCTGGCTGGCTGGCTGGCTGGCTGGCTGGCTGGCTGGCTGGCTGGCTGGCTGGCTGGCTGGCTGGCTGGCTGGCTGGCTGGCTGGCTGGCTGGCTGGCTGGCTGGCTGGCTGGCTGGCTGGCTGGCTGGCTGGCTGGCTGGCTGGCTGGCTGGCTGGCTGGCTGGCTGGCTGGCTGGCTGGCTGGCTGGCTGGCTGGCTGGCTGGCTGGCTGGCTGGCTGGCTGGCTGGCTGGCTGGCTGGCTGGCTGGCTGGCTGGCTGGCTGGCTGGCTGGCTGGCTGGCTGGCTGGCTGGCTGGCTGGCTGGCTGGCTGGCTGGCTGGCTGGCTGGCTGGCTGGCTGGCTGGCTGGCTGGCTGGCTGGCTGGCTGGCTGGCTGGCTGGCTGGCTGGCTGGCTGGCTGGCTGGCTGGCTGGCTGGCTGGCTGGCTGGCTGGCTGGCTGGCTGGCTGGCTGGCTGGCTGGCTGGCTGGCTGGCTGGCTGGCTGGCTGGCTGGCTGGCTGGCTGGCTGGCTGGCTGGCTGGCTGGCTGGCTGGCTGGCTGGCTGGCTGGCTGGCTGGCTGGCTGGCTGGCTGGCTGGCTGGCTGGCTGGCTGGCTGGCTGGCTGGCTGGCTGGCTGGCTGGCTGGCTGGCTGGCTGGCTGGCTGGCTGGCTGGCTGGCTGGCTGGCTGGCTGGCTGGCTGGCTGGCTGGCTGGCTGGCTGGCTGGCTGGCTGGCTGGCTGGCTGGCTGGCTGGCTGGCTGGCTGGCTGGCTGGCTGGCTGGCTGGCTGGCTGGCTGGCTGGCTGGCTGGCTGGCTGGCTGGCTGGCTGGCTGGCTGGCTGGCTGGCTGGCTGGCTGGCTGGCTGGCTGGCTGGCTGGCTGGCTGGCTGGCTGGCTGGCTGGCTGGCTGGCTGGCTGGCTGGCTGGCTGGCTGGCTGGCTGGCTGGCTGGCTGGCTGGCTGGCTGGCTGGCTGGCTGGCTGGCTGGCTGGCTGGCTGGCTGGCTGGCTGGCTGGCTGGCTGGCTGGCTGGCTGGCTGGCTGGCTGGCTGGCTGGCTGGCTGGCTGGCTGGCTGGCTGGCTGGCTGGCTGGCTGGCTGGCTGGCTGGCTGGCTGGCTGGCTGGCTGGCTGGCTGGCTGGCTGGCTGGCTGGCTGGCTGGCTGGCTGGCTGGCTGGCTGGCTGGCTGGCTGGCTGGCTGGCTGGCTGGCTGGCTGGCTGGCTGGCTGGCTGGCTGGCTGGCTGGCTGGCTGGCTGGCTGGCTGGCTGGCTGGCTGGCTGGCTGGCTGGCTGGCTGGCTGGCTGGCTGGCTGGCTGGCTGGCTGGCTGGCTGGCTGGCTGGCTGGCTGGCTGGCTGGCTGGCTGGCTGGCTGGCTGGCTGGCTGGCTGGCTGGCTGGCTGGCTGGCTGGCTGGCTGGCTGGCTGGCTGGCTGGCTGGCTGGCTGGCTGGCTGGCTGGCTGGCTGGCTGGCTGGCTGGCTGGCTGGCTGGCTGGCTGGCTGGCTGGCTGGCTGGCTGGCTGGCTGGCTGGCTGGCTGGCTGGCTGGCTGGCTGGCTGGCTGGCTGGCTGGCTGGCTGGCTGGCTGGCTGGCTGGCTGGCTGGCTGGCTGGCTGGCTGGCTGGCTGGCTGGCTGGCTGGCTGGCTGGCTGGCTGGCTGGCTGGCTGGCTGGCTGGCTGGCTGGCTGGCTGGCTGGCTGGCTGGCTGGCTGGCTGGCTGGCTGGCTGGCTGGCTGGCTGGCTGGCTGGCTGGCTGGCTGGCTGGCTGGCTGGCTGGCTGGCTGGCTGGCTGGCTGGCTGGCTGGCTGGCTGGCTGGCTGGCTGGCTGGCTGGCTGGCTGGCTGGCTGGCTGGCTGGCTGGCTGGCTGGCTGGCTGGCTGGCTGGCTGGCTGGCTGGCTGCCTGGCTGACTGGCTGACTGGCTGACTGGCTGGCTGGCTGGCTGACTGACTGACTGACTGACTGACTGACTGACTGACTGACTGACTGACTGACTGACTGACTGACTGACTGACTGACTGACTGACTGACTGACTGACTGACTGACTGACTGACTGACTGACTGACTGACTGACTGACTGACTGACTGACTGACTGATGATGGTGGTAGTGGTTTTATGGAACTAAGAGGGCATGCTCAGTTTGGGTTAGGAAATAATTTAATCGAGTTAGATGGCTCTGTGGTGGTAGCTAATGTAGCTTGCACTCGGGAGCTTGCAGATTCAAGTGCATGTAACGGCTATTCTGATTTCTTTTCCGTGGGTTTCTTCAGTCGCCAGGTAAATGCTGGGTTGGATGTTCAACCAGTTCCACCTACAGAACAAAATGAAATGAAAATAAAACATAATATAGGAAGGTAAATCTGCAGCTAAGGCCTTCTTTCAAGAAGTTACCTAATCAGCTGCTACAGGGAGGCGAGTACGCAAATAAGGACATTTAAAGAACATCACAGTGACTATGTGAATGACAGTTAAAATTAAATTATTTTGTTGTTTAACGACGCTGTAAATTGTCACATCAGCGTCGCCAGCGTACCGGAATTTTGTCCCGCAGGACTTCTTTTACATGCCAGTAAATCTACTGACATAGAGCTGTTCTTTTTAAGCACACTTAAAAGCCATCGGTCTGGGCCGGGTTTGAACCCGCGACCATGGGATTAGTAGCCAGCGTTTAACCAACTGGTGAGTGATAGTAATAAACTATTCCGTGATCTCTAAGACCAAATTCTGCCACAAGCTCAATAGCAACAAAATAGATAACACAGAAAGGCGACTACGCAACTTAGGTCATCTGTCTAGCTAAAAAAGGCTCGGGTGTACCAATGCATTTACAGCAGCTGTCCTGTCGGTAAGCAATAAACATTGTTTTTTACTTTCTCTACTATATATATTAAGTAGGGGAAGTATTGTGCTCGAATCAAAATTTTGATGTCGAGATTTCACTGGAAATATGTTTTGAGGCCCCCTGAATAAAAAAAATGCATCTTTAGAAACAGGGCTGTGTGTGTCTGTCTGTCTGCCTCTGTCTCTGCCTCTGTCTGTCTGTCTCTGTCTGTCTGTCTGTCTGTATGTCTGTCTCTGTCTGTCTGTCTGTCTGTATGTCTGTCTCTGTCTGTCTGTCTGTATGTCTGTATGTCTGTCTGTATGTCTGTCTGTGTGTCTGTCGGTGGACAGCATAACTTAAAAACAAAAAGTCGGTTAAAAACCAAAGTTAGTATTTAAGTTTAATGTCTTTCAAGGAAGCGACACGAAGATTTTGAAGAAAATTTCTCCACTCTAACCTACCCTTTACATGGAACATTTTTCGAAAATTTTGATTCTCTCGAAAATGGCCTTAACGATTTTGATTAAAATCACCTGTGGTTAAGGTATTTTTATGACAAATGAAATGTGTATTTTGAATTTTCTGGCTATAGCCTATGTAGTCGTGTTTCCTCTTGATAAGTTTTGAATAACTCGTAAACCGTAAGAGATAGACCAAATGTTACGATACAAAGAATGTAGATCTCGCTAAAACACACAATTTGTGTAGATTTTGTAGAGTGAACCATTTCGGACATATTGCTTGTTATTTGTGTCAGTTTCGGAAAACTTAAACTTTCGTCAAATGGAACATCGTTATTCATTTTCTTATATGTTAAGCGTGCAAAGAGAACGGAATCTTGAAGCTTTAAATGGTTTGACTATGGCTCAAAGCCTACTATATTCTAATATTCCCGTTGCACCTACAAGAAAATAAACAATAAGATAATTTCTCAAATGTTTATCTCAACGAACACAAAGAAGATAGAGGTATAAGAGATTATAAGAATGGTTAGTACAAGAATAGAGAAAGTCATATGAGTGTAACACATCGGATTTTTTGTGAAGTGGACCATTTCGGAGATATTCCTTGTTATTTGTGTGAGGTTTGCAATAGTTACACTTTTCTCAAATGAAAGGTCGCTTATTCACTGTTTTATCTCTTGGTCATGCAAAAAGAGCGGAATTTCAAAGCCTTCATATAGCGACTAGCTTTAAAGGATTTGACTATCGCTCAAAGCCTACTGTATTCCCACATTCCCCTTGCACCTACAAGCAAGTACGAGTGCAATAAGATAATTTCTGCAAATGTTATATAGGCTAACATGAAGAAGATAAAAGAATGAGTTTATAAGGATAGTTCTTGCAAGAGTAGAAAAGGTCATGTGAGTGCAACACTTCAGATTTTTTAATTTTATCTCAGATTAATCAGCAGAATGCAATTCTGTGAAGTAGCAAACACTTTTTAGTTGTGTATAACATTTACCACGCCTGAAGTATGCTAAAGGATTCGGACTAAAATCCTCCTCGTGCACGTGTATGACCTCCATGGCGGTATCCCTAACTTCTGCTCTAGTTGCTTCATTTTTATTTGAATGCTCAGAGCATGTTAATGGAACTTTCAATTAAAAGGGAGTATTCATAACAATTACCTGGATACCTAAAAGTCTACATCTACCTGATTCATTAAATTAATATTTTAACTCTGTTTCTAATATGCGTATTTTTTCTTTTTATTAAACTTAAATTTACTTGTGTAAAACATACGTAGCAAAAGCTAGTTTACAACAAAAAGCAAAAGCAATACATCACTGATGCTCTGTGTTTATACTCAGTACTCAGGTGTATTAAAACGCAACAGGGTCTGTCTCATTATTTGAAAAGCATTGCTATTAACTGATTCGCCACGTTTGTAGGGCTACAAGCGCGTGACTTTCAGATAGAAATCACAAGTTTATTGCCCCAAATCCATTACTCTAACCTGCACGCAGACTCGTATAATATACACAATAAAAAGGGAATCTGGTGACCTGCTTTCCTAAGCGGGAAAAATAAGTGGAAAACAGAAGCCTAATACTATAGTGTGCCGTCGCCTTATCACGTCTACCCAGTAGACTTGAAAAACATACTGGAAATTCGTCTCATTTGTACCTTATAAGATTGCGTAGACTCGAGTGTTACAAGGAAGAATGCACTTATTTATCGTATTTGTTGGACACTACACATTACGCAGCATTTATGCATGCAATTTCACGTCGCATAATATGATAAGGAATTATCCATAAGCCCCATTTATCCATCCGATTTCACGTCGCAGAACACAAGAAATAATGCGTAAGACCTCATTTATGCGGGGATTTCGTGTCCTGTGACAAGGAATGATGCGCATGACCCCATTTATGCCTGCGATTTCATGTCCTGCGACAAGGAATGACGTGTTGAGTTATGAAGTGCTAGAGTTGATACAGAAGCACGTCTTAATATACATACTGTACTTGCATATTAAAGTAGTGTGTTTTACATCTGGTCTTAAAAATCGTGGTGGAAAGTGGTACAAATCTCTGTCCACTTCTTGTCATCATTCTTGTACTCCTCTGGCACAGCTTCCCAAATTGAACACACAACTCCAATTTCTTCTATGAAATGTTTGGTATCCACACTCAATAAATGTATGGACGACGGCAATCAGGTCACTCGTTGCAACACATGAAAGCACAAACCATAATGAAAAATCTGATATACAATCACATGACTTTCTCTACCGGTCTACAGCAAACAATAGCTACAAAGGCGTATTATTTTATCTGCGTCATGTGAATCGAGCTAAAATATTTGTAGAAGTGCGTTTTATTACTCATTTTCTTGCAGATAGAATGAGAATAGGTGAATAGAGTAGGCTTTAAGCCATAGCAAATTTTTTAGTAGCTGGTCGCCTTTGGAATGACGTTCTCTTTTCATGACCAGGAAAAAAAGAAGAAAAATAGAAAAACAGAATTTCCATTTGAGAAAAGTATAAGTTTAAGAAAATTCAAACCAGTAACAAGGAATATCTCAGAAAAGGTTAAATAAAAAGCAGAAAAAGAAAGTGACATAAATTGTATGCTTTAAGGGAGATCTACATTTTTGTACAGTAAGATTTTGGTTATGTCATACAGATTACGAGTTTTGCAGAAGTCACTCAGAATAAAGAGGACTTCTGAGAACATTCCCACAAAATTCAAATATACACTTAATTTGTCAGGAAAATATCTTAAACGTATGATATTTTAACCAAAGTCGTTATACGCATTTTATATAAGCATATTTATGAGCATTTTAGAAAGAAAAATAGAAGAAATATGCCTCCAATATTATGACAAATACATATGAGGTTATGCACTTCAGGACTTTTGTTGGAGGTGTATGTGGTACACTTGAAAACATTTTGTGCAACAATTACTCAAAAATAACCGATGGTATTGTGTGCTCCAGCAAACGAAAGCTGGTGACATATGATTCTTTGCTTGCTACAGAAAGCAAGGTGTGTCTGATAATCAGTAACAGTATATTGGATTTAGGAGGCCTCAAAATGTATATTTACGGTGAAATCTCTACATCGTATTTTGGGTGGAATACACTTCCTCTACCTACTAGGGATGTTGTAGAGAAAGTAATAAGCTTTGTCATAATTAATGGAACAGGCATGAAAATTAATAATTATGGGCGGAGAAAGTGATTGGATAGTTGCACGCCAGAATATTTAAAGTGAGCACTGTTATGTTCAGTAGGTATCAATCAGCTCATAAGATATAACCTAGTTTGGAAGTATTTGCCTGATGTCCCAAACAATTGCAGCTCGCAGAAGCGAACTAGTTGGCCACATAATGCAATCGGGAAACGGTGGGACACGTGATTTCATTAGCCTACATTCCACAAGGTAGGCTGGAAACACTCAGGTGCTAATGATGCACGTGCAGCGCCCCACGAAGCGAAACAAAAAAAGGTGTTCCGACTCGTTTGTAGCACCAATCGATAGTAATGCGATTATGTGTTACGAATGGACGGACAGTTTTCGTTTCGACTGAATGGAGTTCTTTGCGTTTAAAAGCCCAGTTGAAAATAATGCATTCTCCTCGATTCACAGTAATTAACGGAGATATGTTTGGTTTTGAGTACCGTTTTATTACATGTAGTAATCACAAAATGCCTAGCGATTGTTCACACATTTGCATTTCCAGTTTACCCTGCCCAGCAACTGGTATTTACGATATGCAGCATGTAAAATTGGAGATTCAATTCCATTGGATATTGTACCCGCTCTAATATAAAACAAAGTAAGCTATAACAAACAAATAAGAAGAATTTGCGGGTACATTTTATAACATTTAGTGCAATAATGGCTACCATAATCGTAAAGATAAATGACAGTAGGTAAATAAAATATGATTGAGAAATATAACTTTTTAAAACTACTTACAGAACCTATGAAACATTAATTATTGCGAAATTGGCATATTCTATTTTATTATAAACTATATTTAAGGCTCGAAACCGGACGGGTGTGACCTATGTCAAGCAGGGCATAGATACACAATGACTCAATGATCAAGGATAACTTGCGAAGGGAGACTTAGCACCTCGACCGAAAGGCGATCTTTTGTGCCTATGCCCCTGATGAGGCACCCCCGGGAGGATGGACAAGGCGAATGGATCCGAAGGGTGGTCGGTACGTTGCCACAACAGAGCAGAGGGCAAGGTCTCCATATTTTCCCAGTTAGAAGCTTGCTACCCACCCCTCTGTGTTCGAACTCCCAAGGGCGGGGGGGGGGGGGAACTCACATATCGGTTCACCTCCACTCCACGAGATTTCCAGAGCGCATTTATTTCTCCGGGCGTGGTATGTGGTGTGCACTAGGTTGGCTCCTACCGTCCTTTCTTGTGCGCCGCAGCTGGCGTCATATTTTTACTATTATTATCATCGTCACCGTCGCCGTCACCGTCGTCACCGTCGTCGTCTTCATCATCAATATCATCCAATATTCCCAAGCTGAATGAAAATATTTAATATTGGAAGCAGAAGACGTAGTAGGTTTTGACAGAGTCATTGGGTTCAGTGCGACGATTACCCCTGGGTAGTGTGCCTCGCGGGGTGGAGGGAGTTCGCAGTACCGTCACTTGGCACGCTGAAGGCCAGCAGTAGCATCTGTTGACATTACTCATCTACTACATGAACTAACTCTCAAGGTTCTGGAACATATTTTAAAGTGCACTGTAGCTAATACACTATTCCGCTTTTAAACGGTTGTTAAAAACCGTTCTTATGTAAACATTGTCTATGATCCGGCTGGCCTCGTGGCGCAGTAGGTAGAGCACCCGCCTGCTATGCTGGGGGTCCTGGGTTCGATTCCCGGCAGGGGGGTAAGAATTCTTTTCCAGCCAAGATTATTCCTCATCCTTCCCTGAGTCTGGAAATATGAATGAAAGTGTGAATTCAACGTATAAAAACCCCAAAGACCGAAAAACCCACTGTTAAACGTGTAACACCATTTTGCCAATAGGCAAGGCCGCCAATATGACCTCTGCAGTTAAAGGTGGGATATAAATGGAACAATAAAAAAATAAAAAAAGGTTTTCTATAATCCATACCTACCTATTTTTTTACGTGTTTCAAAGCACATGTACTTTAATTAAAATTCTTGACATCAGGAGCAATAGGTTAGAGGGGAGCTCAATCCCACTAACGCATCAAAATGTAATCGAACTTGGAAATTGGTGCTTAATGGAAAGGATTCTGCAAGGACATACCAAGGAGATAAACTTCAATCAATAGCTAGAAAACCAAGCAAGCACCTGTGCGAGGCAGAGTAATTAAACGCCACATGGAGGTAGGGATAGCAAATTGAAACTTCTTAAACTACTTCCAGAACGAAAGAGTCCCTGCTTTACACAACTACTTAGATAATGACATACGTAAAAGGTTAACCTAAAATACAAATTAGCCCTATATGTGAAAGAAAACGATGAAAGGTGGGTGAAAGGTGTATAAAAATGAAGTGTAAGCCCATTCGTGCACAAGTGGAAACTTTTCCTCTAAATGTCACAAATGTTTTGAAAGTCACAATATATAAAATCAACTTTGTAAATTAACTCATCAGTAGAGATTTGAATATTTGATTACAGGTATCAAAAATAATTATTCTAATAACAATACTGAACTTATTATCAAATAATCGAAAAAAAATCTTTGCAAGTGCTTTACTGCTGAATTACAGCCCGTTTTAGGGATCTTTGTGTCACAGCGTATCACGTAGAGCTAATTAACAACTATCTAAGTAAAACATGTCTTAATGTATTGTATAATCTGACTCAAAACACCAAAGCCAGTTAATTTTGCCCATAGAGTATGGACGGCAATGCGTATTATTCACACATTTTTTTTTTACTTGGCACCGATACAAACGTACTTGGCATAGCGTGGTTTGGGGGTGAGGTTAGACTGCCTCTCTATCCCACAGCATAGCACTCTCCTTGTGTTAAAGGTATCCCGCAGTATAGACAGAGAATGCTTCTTAAACCTACCATAATAGAAATAAAATGTGTATATTAAATCTTACCGTATGGAAGGAAACTTAATACAGTCCTTCATACATGCTTCATAGAAACGTTACAAATAAACATGTATAATGCCACTTTATTCTTGGATCATTAAAATAGTTTCTGGCAAGCTATTGGCCTGCACTAGAACAGTGTAAAACCAACGAATGTCTTCAGCGCTCAGTAAGCGGCTAACGATGTAGTTATTTTGTGTTTACATGTCATAAAGATGATTTTGTTGATTACATTACGGTAGTATCATTTAAAAAAAGTGTAAGTTTAAAGTTGAACGAGTTGATAAAAATATCCTTAGACTGTGGGTTTAGGTGACAAAATGTATCACTGGAAGCTTCGGATTGAATTATTAGGTCTGACACGAAATGTTTCTTTACGCTCATGTGACAGAGCACTGTGAAAATGAAACTGAAATAAATAGGTTTACCTAATGCCAACTAGTTTTGTAAGTGACACTGATACTCCGCTACCTGCAACGTTGCCAGTATTCTGTTCTGTGTTCTTGCAAAGCTGAAAATACTTCCACAGGAAATTCTCATAGAACAAATGGAAATTACAAAATGTGTTTCAAGTAATGGCATCTATAACTGGTTTACATTGGTGATGTAATAACTAGAACATTTCTGGTACAGGTGGTCTTTTATATTCGTTGCCTATCGCTTCTTGCGTTTCATGGATACATGGATACACCATTTAATATTTTACAAGCATGAACACTGAATGCAACTGATTGTTTCCTCATTGGGAGCTTTCGGAGGATGGCAACAGTGTATATCACATCGGCAAGTAAGCAGTTCCAACTCTACTGAAGAGTTCATGTTTTTGAGACGCAGTTCAATCCAGAGAAATTTCTGTACCTTGAACCGCTTTTCCACTAAATGGTTAGAACTATTTTTGATAAAATAAAAAATAGTATATGATTTTCATAGTAAGTCTTCGTTTGGTTGGGAAGCTCTACATAAAAATATTAGTTTTCATTCTAAAAAATGACTCTTACGAATAATACATATTTATCAGAATTTTCCCTTTTGGATTATGTTGTTTACAGATAGACACACCGATAAGCACACATTTTTCTAATTGATATACCCAGTTTTATGTTCTAAAATTTCCGGGCTCTTTTGTAGATTAAAATAGTCTCACCTCACTATTCTATCGAGGTTCGATTCCCGTGGCTGACCTTTCTGAATCATGGGCTTTTACTGGGGTTACCCTGGGTCAACAAGCGAATGCTGGGAAGGTTAATTACATCATTTCATTCATCATTCATCCCGTTGGGATACGTGAGTGAGTGGTGTTTAAGGGCCCGTCGACAACTAGGTCATTTGGGCCCCTTCATCACGTTGGTTCTCTCAGGGTCGCAAGTGTCAGCAGAGGCGTTGGTGCAGCTTGGCAGGGATGATATGCACATAGGAACTCTTTCCGTCCCTCGTTGTTCGTGGGATTCGGGTAGGGGGCGGCATATGGGTACGTTGGACCCCACGCCGAAGTCCCCATCAGTTGCTCCGGAAGACCTAAATACTTCGAGGTGTCGTCAAATTAGGGAAACTTTAGGGATCTCTGTGAATGTCTGTGTCGTTAGTCTGGAGCTGCCCGCCCGGTGTCTCCTCTCATCTCATCCTTCCTCCCCGGGGGTATAGGTACAATAAGTCTGGCTTCAGTGCCGAACCCCTTCCATATCCCTCCTCTTCCTGTTCATATGTCTTCAGAGATTTTGCCGATACCTAGTTTCTTTTACTGGATTAAATCCATGGAAAACTAAAGCTAGTGTGGGGGTAGCGTGTCTGTCTCCCATTCAAGTGGTCACGAATTCATATCTCCGGTTAGAGCGAGTTAGCCAGATAAGGATTTTTTCCGGGGTTTTCTCTTACCCTGAGAAGACGAATGTCGGGTAACTCCAAGGTCTATGGACCCTGGGGTCATTTGAACACCATTTTACCCATTTCATTCAACCGGATGTGACCTAACCGGTTAATGCACGTTAAATCTTAGAAAGATAAACAAAATAAAACAATAAACACGGTATTTGTGCTTGTGGCCTCGTAAGCGGAATCGGATGAAAGAGATTAAGTTCTTTCTTCTTGTGTGGTTATTTCGCAATTGAGAATGTATAAGAATCCAGATTTGGTTAACTTTAAGTCCATTATCTTTATTGCCGTTGTTCGTCTGTTCATAAATTTCTATCGCCTCTTTGTATAAAGAGGATAATAGCGTTTTATACGTGGAATTATTTAGTTACTAAGAGGCTTTCAAAATGCTCGTGTTGAAATATAAATGTAGCTTTTGGGGATCAGAAGCTACACTTCATCCTACTTTACGGAATCAATAATGGAAGATTAGGAAATATAAGCATTGTAAAGAACAATGTTTGCATTATGAATTAAGAGCAAACTTAAAGTGCGAAAAAAGTGAAGAGAAGAACAATCAGTATGGATGTGAAGGTGGGGAGAAGTACTTGGGAAAAGAAGAAAGGGAATATAAAAAGATCATGTTTTTATAGCTTAATCTACCGTGAGATGAATGATAGCCAAGTCACAATACACACAGGGAAACCTCTTAAGGAAGCCGATTCAGAAAATGGAAGTAATGTAAGGAAGTGGAAGACGATCTTGTGAGAACAGATCAAGATGCATGGCCAGCCCTGATTGTGACAAATGTCAAGTCACGAGAATAAAGGCAAGTGTGCTGGTCCAGAATTTGATAGAAGACGTTCCCCGTGTAAAGTTTCCCTAAACTCAAAGGGAAAAAGTTGCAACATTAACCGAATTCGCTTTCCTCTGCGGTTCTGTTGGCATGAGGGGCAATAAATCCATTCGCGCGAGCTTTGTGACGCAGGTGATTTCGGTTTATTGTATTTTATTTGCCTCTTCCTTGAATTTATGCCACCGGAAGGATGATAAAACAGTTCAGGAACATATTTTTATAAGAAATGAAAACGAAAAGATATTTAAATTTAAGCATGATCTTAAATATGCATATACTCGTACTATATAAAAGCGTGACATTGTTTTTTATGGCTTTACATGCTAGATGAATAATAAATGATGTTACCTTTTTATTAGTTTCTTTACAACATATCAAGCAGGCAGAGAAGATAATGCATTCCAACTAAAATTTTTGTAGCTAGAAATTTACCAGAAAGACATGTTTTGACGACCCCTGGATCCAAAGAAGGTATTTTTACTTTCTCTACTACATATAGTAAACAGGGGAAGTATTGTATTCCACCCAAACATTCAATGTAGAGATTTCACCAGAAACATGTTTCGAGGCCTCCTGAATTACAAAAAGATCTGATGTGTTCCACTCACATGACTTTTTCTACTCTTGTACATTCTTACAAACTCTTATTCCTCGTCTTCTTCATGTCAGTCGAGATCAGCATTTGTAGAAATTATTACTAGTGTTCTTGTAGGTACAATGGGAATATGGGAAAAAATCTAGTAGCTGTCCTAGTTTAGGATTATCATAAAGATACGCCTGCCAATACATATGTAGAAGAAGACAGTTTCAAATATGAATGATAAAGGTTAAAAATAGTATCATGTAAAAATATTTGATAAAGTGTAATAATGTACCAAATTATTATAAAATTTGGAAATGGGACAGCGAACCATTTTAGAATTTATTTGTTTGTTTGTTTGTTTGTTTGTTTGTTTGTTCGTTCGTTCGTTCGTTCGTTCGTTCGTTCGTTCGTTCGTTCGTTGGTTTGTTTGTTTGTTTATTCACTCACTCCCTGACTCACTCACTCACTCGCTCGCCTTCCTTCGACATCAGCCGTTTCAGAGATATCAGTCGTTATTGGTTTGAAATTTTCAAAACTTCGACATTCTTTAAGGTGCTATACTATTGCATTTTCTCGCTTGTCATGGAAAGGATGGGGAGGTTTAGGGCTAGGATATAGTGACCCGCATTTAAGCATCTGACTATCGAACTTTTTTCTCTATCCCCTTGTTCCGTCAATCAAAATGTGCAATGAAAGTGTTTCTACAAAGGATTATCTCAATTAACATAAAGTAGATAGAAAACCAAACTTTGGAAAGAAGTTATATAAAATTAATAGTGAGAAGAGAAAATCATGTTTACTTGAATTAACGTTCCTTGCGAAATCTGACAGTTCCACCAGCATGCGTTCCGCGAGTATTGGAGGGTGGTGTTTAAAGAAAATTTTGTTTCATTGGACATGAATTAAAATTAAGTAAATATTTGTAGCTAAAATATACTGGATTAAATAAACCCTCGGGGCGGCCGGGCGACTACATTTTCGTTTCACAGGACTGCAGAGAATGTATTCCAGCGACATTTCTGAATGGAATTTTTGGATGGAATGCAATACCTTCTCTACACACTATGTACTTGGTAGAGAAACTAGAAATATAGATACTGATCCTGAGATTAGATATCATGAAGTGCACAAATGTCTTTTGAGGCTAAGGTGCTTAAGGAAAACCTGCTTCAATATTAATCCTAGTGGTTGCTGAAGATGAATTTAATGTATATCTTACCCTATTCAGTCTTTATACGTTGAATGTTAACTAGAAGTGACTGATTGTGACTGTGTACACATGTACAGAGGCAAAACGGCGATGTTTGAGGTAGAGTAAGGGAACTACAGAACAGTAAAACCCTTACAGCTTGCAGCACTTTCAACACGGACTAGAAGACATTCCATTAGACAAACACAGCTCCGTGTTCTTGAGATATCAAAGCGAAGTAGTTCCCACTAGAGGTTGGAAGGGTTCTTAAGGTAGGAGCAGAACCTCCAGTGTGCCACACAAGTGGTCACATGTTGGCTGACAGTTGCTAATTGTCTGGCGTCTTCGTTCAAACCTCACTACTCTCTTGTTGCTGTACCACCAGTTATTTTCTTATATATCAAGTCTCTTAATTTGTACAAAGTCTGATGTACTACTTTCACGTACTTTCTCTACACGCTCTACTAAAACTATTGTGTTGTTGTTGTTTTCTAGTGCCTTGCATCTGGCAATGAAGCCATTAGCATTCGTGCTTTCCAATACTTTTGAACTGTAGTTTCTTCTGATTTTAATGCTTCACAGGTCTTCAATGATCAAGCGTTTTATTGAGGAATATGAGAAATTGAATTTAGATTTTTGCTTTATTGTTGTGCCTTTCTTTGCAAGTGAGTCTGCAGTTTCATTCCCCATGACTCCACAGTGTGCTGGAATCCATTGGAGATGAACAGTCTTATTAACTTTTCGGAGTTGTGTTAACATTTTGTAGCATTCTCTAATTTTTGTTGACTTCTTTGTAGTATTTGAACATATTCCCTGAATTGCAGCTTAGAATCTGAAAGAATTACTGCCTTGTTAAATTTATTTAAGGGAAGATTTAATAATTGTCGGAGAGCAATGTGTATAGCCTCTATTTCTCCATCATAATTTGTTGTGTCTCTGCCAACAGAATGATAAAAGGAAAAATGTGAACACGTAACTCCAGCTCCAGTAAGGTTTTCCTTGGAGGATCCATCAGTATATATGTGAAGCCATTCTTCTGTGGGATATCTAGTGTTGATTGTTTCCAGAGCTAGAAGTTTTGTATTTCTTTTGGTGTGTCTGATTTACTTATTTCCTCTATTAATTCCAAATTGAAGGTAGGTTGTAATAATTCCAATGGATTTTATCTTATAAGAAGATTTTCTCTGGTGTTAGGAATGTTCAATTTGGATTTAATGTGTGTTACCTTTTCTAGGAAACTACTATGAGTTTTAAGGATTGAAGGGGGGAGGTTCTCTTCTGTCCATTTAGAGTTTGGCAGTCGTAACATTTTCTCGTGCTGGAGCAATGCTTGTTCTTCTATTTTTGTTGTTATTGATGGGGTCCGTGTTAAGGCACGCATGGCATCAATAGGTGTGGATTTAACTGCTCCAGTGATTAGGCGAAGAGCCTGATTTTGTATTTGTTCAAGTTTATTGATGTTAGCATTTGCTGCTGTTATTAAAGCTTCAGAACAGTACAAGAGGTTTGGTTTAACATACATTTTGTATGTTGTGTTAAGGACTCTCCTTGAGCAGCCCCATTTAGCACCAGCTAACCTTTTCAGGATTTGCAGTTTCTTTTCAACCTTTTCTGAGATGTTTGTTATATGTTTTTTCCAAGTTAGCTTTCTGTCGAAAGTGATTCCTAAGTATTTGGCATCATCAACTGCTTTAAGTGGTTTACTATTATAATTTATGTTAATATTAACTGGTTTGTATTTTAGTGTAAATAATTCATAATTTGTTTTTTCCACATTGATAGTCATGAGGTTTTTGGAGCTCCATTCGTGTACTTTGTTTAGGGCTGTTTCTATTCTGTCTTTAATTAATTCAGGTTTTTTTGGAGAGCCTGAAGTCCAAATGACTACATCGTCAGCAAATAAAGCAATTTTGGTTTCTAAGGTTCTTATTATTGATGGAAGGTCATTTATATATATGTTAAAGAGTGTTGTGCTCAGAGCAGCACCTTGTGGAAGTCCTCGGTGTGTTTGTTTATATTTGGAAATGTATGTATTATATTTTGTGGCACAAAATCTTTGTGAAATAAACTGAGTTATCCATTTAAGCATGTTACTTTTCACACCTATTGATTGCAACTATTGTTACAAATGCTTACTTTTCAATATTTATTATTATTAATGGAGATAAATTTTAATTACACATTTACACATTTAATTGTAGGTATAAGAATAGTGCATTTTGATAGGCTTTTCGGAAGCAGGGCGCTATGTGATGTGTTTGAAACTTAATTTGCTTTACGCGATCACGAGAAAGAACTAAAAGTGACTCACAACTTCAAAAAAGTATTTCAGATAACTTCAAGATGTGCTGTTTTAATCAGAATTCTTAGAGTCACTTTTGAGAATATAAAAATTACGTATAGTAAGGGAAGTATTGTATTACACCGAACATTTTGATGTCGAGTTTTCACCAGACAAGTTTTGAGGCCCCTGAATCGAAAAAAAAGCATTTTTAGAAAAAAGATTGTGTGTGTGTCCGTGTCCGTGTCCGTGTCCGTGTCCGTGTCCGTGTCCGTGTCCGTGTCCGTGTCCGTGTCCGTGTCCGTGTCCGTGTCCGTGTCCGTGTCCGTGTCTGTGATCAGCATAACTCAAGAATGAAAAATCAGTTAAAATCCAAAGTTGGTGTTTAAGTTTAATATCTTTTAAGAATGGGACGCGAAGATTTTGAAGAAAATTCCTCCACTCTAAATGAAATTTCTTTGCATGACAACGTTTTCGAAAACTTTGATTCTCTCAAAAATGGTTAAACGATTTTGATTAAACTGCCACTTGTTTAAGATATGTATATCTTGAATTTTCTGGCTATAGCCCATGCAGTCCTGTTTACTCTTGATGACTTCTGCATAACTGGTAACCCATAAGAGATCAAATCTTACTGCACAAAAAATGAGATCTCGTTAAAACACACAAGTTATGTCCGAATACGTTTTCTTGTAGATAGGTCATTTTGGAGATGTTCCTTGTTATTTGTGTGAGTTTTGCAATACTTAAAACTTTTCTGAAATGGAAGGTCGTTATTCACTTTTTTATCTCTTGACCATGCAAGAGAACGGAATTTAAAGCCTTCATATGGCGACCAACTTTAAAACATTTGACTATCGCTCAAAGCCTACTGTATTCCCATATTTCCTCTGCACCTATAAGAAAATTAGCAATGCGAATTTCTGCAAATGTTTATCTCGACTAAACATGTGCAGTCGAGATTTTTCCTCTATGAAGAAGACAGAGGAATAAGAGTTTGTAAGAATAGTTAGTACAAGAGTAGAAAAAGTCATGTGAGTGAAACACATAAGATTTTCTTCATGTAAAGTGTATTTGGGAGTGCGCATATTTTCTTAAAGGTCTTTGTGTTGCATTCATTGAAAACGATGAACTTGTACCAGTTTTGGTATAAGGTTTTTGAATTATGCTATACACACAAACCTTTTCTAAAAATACTCTTTTTGGATTCATAGTGCTCAAACGTGTATCTCCGATGAAATGTCGGTATCGAATTTTGGAGTAAACTGCAATACTTGTACATATGACAAGCACGAAGTACAGCAAGTAGAAATTAAAATATTATACGAAGTTTTTCATTATAGGAAGTTCAAGTGTAGTTCAGTGGTTAAATTTACAGTGTATAGAAATTAAAAATTTGGGGAACCTTAGATAAAAGTGGTCAAGGTTAATAATTTCGTTTCTCCCCATCTTACGAGGAAGCGTTTGCTTTCTCAAAATTTGACTTAGGTTAACTGATCTCAGGATATTTCAGATAATTCCCATATTATTATTGCTTCGTTCTTGTGGTTTATTTCTTTGTAGCACGATGGCTTTGCATCTCATGTCAGCTCACACACACTTGTAAGGCTCGCAAACTAATTATGGCCCCAGGGTGGTCGGGACTCGAACCCTCAAAAGCGCCACTCTGCTCGAGAACGGTCCCTTCTTTCCTTCGTCTCATTATTAACATTTCCTCTTCTGGTGGATACAGCTTGGTTAAGCCGGCCAAAACACAATGAATCCTGCTCCACAACTGACGTCATTCGTTAAGGTTCTTACACAGTTCGGAAACTGCGGCATCTTTCTCAAGGCGATTACTGACTGAGAAAGAGGTTTAGATGTTACTTAAATACAATGAAACCGCGTACTCTGAAGTCAAAATATGAAGGAAAATGTAAAATAAATAGAGAAGAGCATTAAATTACTGTATAAGTTATAAACTCATCCTTCTTACCTCCTTAAGTACTTAAACAGCGCTTAAAAGTATTCTTTGTAACATTGTTTCGCAAACTGTGAGTAGTGTGTACCCGTCTATCTGGAACTGTTAATCATCGGAACACAATTTTCTACGGACAAAGAATAACCATCAATTTGAATAAACTTTGATGTTATTCTGCTTACTAGCACACAATATTTTCTACTCCATTACAATTCTAAGCCTGCAAGACTACAAACAAGGGAAATAAATAAAGAAATAAAGAAACAAAAAGGAAGGTGGGAGGGAGGAAAGAAGGGAGGGTGGGTGGGAGGGAGGGAATTGGGGAGGTGGGATACCCATGCCAACGACTTTTTCAATGAAAAATAGGGACTTAACACTCATACTTAGCAATAAGTTCGGACCTATTTAAACATGCAATACAAAAACTTATTTCATATGTTTGCTTCTGAAATAGCCCTTTCCGTGGAATGCATGTAACTGTCTATTTCCTGTAAATAACCATAATAATTTTAACTAAAATGTGTTTCCAATAATAATAGCACGACGAATGAAGCCGAATCTCGAATTTTCTGAAAATTACGTGTGAAGTTCTTTTTGTATTCCTACTGAATTCGGAAACCGTAGTAAAGAGTCAACCAAGCCAATTACGTGTGAAATAACAGAGTTCCGGGGATTCGTAGGCAAAGGATATGGAGGGAAGGGAAGGATAAGTTTGGTATTAGAGTTACAAGTAAATCAAATCACCCCGCAGTTTGGAAAAGCAACATTTCAGCAATCCTTCTACATTAATGGGCAAACATTGCAGATTCAACTTCAGTGCACCAGCAACACATATGTTCTTATGCTGTTTCTATTAAGTTGTGGACTAAAACTCAAATGATTCAGTTTTGGTGCTAGACTTGTAGAACGTGAGTTTAATCAATCAGGCCAAAGCCGTGTGTTTGCTATGGCTGTGATGGCTAAGGGGTGTTCTTTCAAATGAACAATGTGGTCTGACATGGGCTCGGATCCCATTTAACATACTTCTGTTTATTTCCCTTTCTATTCTTAACGGGAACTTTATTATTTATATAATCCGTGCGAAATATAAAGTTATACAAACTAATGGAATCTATTTCTGATAAAGCTCTCCTTTAGGTACTTTTATTCCGCGTACCGTTGTAACTTTTCCCGCCGTCTTATGAATGCTGCAGTATGATTGAAATTTTACAACTGAATGCTTCCTAAGATATTAAGTACTGAAAATGAAGCAGGGAACACGCCTACCTTAATTGTCAAACATTACTCCTGAAATTAATATTTCCCTTTAAACATTCACATTCAAAAACATCTCTAAGAATTTCGTAGGCTATTGCCATATTAAAATATATAAGCGTGTAATAGTGTAAATTACCAGATCTGGATACCAGTGAATATGATACATTAAACAGAACAGAAGATAAAGCGCTCTTGGCTATTCTTCACTGGGGCATTTGCGCTGTATCATATGATATTAAGCTTGCTGTCACTATCTTAGCAGCTAATTTCATTGCAAGGCGGAAAGTTCGTGTGCACCTTTAGAAATGGTTTAAAATTTTGCTTTTGTTTTCTTCTAA